>OY829544.1:9007500-9496838 GCA_963691705.1 Viola odorata
CTGAATTTGAAATGTGGGACGAACTAAAATGAAAATAATAACCATAGGGATCCCGTGATGCCTTTTCCCCTCTTTAGGTAATAAATTTATTCACTATTAACTATATTTTTAGAACTTAAATAATATATGACCGAGATGGATAGCGAAATAAAAACTAAATTAAAATAAAATATTTTACATCTCATTAGTTTTTAATATTGGGAACATATAATGAGATTATGAAGGTTGCGTGACGGTATAAAGTAACAGAAAATTACTGATAAAAAGAAATAAATTAGCAGTAAAATAATGGGTAACGCCGTAATGAGTGAAGGAACGTGGAAAGTCTAGGAGATAAAATAAGGATATAGAGGTCAAGCAGGATAAGAGACCTCTCTCTCTCCAAAACTTTAGAGGAAATTCAGAAACTTTTTGCATGATCTACCAATCAACGACTGGAAACTCCCCCAAAAGAATTCAACGGGACTTTCTGGTGCTTTCTCTCTCCCATCCATTTTTTTTCACTCACTAATCCGTTACACATTAAATTGTGGTCGATTATTTTAAATTCGAATCGAATAAAATTCCAAAAATCGAATATAAAACTTTTAGTTAAATTAGAACAATTTATAAATTTACATATGTTCATGAGTTCTAAAAAGTGCCGTCGTACAAAAGCACTGTCGTCGTGATGACTATATGAAGAGAAACAACAATCTGCAGCATTAAAATTAAAGTTACCTACAAGAAGTGCAGTCACCTGATGTACCCTATGATAATATTTCCAAATGTATTTTCTTAAACAAGCCTGTTACTGCCTATATAGAAAAATATTAGACTTGAAACACTTAGAGGATCAGATATATACTTTTGGTACGCCAACTTTTCAACAAAAATAAGCAGCAAGAAAAGAAAAGGGAACGACAGTTTTTTTTTTTTAACCTATTATCACAAGTTAATTTTAATATTCTGTTAGTTTGACTAACAGATTGGGGCATTTTGCCTCTGACCTATAGTACAGAGGGGGCTGGCAAAAAAATTAAAGGATAGGGGGTCAGTCTGTTTTCCGTGATAGTACATGGGGCCTTTGTACTATTACCCCTTCTTTTTTCTTCCTGATCTTCCCAATCCCACATCCCATGTTTGATTTTGCCCACTGGTTTATGAAAAAAACCGTAAAAGCATATATGATATTTGTTTATGGAAAAATGAAAGAGCTTTCCTTGCATGCGGACTATTACATTGCTTGTTTTTCCTACTTCTCATACTAGGATTAGTTGAAAGTTCTGAACCTTTTTGCAGTTTAAGTTGAGTTTTAGATTTAAGACTTGCGGTTTTACTAGCACTTGTGAAATGGAATTAGTTGGAAGCTAAGCTCACCCTTTTGCGACTAAGCCAGCATCATTTGGTTGTTTTATTTAATTTTTTTCTTAATTTTTGCATTCTGCCTTTTGTTTGTTCATCTTAGATTTTGAATTTTTGAGTCATGGTTATATTTTTAATGGTTATCAATTAAGTTAACTTTTTCCCTTCGTTGCTGTTGTAAAAACAACAATGTACAAGTCCAAATTGCAAGAACTCTGCCATCAGAAGAAATGGCAGCCGCCAAATTATGAAAACACTAAGGAAGGGTTAGATCATATCCCAAGCTTCCAATCTAAGGTGGCTTGTGAGCACTTTATGCTTCAATCTGCTCCTCTCTCAACCCCAACCCCTGGCCTTTTCCGCTTCCGAGCTGGAGAAGAAGCAAAAGAGCATAAGAATCAAGGTCGAGTGCGGCCAACTGCCCCCCCTCTATGATACCAGTACCCCCTTCTGAGACCACCACCAAACAACTCTTACGGTCCATGTTGAACTCGCAAGAAGTCATCCTTGACCACTTAAGACACCTGGACAAAAAAAATTGATGACCTTGCAGGAGGTGATGCAGGTGAGAGTGAAGTTGTTTGACGCGTTAAGGGACCAATCAAAGAAAGTAATATCCTCACTCTGGCAAAAACTTGAGTACATACGATGTACCCACTACTCAGTATATCTCCACATTAAAATTTGACACGTGGATAATTTTTACATGTCATACTTAACGGATCTACTCCCTCCATCCATAAATAACTGTCGCTTTGACTTTGGGCACGCATTTTAAAGAAACCGGATGACTCACTATTTGAGACAATTTTACCCTGAATTTTTTCTCGGACGTACGTTAAGGATTAACGTATGTTCGAAAAAAAGTACGAAATTTTTTGGGGTCAAATAGTGAGTTATCCGGCCTCCCTAAAATGCGTGCCCAAAGTCAAAGCGTCCATTTCATTGATGACATTAGCTTGGGCTGCACTAATATTCGATTGAAATGTCAACATATCCTGTTGTTGAGGTAGAACAAGTTCATGGTTGTGCTCACAAGTAAATTTTGAAATGATCCAAGCACCATTCTCAATCGTGAATGTAATTTGAGCCAAGCAATTAGTTCTTATTTCCAATCGGTTAATCTTTGGCACAAAAGTTGAATCCTTTGGTCTGCGTTGTCCTTGCTTAGAGCATACAAAAATCCTTTGTCTTACCGTACCATCTGATAATCTACGACATATATCTTTTCGCACACTAAACCCCATCATTTTGGCATATGCATTGTAGAATTTATATGCTATTTTTTTATCTGAAAACATCATGCCAACTTCCGGAATGTTATCAACTTGAGTTAAGTCAATGCTAGATTTAGTAACATGGTCACCATCCGTACCTATTACGATCAAAATACTTAATTAGAATGTACCATTAGTAGAATACTGTCATATTATTCATATGAAAAAATTAAAGAGCTAATCTGTTGCGGTGTGAATTTTGTGTGAAGGAGACACTGGAATTCTAGAATTCACTTTAATGAACTGAACAATTACGTGTCAAATATAAAATTTAATAAATAAAATAAGAAAAATGGAAGGGTACACACCAAAAACTCCACAATCTTTTGCTGGACTTGGATCCATTGTTGCTTAAATTGAAAAATAGAGTTCTCTTTTGCGTATAATTGACCTAATTTTTTCATGAAATAAAACAAACTTGTAAACATTTCTGTAAAGGAAATGACTTTAGAGCAGATTAAATGTACAAATAATGATCTACTTTTCAAGAAGCAAATAAAGATGGAGACTTTTGAGCGAATTAAAGGTTCCTAGTTAAAAAGGCATCTCCATAACTTAAACAAAAAAATCATGTCTTGTAAATAGTATAGCCAGTAATCGAGACAATAAATTCCAAAAAATAAAATAAAAAAATATAAGAAAAAGGGTACATGTGGATAATGAGAGGGATAGCTAGGGTTTTATTGTCTAATGCCAAATCAGCAGAATTTCGTACGAATCTGAGAAGATTGATTGAGGAAGACGACGAAGCCAATTAAGTGCCTGTTTGGGAAACACCAAAAAGCTGGTTTGGGTTGTAGAAGTTGGTTTCAAAACCAAGAGTGGTGTTTGGTAACACCTTTGGATACGAGCTTTTGGAAAAGCTCTATTCAAAACCAAGGAAAATCCCTTGGTTTTGGGCTGGAGCAAAATGCTCTAGCAGCAAACCAGCTTTGCCAAAAGCTGGATTGCTCTCTCCTCTCTCGTCCTTTTTTTTTTTTTTTTTGAAATTCAATTTTCTTACTCGGTATAATGAACGAAATAAATTAAAAACTATCACAATATAATCTCTATCTTAAGATGAGTAATTCTATATCCACTTTTCCTATTTTTATTATTTTTTTAGAAATGAGTTTTATATCATTTAATTAATTTTTTTGTTAATTTTTTGTTTTAAAAATAGATTAATTTAAATAATTTATATAAATAATATTTGAAATAAAACGGTGCCTTTTATAGTCATTTTACATTCGAACCATAATTTTAACCGCAGTGTTTACCAAACACCAAAAACAACTTCTCGTTTCCCACATCACTTTGAAAAAAATGTTTACCAAACACCTGAGGTATCTCACAACACTTTCTCCAGAAGTACTTTTCCCACAGAACTTTTCCCAAAACACTTCTCGAACTAGAACCGGAACGCCAAACAGGCCCTAAGAGGTGTCGAAGGAGAAAGCGTCTGTTGTTGTTTTTGTTGAATTTGAAGGGGAAAAAAATTAATTAAGTTAACGGTGTTAGTTTAATAAATCCGTTAAACATGTAAAAATTATCCACGTGTCAAATTTTAATGTGGAGATGTAATGAGTAGTGGGTAAATCTCATGTACTCAAGTTTTTGCCATAAGAATAAAGTGGTAAAATAATTAAAAAAAAATTACCTTCCTTTTTTTTATAAAAAAAATGGGTAATAGCTTAAAACACCCCTGTACTAACCGCGAAAAACAAACTCTTCCCCCGAACTTCAAAAACGCTAATACACCTCCCCTGGAATATTGTTTTCGGGCAAAAAGGCCCCTCAATGCACATTTTTACAATTTTAAAAAAATTGTAAAAATTCTAAAAAACATGTAAAAATTCTTTAAAAAATGTAATTAACCTAAAAATCAACAAACATTGTAAAAAATTCCAAAAAATCACAAAAAAATGTAATTAATTATGGACAGAAGGGGCTAATTGCACGATCAACGTATTAACTTTTTTGAAGTTCGGGGAAGGAATTTGTTTTTCGCGGTTAATACAGGGGTATTTTAAGCTATTACTTTTAACAAAAAATGCAGTCATACAATGTTCCTCTCTTTTCTTTTCATTTCCCTTGTAAAAAATTTCTCATTTCATTAGTGCATTTTACTTCCTATACAAATCATAACTGTTCCGAGAAAACGCTCAACTGATTATTAAGCCGGCTCAACTAGAAGCAAACAGTCATCGGAGGGAAGACGATGAAGCAGTCAAAGGACCCGTTCGAGGTGGCATACGAGGAGCAAGAGGAATCTCCTCCAGATTCCCCAATTGCTCCTGACGAATTCGACACTCAACCTCCTCCTGCCTCTTCTTCTGCTGCTGCTGCTGCTGCTGTTGGTGGTTCTTCTTCGCAGGATGCTGCTCTTCTTTCTCCAGAAGATGAAGATCTGGGCAGTACTTTCAGTGCGAGCCAGTCCGACCAGCCGTCTACTTCCGCACCTGTTTCGGCCAGAGCCAAGGCCAAGAACAAAGAAGATTACGATGAAGAAGAGGAGGAGAACATGGAAGTTGAGCTATCCAAGTTACCTTCTACTGGTGACCCTGATAAGATGGCCAAGATGCAGTAAGCACCCGCATACCTTTTCCTTTTTGTCTGTCCTGCTTTTATGTTTTTTTTTTAGACTGCAGTATGAAAATCTGGCTATTGATAAATTAATGATTGGGATTGCTAAGGCTTTAGATTGTAGTAGTGCAGTGTTTACAAGTGTTTGAAAGGTTGTGAGTGTTGTGATGACAAGAATATGAGTTGCTTGATTGGAGGGTTCAGCTAAGTTACCTGTGACTGATAGCTGCATCTTTTCATATATTTTATTTCTACTAATTAATTCTATTATTTATGGAATTTATGATATTGAATAAGTTTTTGTCTGGAATTTGCACATCAATGGTGCTTCCATTAGATGAATTTGTGCCTTTTGTGGAATGGTCCATCTTGTATTTCTTACACAGGCACCTGTGTGAAGTTGCTTTGACAACTTTGTAGGTGGTAGGGATTTTGGAGTAACCTTAAATATTGGTGAAGACAGTAGTCTCTTGTAGGAGAGCAAAATGATTGTTGGTTCCTTTTAGGATTTGAAAGAGCAGAAATCATAAATTGCACAGTAGAAGAAAGTGAATTTAGGTACAGCTAGAACTTCCCTTTAATTTGTTCCAAAACTGACCACTGTGTGACGATGATTGGCAGTCATCCTGCATATTCCCTGTTGCTCATATTGAGAATAAATATCAAACACATTGATGTTGGTACTTCTTTCTATATTATTGGGTTGCCAGTTGCAATATGACAATTATGATGGCATTGATTGAGAATAGAGGGATCTTGGTTCAGTTTGCATGAATCAGAAAAGGATGATGTTGTTTGTTCAGCTTTTCCAAGCCCAAAATGACGTTTTACAGGGTCAAGCTGGAACTATACTTATGGAAAATGATTTGTTTGTCTCATAAGTGGAGTCTCTGGCAAAAGATTGCAAGCCAGATGTTTGAGGCAGAGGCCTATCCTTGCCATATCTCCGCACTCTCATTTTGTGATTTTTCTTCAGTTTGTTAATTTCCTCAGTCTACTAATTATTTTTGGCATCAATCAGCCTTAGAGCCGAGCTCTTCCCTGGGTTGTTAACATTTATTATCATCTGTATTCTTGTTGACCTGAGCATAATAATAGCGCATGCCATACATAATACCATGTATCATTATTTTTCTTGTAAAATCTCTGAACTGGTTAGCTAATTCTTCTCCACAGCATTTTATTTCTTGAAAGTTCTATATATAGGTAATATATTTGGGATATCATAAGAATTTTGACTAAATTTGTGTCTTGAATTCTAGGAAAAGAAAACTGAGCTAATTGAAATGTGTTTGGGAAGACATCAATGGTCGTTATCACATGAGATGCTAAATGGCACTTTATTCTTTTCCCACCCTACATCTCGCAACACACGAAGATACATACCTTTTAACGTCGCTCTTTTTTTTCAGGGCTATTTTATCACAGTTTACAGAAGAACAGATGAGTAGGTATGAATCCTTCCGCAGATCTGCCCTCCAGAAATCCAACATGAGAAGGGTATGCCTTTTTCCCCTGTTGCTTTCATGTTTGTTTTTCTGTTTCCTCTTCTCGGTTTTATTTTGTCTTGGACTTAGGGCTGTATCTAAGTCCAATATATTGACCTGAAGGTGTTTTACTTTTTCCATGATTTTTTCTTTCTTCACTTGATTGAGTTTAGATGAGCTTTAGGGTGTTGTATTTTTTCATTGTGCGCTATTATTGACTCACTGGAGTTCTTTGGTGCAAGTTATAATATTGTACAATTATCTACGGGTCTTTTTCTTTTATCTTCCTCTTGCATTTTGGACTGGTACATGGAAGGTGATATCATTGCAATCCATGGAGTACATGCTTGTAAAATATACTTTGAACTAGTATGCTAGCATTAGATTCGCAAGTTACTTTACTTAGCCATCTTGAGATCCATCTTTCGTCCCTTTATTACTTGCACAATTTGATGCCTTTGTGCATTGAAGAACCTGAGTTTCCTTATGGTCAATACAGTTGCTGGTGAGCATCACTGGAAGCCAGAAAATTTATTTACCCATGACAATTGTAGTTTGTGGGATAGCAAAAATGTTTGTTGGCGAGCTTATTGAAACAGGTATGTGTATATTTCCCTTTTGCATGTGATTTGTGAAGTTTGCAGAATAGTGACTCTCTCACTTGTAGATTCAAGGTAGGATTGCATGACCACGTAAAATAAACTTAGTTAATGGGTGACCTGTGGCTGCCTGGTTGACAAATTGCAGCTACTGTCATGTGAATGCTTTTAGGCATGGACAGGCTTAGGTAAAGCTGGTATGTAAATATTTGAATAGCTTAATGATTTTGCACACCAATGTAATTGCCAATTCACTTATAACTTTATTATGTGTGGTGTAAACTATTTAGAAAGATTATGCTTGAAATGTTCTATATTAATTCAGATCTTATTTATAATTGGTGTGTCAAGAGATTTAATTATGCAAATCTATCATCTTATTTGGAATTGGAACTATTAATCTTTCGTACTTCTTTTGGATTCGAGTACCACCTGTTGTTGAGTATTCCAAAGTCTTTGTCAAACTTTATTCTAGGTTTCTTATCTTGTCTCTCAACCTTGTATGCTTCAATATATTCCATGTGATTTGCAGCTAGGATAGTAATGACAGAGAGAAATGAATCTGGTCCAATTAGACCTTGTCATGTAAGAGAAGCATATAGAAGGCTAAAGCTTGAAGGCAAAATACCAAAGAGATCAGTACCAAGACTGTTTCGGTAGACGATCCCTGCAGATCTGGTGGTTGAATGCTCAGGTTTTCATGTTGAACTTTTTGGGCACTTGTGCTGTCAATATTTATTGTATTATGCATTCTGCATATCTTCCATTTACAACGTAGTTTGATTAAATAAAAAACACACTCGGGATTTCATGCCTCATAAGGCCTCACAGGTCCTGCTGTTCCCCATTTTCCACCTTGTACCGCATTCATTCTGTCATCTTAGTGAGATTGTTTCATCTTTTGCCCAAAATTAGGAACAATTGATCAGTTAGTTAGGATGTCTGGCTGGATATCATAGGTCCACAATGCCTGTGCTCTGTGGTTAAGTTAAGAACAGTGCTGTAGCACTCAGGTATCTTGTTTGCGTCTACATCGTGCCTCTTGAATTAAAAGTAACAGTCTCCTGAAAGGTGCATATTTCCTAAAGAGATGGTAACAATTACCGTAGGCATCTGCCAAATGTGCATCACCGACATCAGTGATTTTTTTGTAGGTAAGAGCTGTTAGAGAAGAAACATGAAGGTATATCTGGAACTTTTCGCTGAACGAAGCACGAGAAAGACGAGAAAGTCTGCTTCTCCTTCCGAATCCCACTTCTATGTTTTGCTGCAGACTAAACGTGAGAGAAATCATCCTTTTTTAATCTCTATCCCACTAGTATCTTTTGCTGAAACCTGACCTGACCTTTTAGGAAATCCTTTAACCCTCACAGTCATTCGATGCCGGTGGCTTCTGCCTTCTGAGGGGGACAGTTCAGTTATTCTGTTGTTTGTTTAAGGTAGTCCATGACACGATACGAGTATTACATGATATCAACAGAGTTCAGTTTTTTTTTTTTTTTTTGGGTAAGAAAAGAGTACAGTTTATTCATTCAATTCTCCTTTTGGCTACTTTTTATTGAAACCATGACAGTTTTTCACAACAAAGAAAATAAAAATAAAAAGAGGTTGTTTTAAAAAATAAATGACCAATAAACTCTAATCATATGTAGTTATTAGAATTAGTCATTGGACTGCTCGAGTTCTTGAACCTATGGGTCAATAGTTCTTCCGTAATCAATCAGGTTGAATGGTTTGATTGGACCAACCGATTACAGAACCAAGCTGAATCGATTTGAGGAGCCGGTGGATTGGCTGAGAGACATTAGTAATAAGACCAGCTTTGTACTAGCTTGGGTAAGAGATGAATATTTTTTACTTAAGAAATAGTTTTTTCTTTTTAATAAAAGAGAAAAATGAAAAAAATTACGTTCTAGCTCGACGAGAATAGAAAACTCCTATCAAGAAGATACTGATAGATATATTAACATAAATTAAAAAAGGCTGCTCGTAAGAGAAAATTCGCCGCAGAATTGACTTCTCAATAACCGTGTGCAATCAACGATCCAATCAAGCTCCAACAAGGTCTTGATTCTCGACTAAGTCCATATTCGCAACTGGAGCGGACACTCTCAAAAGCATGCAAAACTAGTGTTGTCGGTTTGAACATGGATGCGATGCCATCCCCGCTGGTCGTGTTTCTTAGAGACCAAGAAGGATACCCCAAAGCTCAGCTCGATATGCGTTGCAATCATCCAGAAAAGCTGAGAAACCTTCAAGTCATCGACCATCCCCATCTCTAAAGCATCCCCCAACAGCCACGCAGGAGGATGACCGTTGGTAAGCACCATGAGAATTAAGAGTTATGACATTTATCCGGCGGACTCACAACCAACCTGCACGTCGTTGAAGTCGGGGGCACCTGGGTGGAAAGCGAGGCTCTCCTAGACAGCCTAATGGTCAAAGTAACCGAGTTGCGAATGATGAATTTGTTGGGATAATCGGATCCCACCGGTTGATATAGCAAAATTATAAATGAAAGAGAAAAATGCTGGAATCAGGACACACGATATTTTTTAACGTGGTTCGGCAAAAATAGTACCTACTTCCACGGAGAGATTTTATTAACACTCAAGTGTTTCACTCCCTCACACACTCTCAACACCCCGAGGTTGAAAAAAAAAAATATTACAAAATTCTCCCGACTTTCTTGGTATTACACCCGAATACCGTATACCCGAGAAAATAATTATTCTCACTTGAAACTAATTATTTTCTACTACACACTCTCTCAATTGTCTTCCTTGCAATTGAGTTCTTGCTCTTTCTTATTTCCTTGCTCCGTGTGCTTGCTTTGGTTCAATGTGGTGATGCCTATAGCACTCCACCACCGACATACTCTTGCTTTTTATTTATTTATTTTCTAATTTCTTCTACAAACTTCTGCAACCTTCTTTCTAAACACTTCCTTTCTATACACTTTTAGAATGCTTCCGAAACTCTCTAGGTCATTCTCCACTTAGACTAGAATTCTCTTGATCCTTCCGGAGTCTTCTAGGTCGTTCCCCATAATGCCTAGACTTCTCTAGGCCCTTCCGGAAAGTTCCACACATGTCTCCAATATGTGCTAGGCTCTTCTTGATTCTTCCAGAACCTTCCACGGTGGCCTCTCCAATTTTGCTTCTTTCTCTTTTTAATCCTTTTCACATTGGCCGGTTATGAGTTGGACTAACAATTCTCCCCCTCCAGCTCATCATGGGGAATAAAGTTTATTACTGCAAAAGAATCACACCAGTTGAACTGGCGCACAACTCGAATTTTTCTCGAGGTATAACCTTGGTTAACATATCAGCCGAATTATTGTCGGTATATTCTACAAGAACGAGCTTAGCTCCCCCGTAACACAAGCACATTTTTGAACTCTCTTTCTTCTGCGTAAATTCCACCACCACTAATCGAGCTTTATGCTTCACGACTTTGTCGCCATCTTTCTTTAGCTTGTATACCCATTTATTCTTCAAGGTCTTCTTGCCTTTAGGTAGAACAACAAGCTCATAGGTCTGGTTCCTATTCAAGGAATTCATCTCTTCTTGCATTGCCTTCATCCACTCATCTTTCTCGGGATGAGACTGAACGTCATGGAAGCTCTCTGGCTCCCCCTCGTCAGTTACTATGACCCATTCTATTCTGGGTATCTTTTGTTCTTGGTGATTGGCCTCCTATATCTGCTAAACATTTGTGGTGAAGATTCTGCAGCTAGGGGTCTTGGTACTAGCTCTCCTGATGGGACAGACTCTGGTGGTTGAGGATAACCATCTTGCTCTGCATCTACCCCCACTCCTTTCTCAGCACCTTCCATTTCACCTTCATACCCAAATGGTTGTACTTCTGTTCTGTACAACGTATTCCGAAGCTTTCCTCTTACAAGAATCAAGGAACCTCTGGTGAGTTTCCATTGTTTATCAGCAAAATTATTGTGAAAACCAGCAAGATCCAATACATGTGTGGAAATCAGATTCAACCGGAGATCTGGAACATGTCGCACATCTTTCAGAGTTAATGTGCAACCTATGTTTGTTCGTACACAAACATCACCAATCCCCACAATGCTAGCAAAGCTATCATTTCCCATCTTCACTCGACCAAAATCTCCTGCTTTGTAGTTGGTGAAGAACTCCTTGTTTGGCGTAGCATGATATGATGTTGCTGAGTCAATTACCCACTCAACACTTGAATCTGACACACTGCAATCTTCTTCCTCATTTGAGAAAATTATAATTACCTCATCTGAGGCTATTGCAGCAGTGCTTTGATCTCCTCCTCTTCTCTGGTTCTCTTCTTTCTCCTTCTTCCAGATTCTGCAATTTTTCTTCATGTGTCCTTCTTTGTCACAATGAAAGCATTTGTACTTTCCTTTGACTTTAGATTTCCCTCTGGACTTGCCACGTCTACTACCTCCTCTATCCATACTCCTTCCTCTGTTTTCTGTGACAAAGGCATGAGACTCATTACTTGTAGTCTGTCTGTTTCTGGCCTCTTCATTAAAGAGTCCTTGCTTTGCCCAATCTACAGTAACCTTACCGCCTGGTGCAGTATTCTGGATAGTAATAGTCACCGTCTCCCAGCTACTTGGGAATGAGCTTAAAATATACAAGCCTTGAAGCTCATCATCAAAGTTTATTCTCATGCATCTTGAACATCATTCAAGTGTTCAATGACATGCGTGCTTTCTTTATACTTCATAGTGATGAATCTGTTGAGAGTTGACAATTTGTTCATGCCGGTAGTGTTCTCGAAGTAAGTTTGGAGTTTGTCCCACAACACTTTGGCGTTGACTTCTTTGGACACATGAGAATATAGGCTGATATTAACCCATTATCGAATAAGACCAAGAGATTTTCGATGCTCCTTCTCCCAAGCATCATCAGTTGTCTTTTCTGGCTTCTTGTCCCCCAATTTTACAGGAGAAAACAAGTCCTTACTATACAGAAGGTCCTCCATTTTTGACTTCCAAATGGAGTAGTTGTCGGACTTCAATTTTATCATATATCCTGAAGCTTCTTCCATTTATAATTTTCTAACCAACCAATACGAGAAACCTCGCTCCGCTACCACTTGTTGGGATAATCGGATTCCACCGGTTGATATAGCAAAATTATAAATGAAAGAGAAAAATGCTGGAATCAGGACACACGATATTTTTTAACGTGGTTCGGCAAAAATAGTACCTACTTCCACGGAGAGATTTTATTAACACTCAAGTGTTTCACTCCCTCACACACTCTCAACACCCCAAGGTTGAAAGAAAATAAATATTACAAAATTCTCCCGACTTTCTTGGTATTACACCCGAATACCGTATACCCGAGAAAATAATTATTCCCACTTAGAAATAATTATTTTCTACTACACACTCTCTCAATTGTCTTCCTTGCAATTGAGTTCTTGCTCTTTCTTATTTCCTTGCTCCGTGTGCTTGCTTTGATTCAATGTGATGCCTATATATAGGCACTCCACCACCGACATACTCTTGCTTTTTATTTATTTATTTTCTAGTTTCTTCTACAAACTTCTGCAACCTTCTTTCTAAACACTTCCTTTCTATACATTTCTAGAATGCTTCCGGAACTCTCTAGGTCATTCTCCACTTAGGCTAGAGTTCTCTTGATCCTTCCGGAGTTTTCTAGGTCGTTCCCCATAATGCCTAGACTTCTCTAGACCCTTCCGGAAAGTTTCACACATATCTCCAATATGTGCTAGGTTCTTCTTGATCCTTCCAGAACCTTCCACGATGGCCTCTCCAATTTTGCTTCTCTCTCTTTTTAATCTTTTTCACATTGGCCGGTTATGAACTGGACTAACAGAATTCCTTAGCGCATAGAGTAGGATGATGCGAAGAAAACACCATTTCATTACGCCATTTCTAGCACCACCAACAAATGAATCCAAACAAGGTTTCCCAAGGCGTTCCACCATTGCTATTAAACTGTCCAAAAAGATTACTCACAAACTATGAAGAGAATGGTGTAGGGAAAAAATACTTAATTAACTAACCTTAAGTTGACTCGTTTACTCTCTTTTTTCTTCCACTCCTTAACACTAGTTGAACCCCGAAGTCTTTTGTTTGTTACTATCATCCCGAGTAAGAGATACATATTCGATTTTTATGTATAAAGAAATTATTTATTGAAATTATTTTACTTTCTAGTAAACCAATTGGTACAAACGATATTAGATCTAAGCCAGTAGGTTTAAAAAAATACAAACAATTAATTAGTAGGTGTGGCTCGGGTCGGTTCGGGTCGAGACTGGTCTGACTTTTATCTCTTTATTTTTGGGACTGTAGTTATAATAACTAAGCCCAAGCCCAGCCTTAAGTCCATCGGGCTCGGACCGAGCTATTGTCGATCTACCCACAGGCTTGGACATGGTTAATTAAAGAAAGGTTATGATTTTTTTTCCTCAATTGAGAAGATTTTCCTTTTCAACTTTACTTTCATTGGCATAATTGTAAGAATCAGACAATATTGGTGTTACAATAATCAGATGTAGAAGTTATGGAAGAGGGAAGCATAAAAACTGAGTATATAACTCAAAAATTAAAACATCGAGCAAGAGAGACAATATCGATGAAGAGCACATGTAGTTAGGGCTATTAGATTTGCGACTGTGAATGATGGGCAAGGAACGATGTACTGGAATAGAATGGATGATACGAGTGGTGTGAGAATGAAAGAAGATATTAGTAATTAAAGTTTCTCAAATTTATTTCACACTTAAGTAAAGTTTATGAATACTCAAATCGAGTTAAGAATAAATATTTAGGTCCAATTTTGACCCTAAACCATATGGGCTAAGATACGAGCTTGAATCGAGCTATGTCACTTTCGAACTTTATATAAGCTTGTATCAAATCAGGTTGGGTTAGTTCATTGGTAGCCCGACCGATGTTTAGGTCAGCTAATTAATAGTAATAAAGGTGTAGAGACAAAATAAACCTAAAAGAAGGGGGGTGAAACATAAAAAATAATACTCCTTTCGATTTTTATTAATTGATTTTTTAAAATAGTAGATAAATTTAAAATAGTCGCAATTATGACTCAAAATGATAATTAATTTAGATCACCTTTTCGGTAGGAAAATGACAGTTATTAAAAACTGGAGGAAGTAATTAGTAGTACTCCCTATAAAAATAAAAAATAAAACTAGTAGCACTACATAAATATTTTGATTAAATTACGTTTACACCTCAAAGTCTTCTAATATTACATTTCCAGACCAGTCCATTGTAAAACTACTAAAACCCAGCCGATCTGAGAAAGAGCTTGAGATCTAATAATCTAATTTCGGGCCTAAACCAAGAAACCCTAACCCTTGGTGGAGTGAGGGAAGATCCCAAAGTGGCAATTTCCTGAATATGAGAAGTCGGGAAGGGCATAATAGTCAAACCATCCAAACATAAACCTCCCACCACACCTCACCTCACCTCACCTCACACACCCTCCCCCTCCTCCCCTCACTGCATATACTCAAATGTAAGTATCTGTTTTTCCATTGCGTATGTTATATACAACCCAACAAAACAAAAAACAATCTTTCTTTGGTTGTTGTTGCCGTGCTCCTTCTCCTCCCTTTTTCATTGCTTCCGTCTCCTCCATTTATCTGGTTTCTATCTCTCTTTGAACTCTTCCTCATCATCATCAAATCAAACCTTTCAGTTTTCTCCCCTGTTTTGTTTTTTTGGGTTATGAAGAGACGTGCGCGACGCCATTGCTGTCTTTCTTGCTGCTGCTGCTGCTGATGAGACAATTGAGCCTCTAAACACCTAATCTCTTCGTTAAAGGAAAAACAAATCCATTTAAGTTAAAGGGTGTCTCTAGTTTTTCCTCAAGTTCCTTCACCAAATTGTGTTTTGGCTGAGTTATAATGATGAGGTCTGTTTGCTTCTGCTGCTGCTGCTGTCCTCTTCATCTCTCATCTCAAACGAATTCAATTTTGCATACAGCAAATCTGAATTCTGGGTTCTGAGAGTTAATCCACACTGGTCTCTCAGCAGTTTTTTTTATTTGGTTAGATGGGTGGTTGTTGGATCCGGGTACAATTGTTTTTGCCGCTTTTGTTGATGATGATGGGATGTGATTTTTGAGATGGGTTTATCTTGTTTTGTATCTGTTTTGGGTCTAGTGTTCTGTTGTTTTGACTTGTGAGATTAGATTTTAATCGCAGATTGTAGATTTCTTTTGTCAAGAACAACAATGGCCCTGGTTTTTCAAAGAGTTTCCTGTCGATCAATCAGTCATCTAATCGACTTTGATCAGCCCTCGTTTTATGGATTGGATTATCTATAAGATCCAGGTTTCCAGAGGCGTTTTGCATTACTCTGCTTGGGTTTACCATTGTCAGTTCTGGTTACCAGCAATCCAAAGCTCCATCCTCTTGTAGTTTTAGCAGAGATGAGCTTGTTTGATGCTATCTCAATTCTGGTGTTTATCCCTTCAGCTACCCTATTCTGATGTTTATTTTCTAACTGGGCAAGTCTAAGTTTGTTTTCCCTTTTCTACTGCTGTTCGGTTTTCAATCTATTGTTCATTTTCCATTTCCCCATCTCTCACCTTGTAATTCTTTCTGGAAATCAAAATGGATTGTCCTCTTCTTTCGATCTCTATTTCCAGCGGTTCAACTCACTGATCCCACTTGAATGTTCACTTACTTTTCTTGGGTTTGTGGGAAGATTGAGTTAATGAATGATTCAATTGTTTGATATGTCAGTCAAAAAACACTTCGTTTATGAAGAATTTGTAAGCAATGAACAAAAGCTTCTGTTATTGTCTTGGTTCATGCTCCAGATATACTTTTGGAAGATCTGATTTCTCATTCTACTTGGATTTTTCTCCCAAAATTACTTGTTTATGTACATGAGGATTTTGCATTCCATATTCATTGCTTTCTTTTGCTTATGTGCAGATACCAGAGAGTAAGTCCAGATTGTGTTCCTCCTCTGGCCAATGCCAAAAAACCCAACACCGAGAATGGAAGATCGATTCCAAATGGATTCAATCACACAAGTGCTAGCTTTGACACCGCAAAAGGTTTCAGATTTAGATCTCCATCAAGAACCCATGACCACCACAACCACCACCTCCATAACATTTCTCCCAGTCCTCCACACTCCGATGCCATCAACAACCAGACACAGAGGCAGGAAATTAGCCCGAGCCCAAGCCCGAGCCGCGTTGGCAGTGGAGATATGTTGTTACAGTGGGGACAAAAGAAGAGAGCAAGAGTGTCAAGGTCTGAGATAAGGGCTTTGGCTGATGAATCATCATCCTCAGGTCAAGCCAGACAAACCCTCAACAAGGTTCCTAGGAGGATGGATACTAATAACATTAGCGGTACTAATACTAAGCTCTCTCCACCAGCCACCATGCCGCCTCCTCCACCTCCTCAACCGCCCATTTCTGCTAATACTAGAGGAGGAGGTCTCAAGAAGGAAAGCTCTGCTTTTCTTCCTCATAGGTAAATTTTAAGACTTTGCCTCTTTTTCATAATTGGATTTTTTTTAATCATGTTCTAGATTTTGTTCTTCACATTTGTGCATTTATTTGGTTTAGATTGTACCCAGATCTTGTTTGTGGCAGAAAGTTTGCACCTTTTTATGAATTTCTGATATTTATTCCTATATTCATGTGATGGTTTTATTTTTGGGAGGGTTTGTTTCCTGATTTTTCCAATTTGAGGTTGAGGTTTTGCTTTATATGGAAAATCTTATGCTTTTGAAATTTTGGGTGTTTTTGGGATCTAAACGTATGATATTATTTTAGCTCCTCTACATTCATTGATTCCAGTTGTGTGTGTTGAAGAGCCCCTTTTTTTCAATTGATTTACCTTTATACCCCTTCACAGGTTTGAGTTGAGGAAGTATATCATTTCCTTCCATCTCTCTTATACTCATTCTTCGGTAGTATCCAACAAATCCATCTCCTTCCCCAGTTTAGCCCTCAACCGTGTCATTTTTGGTACGCAATGTTGATGGGGTCAAGGTATATATCATTCAACCACCCCATAGCTCCCTCCACCTTTTTTTTTCCTGCTCATGTCATGACCTTTCTGTCCTTATCTTGACACTTTCCCATCTCTTTAAAAACCTTTTTTTTTTTTTGTTAGGTTCTTTATTTGTTTTGTTTTTTTATTGGAATTCTCAATATTGATAATGAAGGGTTATACTTATTCCCCTTTTAATCTCCTCTTGAATATGGTTAAGGTAATGATGGTATGAACATCTTGTATCCAATAAGGTTATACTATCTGCTTTTCTTGTTTAGGTGGGTATGTATTTAATTCTCTCTTAACTTTTTGGTAACCTTTGATTCTCATTTTTTTTTTGGTTTGGTGTGTAGTATATTGCACTTTTCTCCACTCCAAGTCCAAAGTCTAAACCATCCACTTGTTTTTTTTATCCTTCTTATTTTGTTCTTTCTTTTGGTTTCCTCCAAGCAAGATTTTTGCATCACCAGCTGTTGTTGTGATCATGACTAGGAATTTGGAAAAGCGATCCGGAGCTGGAAATGGGTCCCCTTCAAGAAATAGTGGTGGAAGTAGCCGAGCTGTTTCCAGATCTACTACTGCTGGAAAGCGATCTCCTCCTACTCCAGAGAACATTGACAGGAAGATACCAACTAGCTCTAGATCAGCAGCAACAGCAGCAGCAGCAAAAGTTGAGAAGCCTAATGGGTCCTCTTTAGACCAAGCTGCTGGTGATCACATGATCAGCTGCCATGATTATGCCTCGTCAGCAACTCAATCAGAACTAGTATCCGGTTTAACTAACAACACTCCTTCGATAATAGCAGCCGCAGCAGCAGAGAAGAACGTTGCTGAAGTGATTGAGTGGCCTAGGATTTACATTGCTTTGTCTAGGAAGGAGAAAGAAGATGACTTTTTCGCAATGAAAGGTACCAAGCTGCCTCAAAGACCCAAAAAGAGAGCCAAGAATGTTGATAAAGCTCTTCAGGTCCTAATCTTTTCTCATTTTTTTGTGCGACATGAAAGTTTCTCCCCTTATAAAAATACTGATTTAGATTTCTTTTCTTTTTTTTTGGTTTTTGGCAGTATTGTTTTCCAGGAATGTGGCTTTCTGACCTGACAAAGAGTAGGTACGAGGTTAGAGAGAAGAAATGTGTGAAGAAGGTAAATACTTCTATTATCCATCCTTCCACACACGCAATCCAAAATCATATCTTGTTTGTCCACTATTTTTAAATCCACCACCACCAGTTGCAAATTTCAAAATTCAAACCCTAGAAAAGAAAAAGAAACAAGAAAAATACTAGTAAATAACTAAATAATTCCCTAAGTACTAAGTTCACCAATCGCTTTTATCATATTAGAACTTTGAGTTCCCATGTCATGAAGGCACTTAGATTCCTACATCTATGCTGTACCCCATCTCAAGGTATTGCCATTTACTCAACCAATAACATAGCAGCATAGCTTGTTGATAAACTATTTATTTACTCGCGTGAGGCACGAATCCCTATGCGAGATGTAAGGCAAGCGTGTTCTTATGGGTTATTATCTTCTAAACGGATCTAACATGTCCATGGAAGTTTTGTATCTGTTTTCTCGCATAATGTAAAGCAGTTACTATTTTGTTGGACAACAACTTGTTTTAAATACTAAAAGGCAAGTGTGTTGGAATGACCCATGGCCCATCTAGGAGACAAGATAAACAATAAACTAGGATTGGTGGCCAGTGAGGATTAGTTTGGTGCATCTAAAAAAATATTAATAAAAGGGAAGGTATACCAGACTAGTAGGAGGGTTATGTCTCGATTTCGAGTCCGAGTATGCATCTAGTTGGTTTTTGATCGTGTTTGAATTTTTTTTCATGTGCAGCAAAAGCGAAGGGGGTTGAAGGGGATGGAGAGCATGGATAGTGATTCGGAATGATTAGAGCACTTTTGGTAGGAAATTGAAAATGGTATAGGGCACAAAATGAGGCCTCTATCTTACAAGTTGCTTGCTGCTGCTGCCTTATATTAATGCATATAATGAGTAGGGTCCATGCCATTTGTGCCCTACAATTTTTTGAAATCTGCCTTGCACCAAACAGCTTTGATGATGACACAGGGATCATAAGATGTGATGAGGGCAACAACAACTAGAGGTGGTGGGGAAATTGCATTTGTACATGGCTTCTTTTTTTTCTTTGGAGGAAAACATTTTTTATTAGATAAATTCGGATCACAGTTTTACTTAAGGGATGGTTAATCCCATCATTTTGCATGTGATTTCTTCGGTTTGTTTATGGAGAAAGGAAGAAAGAAAGGAAGAAAAACTGTTCAATTGTTGCAACTTCAAAGCTGTATCTATAGACTATAGTTGTCTGCTGGCTATAAAATATCAGTAGAGATTGAGGTTCATCCGAGTCGCCTCTCCGCTAGTAATGTGGTGGTGGATGTCTCTCTAGGTTCTGCTATAGATTGGTGAGTGATATAGGTCATGGCTAGAACTTTAGGTATGGGTTATTTTTCTTACAAAAGTAGTAAACTTTTCTTATTGCTTATTCAAAGAGGAATGGGATTTTATTCCTGTTGGGTCTATTTTTGTGTTAAAAAAGAAATTCTTTGCCTCATGAGCTTTCTCATTCCCATTTCTGCCCTTTTTTTTAATTTATTTTTCTGAATATAGGGGAGGCTAATTTCGTGCTTATAAAGAAGAACTGAGATGCGTTGTCGTTTTGTAAAAAAACAGACAAGACGTTGTCGTCTTGCATTACGTGCCGTTAGTGGACCGATTAAAACAAATGCCGCAAGTATTAATCCAATTAATTTGATTGACGGACAAGCGTGGGTTCTGGGAAATTTCTCTTTTTCCAATTTTTTTTTTTTCTGGTTTTGAAGTGTAGTGGATGAAAATGGATATTCGATTTTTATTTATAAATGGATAAATTATGAACAAAAAAAAAGGTAAACTATGGATCTGTTAATATCTGTTATTATTCGAATTGACATAATATGTATACATTATAAAGATTTAAATGAACATGTTAATATCATATATTGAGGAGGTTAATGAATTGGGTCAAATTTAGCAATACTGGGATTATTATTATTATAAAGTAATGAACGTAATGTGGATTCTGTGGATAATTAATGATTATGCAGACACTTAATGGGATAATTTTTGTGATCACTGAGGATTACCTTAACAAGTTAATTCTTGAATCCCTCAACCTAACCATCCCTTAACATTTCTTTTACCAAGTTATTAAAAGTTCTCCATATGAACAATAATCATAACATAATTTGAGAAAAATAAAACCTGCATTTTTAGAAGATTTTTTTTGAAATTATTAAATAAGCTGCATGCTCACGTAAGATCCCTCCAAAAAGAAAAAAGGAACAGTCTGCATGATATTATAATAATAATTACTTTCTTCGTTTTTTTTATTAGTTATATTTACCCAAAAAAAATCTAAATATCTAACGTATTTATCTTTTTGAGATGGTTAGTTACCTTAATTAACTATAAGAATTAACCCAATAATGATCAACTCTTAATTATAGTTGATTTATGTTGTGTTTAACAAATAAAGTATTAGTGAGATTATAGGATTACCAACCTAGTTTTGCGGATGTTTTTTATTTAAAACAACGTTTAGAGGAGACCGGAGGAAAAAGTGATTTAAAAGATTTTAGCGTAGGCAACCTTAGCCGCTAAAAATGCCTAAAACAGTGCCGGGATTAGCAAAAACTCAATTATCCAAGTTTTACTTTTAACCCTTTTTTTAAGAATCTAAAATTCTCTTTTTAATCGAAAAAGGAAAGTCAAATTCAACAAATTGAAGCTTTGACTTTCCATTGATAAACATTGATTCCCTTCCATCTCTAAGGTCATTTCAGGTGGAAAAGAGACTAGAGTGGACAAGGAAGACCTAACAAAAATGGCATCTTTTTGGTTCAGGACGAGCCATTTAAATACTACTACAAAATTCTACACATTAGCACTAATATATGAATACAAGAAAAAGATTTAGAATACAAGCACTTGCACCAACAACCAACCAACCTTTCTGCAACCCGGCTTCTTCAACGTGTCATTTGGCGATTCCCCGAATTCAAGAATTTAAATTGGCCCTAGCTTCCTTGAGGCTCTACAAAATCAGAGCAGATATTAGAAAGTATAGCACAATATTTACCCTATTCGACATTGAAACAATATAGATAAACATCACATACCAGCCGTTTGAAAGATTTGCTTGGCGATTTCTTCTTCTCCTCCACACTGGGTTTTGCACGATCCAACGCCTATGATACAACATATTCATATGAGCTTCTGCTATAATACCAAGCATCTTTCGAGGACATCAGCTCCAAAGAAAACATTGGTCACTAAATAACTGTATATGAAGATCAATATGGCCAAAGTAAACAAGTTCAAAATACTAACAACCTAACTCAAGTACAAAGCAGTCCATGCTCTTTCCTGATGATGATAACAGTTCACCAACAGACTAAGCTACAATCTTAAGCTCATAGTCACAAACAGATCTGAAAGACCATTGTTACGCCAGAACATAATTCCTTCAGATTTTCCTTTTTCTTTTTCCTTTTACGTAATGGAAACTTAAAAAGTGCATAGTAAGCACAAAACATAAAGTTAGTCACTGAAGGAAAGGAATAATTTAACCTGAATCATAGTCTCTACACGCCTCCTCATACGACTGTGCATGAAGCCCTCTGAGCACTGTTGGAAATACGCACAGAAATATGAGCAATAAAACATGATTTGTGTTGAAAAGAATGACTTGAAAGATGATAAGCAGGCAATCATAAGTAAGATTATGTCATATGTACAAGGTCGATGAGCAGGAAGTTCAACACATGTAATTTTAATTTGACTCAGCAAATCAAAGGGGAGGGAGGAATTGTCACGGGGCACTGAAGGCGAGGAAAAACCATTGTCTTTAGGGGAATACTTCTCGGTCATTTTTTCTTTTCTGGGACAACATTGCTTGTCGGTTATTAACCTACGAGAATGAAGGTTACTTGAGTAACTTTTAAGAGGTGACCAGTTCATCTTTCATTTTTTGTATCCTTTCTATTTGCCTTGCGTTACTGTAGGGAATCAGTAACTAATATACCTACTTAGATGAATCCTTTTCATCAAAATAGTTTAAAAGATTAACCTATGCTTTCTCTCTTATTTTCACTTGCTTTCTATCACTATCATAATTTAACTATCATTCATAATAAGGAACAATTTAGAACCAGAGGGTTAGAGTAAAATATACAAGTAGTCATCAATAAACCATTTGTTGCATAAGCTGCGATTTTGAGGCACTAGTATTGCCATACAACTACCCTTATCATAATTTCCCAGTGGAAAAGGAAATGCCAAAAAAATGCTGGGAATAAGGAACCGCCAAAATTATTGTAATAAGGGTTTTAGGGATACCCAGGAGCTCACTGCTCATATAACTCTCTTTTGGTTTTATGGGAATTTGAAAATGTGTATTTATCTTCACATTCAAAGCTTGTATGAAATAGTTATAGGTAGAATAGAAAGATCAAAGCAACTTTATGTGAAGTAATTCTCACCTTAACGTGATAACTAACATATGCATGGAATGTCAATAAGTTCCACACTGTACGGTCCAACTTTTTCCCTTCAACATGGCGAGGAAATATGACTGCATTCGTTGAAGTTCAGCACAACTTGTTATGTTGGGCATGAAATAAGAGGAAGCGTATTCAAGGGATTCAGGTGACATTACCAAAAGATACAAATCCTGTATTCGCAGATAAAGCCTCTGCAGGAGCTTCCTTCAATTCAAGAGGAGGAGTCGGGGACCATACACATGGAGGAGCGTTATTAAGTCCTGGTGTACGCCTTGCTTCCACAAATTCCTGGATGAGAATCAAAAACTTCAGTTCATGACAAGAAAATATAAAGAGTTGAAAATAAAAACTATAACATGATAACTACAAAAAGTTAACCTGGAAATTTAAGCTAAGCAGCCTCAACAAGAGAATTATATTACACATTGCTACGTTTATAAAAATTAGATTTAGGAGTTAAAAGCAGTATCATCTGTATCACCAATGAATAACATTTATTATCTATTTCCATGTATATTCTCAAATCAATAAAATAAGAATATAATGGTGTACCTGCAGGAAGGACGTTGCAAGAGCAATATCTATGGAATCTGAGAATCTCATAGGATACACCACAGTAACCTTTTCCGCCTGCCACATAAAACCACAATTTCTGATTCGAATGTCCATGCATCAATCCAAGCATTCGCAAAAAAAGGATGCTAATAACAGTACATGTGAGAGCACGTGATCTTGAAAGCACATTGAATCAAATTTGTAATAATAGAACACATTTTCAAGTTGTCATAGCTGAAGTGCCGTAGCATAGCACTGACTAATGCAAAGAATTGTAAGAAAGAAAAATGAAGTAGTTCAAGTTCTTTATGAATTATCCACCACATAAACAAAATATATACCTGAGGAACAAGGAAAAATGACTCTCTTGGTCGATGCACAAGGGCAAGAAGCCGATCTATACCAGGGGCAACTGTTTTCGAAGCAAGATGTTTTAGGACTAATCTTAATGGGGCACCTAATACCACTTCCCTAACAGAGGCGACCTTAACCAACAAAGCATGCCTGACCTCTGCACAGAATCAACAAGAGACTGTGAAGGAGCAATAATAAGAGATAACCATCTAAGTAAAGAAAAAATTTGAAACTTAATGTCAACCCAAACTATATTGAATCCCCTACAAAGCACAAGCCAATCCATTATTAGGGACTCTTCAAAAAGTACTAAAGTATTTCACCTTCGATGTTAGTTAGAGATAGGTAATCTCCGATACATGCCAGAACAATATTAAAGAATTGTAACCAAACATGAAATAGATTAAACTATCAAAAGTGGACAACAAAGAGTTCTGCAAATATGCAAAATCAAGCAACATATGAACCGATTTCAAAAGAAAAAGCAAATCCTTGAGCATATTTGGTTTGTTCTCCACAGTTGCAGCCAGCTACAGTAAAGACGAGACTGCTCAACAAGCTGACCCTACTTAGTGTTTTGGTGTATACACATGGCAAGCTCATAATGACCTTAGGAAAGGAACTCGTAGAACCTTCATCTGGAGGAAATTTGGAAAAATTGAGCTTCAAAGTGAGATTAAACCCATCCCTCGGAGGATCAAGAATCTGGACACCCACATAATAAGCAGCCTTTATAGCTTCTATAGCTCCCAATGGAATTCCACCCATGAAACTAGCTTCTGGTGGTGGAACAGGTAATGACACAGATAGCAACAACACATTTGGATTCTTGATAGAAACCTATAAAACAAACAGACAATGAAAACCCAGAAAGGAAAATTAAAAATGACAACTATTTTGGAAATCTAAAAGAGGTAAAATCTTACCAGAACATGGTACCGAATATCATCGAACTCCACCCAGTGATAATCAACTTCGACTGCTTTATCAAGACTGCCAGGATACAACCCAGTATAAGAAATGTGATTCAAAAGAGTAAGAATTGCTTAGATACAGAAAGAGATAGAAGGAGGACTGACTTTTGAACCCGATTGAGCAGAGTCTGGAGGAGAAATCTAGAATGGGATTGTAACAAAATCATTGATATATGATTATATCACTTTTGCTTATCTGCTGTTAAGCTTTCTTTATCTGAGCCAGACTGATTTGTTTGAGTATTCACTTTCTATGGTGTATCAGTAATCTATGAGTGATGATGTTAATCGGTTTGGTTTGGTTTGGTTTGGTTTGGGGATCTTTCCTCAACCATGTCAGACTTGTCTGTCGTGTTCAAGAGGAGGTTAGAAAGATTCTCTTTTCACTCTCATCCCTACTTCTTTCATACTTCTACTTTCACCCCTTACCCTCTTGCTTTGTAATTTACTCATCCTACCCTCCTCCTTTTCTTTAATTACGATGTTGGGTCAAACTTGGCTTTTCAATTTTTAGATGACTTGTCTCGGTCTCGAGCTTATAAACATGAAACATTTAATAATATTATACATTAATAATTTGACCCATGTAAAAGTAAAATAGGTAAAAAATATCCTAGAAAAAAATCTTAGATATATATTTTCAAATAATTTAGTTTGTATATTTTAAATTAATTTTATAATTCAGATAATGTAATT
The DNA here is from genome assembly GCA_963691705.1 of Viola odorata. Classification (NCBI taxonomy): domain Eukaryota; kingdom Viridiplantae; phylum Streptophyta; class Magnoliopsida; order Malpighiales; family Violaceae; genus Viola; species Viola odorata. The sequence continues at coordinate 9,032,954 of OY829544.1, forward strand.
ACTCAATTTTTTTATTCATTGGCTCGTGAATCTAAATGAAACGGCCCATAAACTTCATTATATATGTCTGTTATTTATTAAAAGCAACAACAAACAAACGAACTGGGCCCATTGGCCTATTATTTAGCCCATGTCAGAAGCTCCTTTGGGCAATTTACGGGCCCAGATCCCAACAATAAAAGCAAACAAAACAAGATACGGTGCGTTTCATTTCTGAGAAGCACGAACCGTTCGATGGAGGGGAGGCGAGCGAGAAGATTCGGAAGGAGCCAAGCTCACACTCTCCTCCCCACTCGCGCCGCGGACCCAGTCCCTTCTCTTTCTAGCACCGTCTCATGCTGCTACTGCGACTACAAAATCTCAGTCTTGAACGCTCCCCTTTTCCGTTTCGGAAGAAAGCACGCCAAGTGTTTGAAACTATGGTTCTCGATAGGCGTCGGTTTCAGCTTAACGGCGCTGCTCGGCGTCGCCGCCGTCCTTCTGTGGGAACTTTGCACCTCTCTGGGTATTGTCTCCGGAAATGCTAATCTTCCCACTTCGTTGTTGTTCGGGTTCTCTCCTTCAGTTTACGGCTTGCAACTTTCAGTTACTGATGCTGCTTATTTGTTCTTCTCCACTTTGGTTTCCGTTCTGGTTCATGAGTTTGGCCACGCTCTAGCTGCTGCAAGGTGGTCACTTCATCTTTTAACTTCTGTGTTTTAGTTCTTTTTGATGCATGATATGGGTGAATTTTTTAAAACTCAAATTATAGATTTGAATATATGCAGAAAAGGCAAGATTCTCATGGTTGGTACTGTAGGGACCTTTTCCATTTCGGAGCAGTGAGGGTATAAGGACAGAATATATCGCCATTTTCGTTGCGTTTTTGTTTCCTGGTGCTCTGGTGGCTTTCAATTATGATTTGTTGGAGGCTTTGCAGCGGTTTAATGCTCTTCGGGTGTACTGTGCTGGCGTTTGGCATAATGCTGTGGTAATCCTATTCGTTGGCCTTGTGTTTGTTTTGTTTGTGATTCTTAGGATAGAGTATTGTGCAATGATAGGCTGTTCTTTTGCCAGTTTTCTTAAATTTATCTTCTGTTTGTTACGTGATTTACTGCTAAAATTGTCATCGATGTCGTAATTTGTAACTCAGTGATTTTTATAGTGTTGTGCAGTTTGTGGACTGGTGTTGTTCATCCTGCCCTGGATCTTATATCCCTTTTATATACATGGTGAAAATCCTGCGGTATGTTGCAGGCATTTATTTGCCTTATAAAGTTATTATCTACTGACTTGCATTGCATTCTCCTCCCATTTACGGTGCTTATAATGATTACTTGGAATAGGTCTTGGATATACCTCCTACCTCCGCGATGTTTGGCTATCTATCTCTGGGTGATGTAATTGTGTCATTGGATGGCAAACGAGTACGTAATATACATGAGTGGATGGAGATGACTGAGCTAATAAGTCAGCAAACACATCAATATGCTAATCTTTCAAAAACTTCTGGAGGTTTTCAGATGGCTTATAACGGAAAGGGTTACTGTGTCCCCACTTCAATGATAGACGAAATCAAGAAGAGTCATGTGTTACAGAACCAATCTTCATGTTTTAGTGATCTTACTGAATTTGTACCCATTCAATGCTTTGCTTCAAGTGAATTAGATTACGTGAATCAAGATGCTGATGCAAACAGAAGGGATAATGGGCATTGCTTGAATGCTAGGGATGTTGTCAAGCTTAATAAATGTGGCAATGGATGGGTAACAGAAATAACCAACGGAAGCAATTGTTTATGTTCAGAGGTATCTATTTCGACATACTCAAGCATTTCAATACATCAAGGCATTGTTATCTTTAGCAGAATGTTCTTAAGGGCTGCTGTTTGGTTCAATGATAAAACTTTAGGCTTCATATTCAAGCGAAACTACTACCTTCATGCAGAATTGCTCTAGATAATTGTTCTGACTGTTGATGTATGTTATGTTAACTATAGTGAATTCCTTTTTGGTGGTGTACAGGATGAGTCTTGCTTAAGCCCAGTTCTAGCGCCAGGGTTGGTGTGGGCTGAGATCACATATTCAGGCCCTTTTTCTGCAGGATGCTTGCGAGTAGGGAGAAATTCAGTTCCATATCCTGAAACTGCAGACTCTATGGAACATAATTGTGGCGGGACTTTTGTTTTTGTTGGTGATCTTATCTCCATGTCAAATTCAGTTAGATTAACTGCATATCAGCCTCGTTGGGCTTTAACTTTCATCAGTGCACATCTTCCAAATGTTCTGGAAAAGAGTTTAATGTGCACATTCCATGTTTCGCTTACGTTGGCTCTGCTTAATAGTTTGCCGGTAAGTTTCTTGCCATCTTATTTGAGTAGGACCTTATGCTTATTGGATCGTTATATTATTTTGATTTGGCCATGGATTCTAGAAAGTGTCAATTTGAACACATTTGTGTTTCTAATGTTAGAACCCTGGTTGATAGCGTGGAAGGCCATGCTTTTTTAATGCTTTCCTGTTCTTTTATTTAATCTCTTTTTCATAAAAACATATCCTAGGTATATTTTTTGGATGGAGAGTCCATGTTAGAGGTAGCTCTGTGCCACTTCACCTCACTGGGGCCAAGGAAGAGAGCAAAACTTCTGCGAGCTTGTCTTCTAGGAGGGACTTTGATTTCAGTTTTTTCCTTCTCGAGAATTTTCTTCAAATTTTGGTATATCTCTATGTAAGTCGTAGTAATACTTTTTTCTTCTTTTATGTGATATGTAAGTTTCAGTAATTACTCGATGATAGTAGTGTATGTGTACCCCTTAGTGGGGCCTGCCTTGGTTCAGTGAGCTTTGGTATACATGTTGTTTAGAGCTTAAAACATAAAAGTCCTTACTGCTTTGGGAGTTTTCCATAGTACTGGATTTGATGTTGAAGTCTTTCTTAGCCCAACTATTTAGAAAATAAACTTATTATCACTGCTAGGCCCATTCGAGACAAGATCTATCTTATCTTGGCCCATCGTATGCACATCATAAGCTTACCCTGTCAGTTAGGAATTAGGATTACTGTCTTTTCTGATTATCCTGCCTGGTAGGTGGGCATAGTTTTTCTGAAATATTGTGTATTTTACGCCAATAAAAATCCGCCAGGCGCTGATCATTTTGTCATTTTATTCTTGGTGGTGATGGAAACAAGCCATCAAGAAGAATTATGTTAAGTAAATTGAGTAACCTTGGCTGTTAGTACATTGGCTTCGAGCACTCTCTCGATATCTTTGACGGTTGAAAACAATAAATTTGTTTAAATTTTATGGGATGGACCTTTCAATGTTTGTAAGTGGCAACCTTGATAATGACAACCTTATCTGCTTTGCTGCTCAAGTCTAATTTTTGGATAAGTTTTGATTACATCTGATTCGTTGCCTCTAAGTTCTAACTAATACCCATCTAACCTAAGGTCTGACTTGTTCTATTCTACACAGGCATTGAAGAGTTACTAGTAAATTAATTTATTAGAGAATCTTGTACACGGCTTTAAGTTTTCTAGTTGAGTTTGGTTGATTGATTTGCTTATCCTAATTGTTTTCATCATAAGATCTGAATCTGAGATTTTGCGCTGCCTATTTTATAAAGAGTACTGCTGAGCTGCAAACTCAATTCCCCTCAAATGAAACAAACTATGGGAAGATCATTATAAAAGATACTTACGAAATGGGCAATGAATAGCTTGATTTGCCTTCTGGGCTATGGTGAAAATGACTGATGAGAAACAAATATCGCTCTCCCTCCCGTAGAAGATTCTGTATGGATCAATCGGATCTCTAGACTGTTGCTGTTGTTGCAAGTTGATACATTCTCTGTTTGTTTTATTTATTTTTAACTGGTTTATTTGAACTTTCACTGGTAAAAATACCAAGTTTCCAACTTCTGGGGTGCAGAAGATATGAGGTGCTCGATTCTTCATATCTCCCTTAATGTCAGCCTAACTAATTGCCTTCCCTTTAGGTTGTTTGAATCGAAGCTTTTTCAACTGCTGGCTGGGGCCACTCGACTACAGTACAGACATTCGTGTGGTAGACAAACCCGAGACCGATAAGTAATCAAAAGTGCTTGTCTGTGTTGTATTCAAGTGGTAACAGAGTCATCCACTCCCAACTCAGATGTGTTCAAACCTGTACAAAATGGAAAAATAGACTAGAAAAAAAAACTTGTAGGTGCGCATGCTTCATCTAAGTGGGCCAATGTCATTCATTTTCCTTCCTTTTTGGGTCATCGTTGGTAAAAAATAGAGGCATGTGATGCCTTCCTTCCAAAGAAAATTTGATTTTCTAATAACTTAAAGCAAAATAATTAAAGGTTCAATTTCCTTTTCTAATAAATTGTGTACTAACACCTTATTTTGGCATGGTCGGGTCGGTTCGAGTAATGGCATTTATATTAGGGCTCAAATCTTTCGATTCTTGAATTTCTTGTGCTTGCCTCTAATGGGAAGGTAGGAAAATTGCACAAGAACGTGGGATACATGAACTCTTGCAAGTACCCCAACATGGGAATTGATGACTTGCATCTTGTCTTGTGTAACTTTTGCAACAACCCGAATAATTAAGTCGAAAGTACTCCTTACATATTATTATTTACTGGAAATACTTTACCTTTTAGTAACCGACTTCGTTGCAAATAGAATCGGCCGTAGGCCATACTTCATGGATATGAAGATACGATACATACGTTATCATATACACAGTCTTTGAATTTGCCGAAAGGCATTGTAGAATTCTCTCATCTCATTTCCTTTCTTACCTTTTCCTTTTGGAATATTAACAAAAAAAAAGGAATATTGGTTGGTTTAGTCTTTAAATTGTGATACTCGGTTTTTTTCTTCCCTTTAATGGATTTCTCTTTGAAAAGGGATGATTTGTTCTTTTTGGTTGAAAAAATGTGAATTTAATCTCCATATTAATATAGTACTTTGCTCCATAAAAGGGATGATTTGTTCTTTTTAGTTGAGAAAAATGTGAATTTAATTTCCATAAAAAGCGGAGTCGTCATTTTCAATGGATCGTGATCGTGAAGCCCAAAATATTTGGATAAGATATTTTCAATTTTAGTATACAAAAAATAAAATTAAAAATTGGTAATATAATTAATCATTATTACAATATCAGAGGTCGAATTTATAACATACGTTATAAAAACGGCATATACTAACTATTCGATTATCAATAAAAAAAATCTAAAATTACGTAACAAGAACACTTTAATTAGTTTTGACTGGATATTTATGGTTGAAATAAAATTAGTGAAAAAGGTTTAAAGTCACCTACTCTTAACTGCCTGCCACCTTGATGGCTTCATCTTCACACCAAGGCCAAGGAATGGTTCGGTGATGGACCCCACTCCAGAATAACCTTAAAGAAATAGAATTCTACTCTACTCTACCTACGTATACATGAATTTGAGAATTAACATATTCACTACTTTTGACGTACCAATAATCAAATTAACAGATTAATTAAGCAAGATAATTAAGAGTATTAATTATTTATTTGCTTAAACATTAAGGAAAACAGTAATAATTAATCATATCCGTCAAATTGGTCAGTTTTCAGGAATTGGGGAATTGTCATTTTGGTCCAATAATAAGAGATGGGTCGGCTAAATTGCCCTCCAGAAATTAAATTAAATTAAATTACCAATTAATTCATGCAACGTGATCAAGGTTAAAGTAGTAATTAACATCCCAAATCAGATACCAATTTCATTTGAGATTCTATTCTTCTTAACTTTTATTTTATTTGAATACATATATTGGACATTTTGGTTTCTTATGGCCAGCACATTTCTGATCACTTGAGCATCCATAATACTTCATCAGTACATCCTTAATTAACTATAAAGATTAAAATCTCCTTTTGTTTTATTTCAAGCTAAGAAGTAAATTTTACTCGAACTCAAGTTTAAATTTCTACTCTCTAATAAAAGTTTAATGATATTGTAACACAAAATAATAATACTATAACAAGAAACTACTATTATACGTAATATATAACTCAAGAAATTTTTCTGGAGAAGTCTTCAAACTTGTATGCGACATAGAACATGGTACGTACTACGTAGCTAGCCTGCATCATCGCATCACTAATTTTTTTTTGTGGTAGCTTAGGGACACGTGGAGGAAGGAACACTAATAAGAGGGGGGAGAGAGTGGACCGTGGCATGTTTGTATTTATGATAGCATTTGTTGACACATAACTGCCATAACTACCGGTGCTTTTCATCACATGGCCATTGGTTTCACTAGTTGACTCTCATAGGTGCAGGAGAGACAAAGCACATGAGGCCACCACACAACATTTTAGTAAACAAATACTTCATCATCAAATTAAATCAGTCATTGCATATTCTCACATTTTCAGAAATAATTTATTAGTTGGGTGATTGATCATTAAATTCTCATACTTATACTATTTAATTACTTGTAAATTGGCAGTAAAGTTATTAATTTTTATGGATTCTCTCAACTTTTACAAAATTACTTGGAAACGCAACAATTGAAGAACAACAACAGCCGGAGATGAAATTTGAAATCTGTCTTGCTCGCGGGTTTGGCCAAGACAGTCACGACAGAGACAAACTGCAGTAGGAGACTTGAGGACGCGAGATGACAATTGTAGTGGCTGCAAAATTTGAGGGATTTGCGATCACGACTGGAAGACTCCCTTTAGAACAATATTTGATATTTCTCAAATAATTATCTTTAATCTTTATTTTTCTTTTATCCTTATCATTTTATTTTAAGAGTTTGAGATAGAGTAGGATTAAGAAACAACTTATGTGAAAAGCTGTTAAAAGCCCTTGTGGAAGGGGACTTCTCAGCTCTCTCTCATGCGGACTACCATTCAAATTTTGCTCTGTAACTTTCCAATTTGGGATATATAGATTTATTTTCTTTTATGCAATCAATAAATTTGTTTTCCTCCATGAATATGTCCAGCTAAATACTTGTTCTTGGTAAGGGTTGTCGAGCCAAGTTTCTTATGCTTCGTGATATATAAGTATTCTTAATAATCTTTATCTCTGTAATTATTTATTTTCTGGTTTAACAAATCGCTTTCTTGTTAAAGTTTAGAAATGATCACTCTTAGATTTTAGCTGGGAAGTTGCAGTCAACCTAGAAGGGGACAGGCGAAACCGGATAGGCAAAGTGGATAACTAGACCTCGAGATAGACTAGAGAAAATGAATAATATAACTCAGACCCGATTGACAACCGAGGGCCTTAAGTGCGAGGTAAACTTGAGTTAGGCGTTGTCTTCCCCTACGCCATTGATGACGATTGTGCTACCTTTCAATCTAATCAAGTTATCAACCAAGCTAGTAAACTCTTTAACCAGCAGAGTGCTATTTGGTTAGGATTGTCTAGTAGGGAGTACCCACTAGGAAATTTGATAAGGGAGGGGAGTAAGAGTATACATGAGTCCTTGCATTCCATAGCAATGCTATAGTGACTAAGATGATCATTGAATCACTGATCGAAGCATAAGAAACGCAGCTTTCAAAACGCTCTTACTAGAAATTTCTATCCTCTGAATTCCAAACCCGACTATTTTGTCTTTTTGTTTAAATTGTTGTTCTTTTATTTTCAGTTTCAGAATCAAATGAACTAGCTCAGTGACTAAGAAGTCAACCCAAAAACTACACACCCGAGGAGTCTCTATGGACGATTCTCTTACCACCATCTGCAAGCCCTTTGTGGGTCGTGATAAGTTGTAACTCATTCTCATTTCATACTCATTTTACAACTATTTTTGACGCTTTCGGCGAGTGATTATTCGGCATAGAAAAATTATATATTGAGAGAATTTTACTCTTCAACGAAATCATCAGTTTAGAAATAATTTATTAGCGATTCAAATTTTATTAGCTCGTCTATAGTTTTATATCTTAAAAAAATGCTTGTTTGGGCTACTCAGGCAGTACCATGTTTCTATTTTATTTATTTTTTGACCATTAGTAACTTGCTTCAATGCAATTGGATACAAAAAATATTAATGGCAACGTGCCAGCTGCCCACTTAATTAGTTAAATAAGTGATTTTAAAAGATCAATTAATTAGTTTGAGGTTGAACTCAGGCTAGGCACTAGGCAGAAAGGCCTGCCCATTTAAGTAATTATTATGGAAGAAAAATTGAAGAGTGATTTTTATAATATAATTTCAAGAGATTAATTAATTAGATAGAGGTTGAACTCGGCTAGAGAGAAAACCCCGAACAAGAATGTCCTCAAGGAGACATTATTAGATACTCTTAGTGTATTTGTAAGTGTAATAGAACAGCGTATGTGTTTTTTAGTTTTTCTCCCTCGCTAGTTTTCTAGTAATAATCTAAATGAAGAGCCGTACGATGAAATGAGTCATTGCCACATAGGTTGTCGGCATATTTACCTATTTAACCAAGCAAGTTCATGTCCTTTCTCACGCCTTTCATAGCGACAATACAAGAAACCACATTTTCTGAAAATTGAGATTCCAAAGTCACCAACCAAAAGCATGCCCTAACTACTCCTTAATTTTCTCTTTATTAGGTTTCAACCATGTGTCCTTTAGCTTTTTAGTCATCCATCATACGAAATCAATTCATAAGACCTCGCAAATTGTTTCTAAAATAAAAAGCAAACAAATGATGTTTACTTAATTGTTTTAGGGATAAGAGCGCGAAATCACTCGTTCCAAATCTAAACTAATCTACCATAATTATTATTGTAAACAATCTAAAAAGAGCGCGAAATCACCAATAATTTCATGAATCAATCAATATTTAATCCATCTTAACACGTACAACACGTGTTGTCTCCTCATTTGGTGAAGCAAACAAATTAATTAAAATGATTTGCTGCCGATCAGAAAATTATTGGACGATAATAATATTGAACTTCCAAAAATAAACATAAATAGTAATTAAAAAGAAGAGAGAGAAAAAACAGGCAAACAAGGGAGGGGGCATAAAGAGCCCACATGGGCGTTGCTGCATGAGATCTTCATGTGGGGATAGGTTAGGTACAGTGGTTGGAAAGTTCTATTTCGCGCTCCGTGTAAACCCTTTGTTTCCGATCCCTTTTTCCAGATTCATTACGGAATTTTCGACCAAGCTATGTAAGGTATGACATGACACATACGGAAATCTAATACTATTGTATAATCACATTCTTACGGGTTGTTATGAAAATTTTGAGATTATATTATTATATAATATAAGAATAATAAAGCGCATGTATCATGTTCAAAACCAGGCAGCGGATAATTGGTAGTAAGTAATTTGATGTGTTGTCGCTGACAAGGCATATCCAATATAGTTATTCCAAATCATCACTTTCATGGAGGACACGACCATTTATATTCTTCATTTTTAAAACTAATATATAATCATATATAAATATACTATAATACTCCCTTCTGTTTTATATAACTGAAAAAATTTTGGAATGAAAAAGGTTGGGAGGAGTAAGCAGAAAGAAAAGAGAGAGAACAAGGAAGAAGAATGGGTATAAAAAGTTGTCGTGGTGCGGCCCACACACAAAACCCTGACAAAATACTGGGCAAAAGTAAGGAAATTAACTTGCCTTAATCCAAATGCAATTCACCAAAACGTCAGTTATATAAAATAGGAGAGAGTATCTGTTTAATTATTAACGAGGTTTTCGTTAATGATATCTTTATAAAATAAGATAGCTCAAAAAAAAACTATGTACTTAATTATAAAATACACAAATCATTTTTCTCCAAAATTTTCTTTTAGTGTTTTATATTAAATTAAGAAATTAAATAAAAAAACAGACGATGGAAATTACTAATGCAAATGAGGATTTTACATGTTGGCAAAATATTAAAAAGAACTTAATTTCGAATCTCATCTATTTTTACATTTTCACTGAATTATCGTCGATAACTAAAAAAAATTCTTGTTGATAAACTATTTGTTCGCACGTGCTCATTGGCGTGAATATTTTCGACAGGAGCAACCAGTTGATAAGTCTAGCGCCAAACTTTTCAACGAATTTGTCCATTGATAAAGTTGGCGCCAAAGCTTTCAACGGGCTGACGCCAAATTTATCAACGAGATAACTCGTCGAAAAACTTAGCGATGGGAAATCTTGTCTTTAATTTTCACAATTTAATTAAATTCTATTTATTTTATAAATATATTAACATGTAATTTAATTATTTTTTATTAGTAATTAATATATTAATTAATTAATTAAACTAATAATGAAATTATTAATTCTAATTTTATATATATATCCACACGCACGAGGTTTAAGGTTTAGGGTATGAGTTTTCTGGTTGAGGGTATATAAATGGGTTTAAGTAATAAATTATTCACAAATTAATTAATATGTAATTGTAATATTAAAAAAGTTAGTAATGAAATTAATTACTAATTAAGAAATTACACGTATGTAAATTATAATTAATATATATATATAAAATCAAGTTTGAGGTTTTGAAATAATTAAATAAGAAGATAAATGAATTTTTATTAATTAAGGGCATAGAGTTATTAATTAATGTCAAAGTATTTATTTATAGTGTACAAAGTTTACAATTTAGAGTTTAGGTTTTAGGGTTCTAGGTCTTAGGGTTTAGAGTTTAGGTTTTAGGGTTCTAGGTCTTAGGGTTTAGAGTTTAGGGTTAATATTTACCGTTAACTAGTTCATATGTATTTATATATAAATAATGGTATTATTTTATCTAGAAATTCATAAATAATTCATAAAAAAAATGATAAAATAAACCTTATGTTTGTACCTAATATCTAAATGATACTCTCAGTTTACCATTTGCTCAATTTAAACTTCACGTGGTCAATTTTATCAAACCACACTCTAATTTTAAAATTATATCTAAATGCACGTGTTTGACTCTTCATAAAGATACCTTAGCTTTTACTGATGTGGAAAATAAATAAATTAAAAATTAAGTGAAAGGAAAAAATATATATTTTCCCGTCATTTCTTTTATTTATTTAAAAAAAAATCATGTCAACAAAATCTAAAGCCTCTTAAAGAGGAGTCAAACAGGTCTTTATGTCATTTTGAAATTAAGGTATAATTTATTAAAATTGACAAATATAAGATTTAAATTGAACAAATTACAAAATGAGGGTGTGAACTTGACATTGAGTACAAAAGTGGAGTTAGTTTTTCTAACTTTTCTCTTTGAAAGTAAATGTATGTGTATTGTCCAAATATTAATCATATTAATATCTAATTTAGAATTAATAAAATATTATATTATATAAACTATAATGGAAGTTATTGAAGGGCAAAATTCCCATTGATAACTACCTAGTGTTTTCCATTATTGTTGGGAGCAGCCCAATTGAAAATGAAAGTACTAGCTATATATAAAATTATATATTAAGTATATAGTAATTTTTCAAAAGCTTATTGATTTTTTTCCTATAATGAATTTTTAATTTTTAGTTTTTTGGTTTTATAAAAAATTGTTGTATATTTATAAGAAAATAATTTCATTTACTTAATTTTATATAGTAGTTTAAATATTTGCAACACCATGGAACTCAATCAAGTGCCCTTAAATTTAGGGTTTTTTTTTTCTCTAGATATTTTTTGTGTATGGGAATCTCCAAGTAATTCAAATTTAAATGCATTCTTTAGCGATGGAGTAGAAACAATGACGAAAGTTAAACTGTGTATACCAAAAAAAGCCTATGGCTGTGTTTGGGGTTCAAGGTTGGCCACCAATCTAACCTTTTCCCCACCCAAAATGGTTGTTTGGTGTTTGGTAACACCACTCCAATTTATCAATGCCCAAATGGGCTCGCATCCCACCGCAGTAAAAGCAAGGAAATGCAAGGATTTTGGGCTGGAGCAAATTGCTCCAGCAGGAGGTTGAACCTCCATTTGGCTCTCTCTCTCCCTTTTTTCCTTCTTTTAATTTTGTTTTGATTTTTTTAAATTATATATTCAACAAAATAAATTAAAAATTATCACAATAAAATCTCTACCCCAAGATAATTAATTCTAGATCCACTTTTCCTATTTTTATTAATTTTTTAAAAATGGGTTTTATACCCTTTATGGTCATTTTACATCCAAACTATAGTTTTGAAAAACTGTTTACCAAACACCTCAAGTATCTCACAACACTTTTAAATTTTTTTCCCAAAAGTCATTTTCCCACTGAATTTTTTCCCACCGATCATTTTTAGGTTGAACTGGAACGCCAAACAGAGCCTATGAGGGATTAGAAATCAGTCATCAAAGTGGGTCACGTGACGAAGTTGACAAATCAAACGCGAGTTCTTACCTAAATCGCAACGGAGTTGGTATAAGATCCGTAATAACACTCTAAGATCTCATATTCGAGTTTTGAAGTATATTTCTTTTAAAATCTCTCGGGCTTCACATAGATCTGTTTTTAGGTTCTAATACTATAAAGTATTGAATTCATAGTCTTATACAAAAAATGATTCGAGACACCACATTATACGAGGAAAACACAAAATTCTAATTTTTTTTAGTCTCTTCAATCTACCAATAACAATTTTAAACGTGACAATGATACTAATCTGCATCGATTGGTTTTTACATTTTTGACCAAAAACAATTAAGATTGGGTTTTACATTTATTTTTATTTTTAGAAGCATAGGAATAAAGAAAATATAGAAACGATGAATAAGAAAGACTAAGAGCCAATCGCGGATTGATGTCGGTACTAGAGCAGTAGGTGCACCGTGCTTGACTAACTTCTAAAAGTGTTCTGTTATTTCTGTTGACTCCTATACTGTCACGTGGCAGCCTGCAGAAAAATTATGCTCATTGTCCCACTCTAACTACCACCATAATAAATCCAAAAACTAATTTAATCACTACTAATCCAAAATCAAATCCAATCCATAAACAAATCTAACATGTCCATTTCAGGGTCTCATCTAAAGTAAAACAAAAATGCTTCACTTTTTCATTTATAATATTAATTGGTTTACAAAGAGTTTTCACACCAAAAGCAGTTATGTATTTTTAGTGGCAATAATCTTTTTTATTATTCATTTCTTATAAAATACTCTTTCCGTCAATTTATAATTGGCATTTTCCCATAAATTACAAAGTTTAAGAAATAATACTAAAAAATAAATAAAGGAGGTGGGCAATTGTACGGGCAGGCGGGCAGCAAGGTGCAAGGCAGAAACGGGCAAGCGAGCAGCAGACACGGGCAAGTGGGTAGCAGATAAAGGCAAAACGGACAGCTGACATAGCAAAAAAAATTATTTTTTGCTATATTTATTACCAGAGCGTCAATTATTTTCATACCATCGTTTTAGGCCCAAAATGTCAATTATAAATCGATGGAGGGAGTACAAGCACAACATCGTCTATTACGTTATGTTTTTTTTCTTAATTTTTATTACATTACGGTATCAATTATGATACTCATTTCTGTTATTTAAAACCTTAATTGAGAGTAGAAAATTGGAAGTTTTTAAATAGGGTAGATTTGTCGGCAGGAGTTGGGATAGGTAGGGTCCATGGAGACGTATAGAGGAACGGTCAACTGTCAAGCAACGGCAAGTAGGGGCCACCGAATAACCAACAAAGATGAGAAATGCACGTGTTCCTAACGTGGCATAAACTGTCAAAAAATCAACAGTAACCGTGCCCCGTCCTCTTCTTCTCACTTGTCCCGTAACCTCTCGAGTCATGAAAATTTGCGCGCCATCATTCATACCCCACCCCTCTAATTCCTGTACCACTTTGGTCCCCACACTTTTTTCCTCTTTTTTTTTAAAGGAAAACTTTTCAATCTATAGTTAGTCGAACGATTCGGTACTCTCACTGTTTTTTTTGTTATAATTGAGAAACAAACCACAAAGTATATTGATTGATACAATAATAAGTCCAGATTAAACTACAAATACAAAATTAGTTAAAAAACTGAAAAATAAACAAGAACCTGACAAAAATAGACTCAAGTGGACAAAGCAAGACTAATAACAACATACCATATGTTAATCGATGAAACATAACATAAGTATATCAACAAACAATTATAAAAAAGATTCTTATGTTAACCGATGAGATTTGAGCAACACTAATTTGGATAGTAACTAGTTCATCTAAGAAACTTCCAATATGTTTTTTCCTTTTCTCGATTAAAGTCTGCTTACTAAAAGGCATAGTGAGCTGGAAATGAACATGCAGTGCTTACTTTATTGCTGTGAAGAGCATTTCACTTGGTTGCAAATATCTACTTCAGTAACTAGCTAGTTGAGTTCTACTTCTCCATTGTTTATTCCTCATGGCATCTTTTAAAGATATTATTTGTTGCAGAGTTCACTACCATGGCTGGCAGGCGTCTCCGAGATGCTGTCAAGACGGTGCTCACTTCCGGAGGCAGTAAAGAGTTCAACAGCAATGTCTATGTTGTTATTTCAGGGCTGACGAACACTTATTCACAGTATGTCACCACCTTTGAGGAGTATGAGGTGCAGAGATACGAGGTCTGTTACCTTTTCATCATTTCAATCCCCAATGGTTTTCAGTTCAAATCTCTTTTCCTGCCTCAAGTTTTTGTTTTTGATTGGACGAAATTAGTCAAACTGTCATATCAATGTTGAGAGGAATGGAAGATATTTTGGGAGAAGTTGAGAGAGTTGTCCCCGCAATTTCAAAATCTCTTCAACTTGCTCTCACTACCCTACTGAGCCACTCCAGCATTAATTCTACTGCCGCCACGTCCTTCTGGCGTCTCCACCGCGGCAGCAACTTAATTCCCCTTAAAAGGACATAGGCCGGCGCCAGGAATTGTTTAGGACCATTTACCTACAATAATATTGTGACTCATCCATGCATGTCCATATATTCAAAATGATCTTTGAATAAAATGTACTCCCTCCGTTTTCGAATAATTGTCGCTGGTTACTATTCATGTCGCTTTGTAAAACGGCCGGAATAGTAACTATATGATCTCGAAAAAGTCCGAAATTTTTACACAACGTATATTAATCCTTCACGTACGTTGAAAACAAATTTCGGATTTTTTTGAGATCATATAGTTACTATTCCGGCCGCTTTGAAATACGTGCTGAAATAGTAAAGTGTCAATTATTCAGAAACAGAGGAAGTAGTATATTTTAATTTTGTTAATTTGATAAAATAATAATATAGCTAAATCGTTTTGGATATGGTACAAGATAGCAAAATCATGTTGTGTGACAAATCAAAGTGTCGGTAGACAAAACGATACGTTCTACTTAGTTCTATGTACGACTTGACTCTAAGAACAGCAATAAAAGAAAAATAATTCAAATAATAATCAATATTAATTGTGATCACGTCGTAATAAATTTGTCTATTTGTAATTAAAATCTCGAATTTGAATCTTGAGAATAGAAAAAATCATGTTAAAAGAGTCATCACTCTCTGAGAATTAACAAAACTCGAACGAAATTAGTTTCAGATTCGAGATTATATTAGCATTTTTATTTTTATTTTTTATGAGACATGAATAAATTCTACGTGTCTCTATTTTCTATATTTTTTCAGCTGAATATTACTCCCTCTGTCCCTCAATAAATGTCTTCCTCGCATCCCAATATTCAGTAGTGAACGCATATCGAGGAGGCCGGATGAGGCACTATTTGACCCCAAAAAAATCCGAATTTTTTTTTGAACGTACGTTGATCCTTAACGTACTTCTCAGAAAAAATTAGGGGCAAAATTCAAAATTGTCTCAAATAGTGAGTCTATCGGCCGTTTTAAAATACGTGCCGAAACAGTAAAAGCAAAAGCTAAAACGACATTTATTGAGGGACGGAGGGAGTATTAAAGGACAAGCGACATCAATAGTGTGTTGTCCAAAAGTAAGCAAAAATTGAGGTCGACCGTCGACCAATGGCTAACCTCAGGTGATCTATAAGCCAGTTTACTAACTAGTTCAAAAGAAAATCACATTAATCATTTATCCATGAGTTAACCCATGATAAACTAAACATAATCTGAATCCAAGTGAGTACTAAAAGCATACGTACTTTTACTTGTATTTTCTTTACTTAAATGTACGCATAGATACTTTATATAACTTGTATTTTTCATTTTGAAAGATAAAATATGATCTTATAAAGTATATAAATTTATTTTGTTAATCCTGGTCTATCTACGTCTATTCAAGGCAGTGGCGTGATAGAAGAAGGCAGTAGTGCAAGCAGTGAGTTTAGAAATAGAATAGAACGCGCGTTCTCCAACCATTGAGTCAAATGAATCTTTGCTAAGAAAACCCACTTAAGTCAAATCTATTGCACGAATGAGTGACGCATTTAAAATACTAATGTTCCAGAACTAACCAAAAGGTCTTATTTATTTTTTATGTAATTGATAAGATTTCATGAACTCATGGCCGCTTGGGCAAGCTTTTTTTTTCCAATTCAATGAAAATAGGATGAATATGATGAAAAAAAGTCATCTCCTGCAATATAATTGGAAAAAAAATTATTTATTTAAGGATGGAGAATTCTCTTGTCAAAAATGTCATGCAAAGCACACCTTATATATATTTAAAAATTATATTTAACCAAAAATATTTATAAATAGAAAAATATGATCAAACTTAAACGAAATTAGTTTCATGCATGTCAGAAAAATAAAAAAGACAAAAAAAAATGGATATATCAAGTTTTCGGATTTATCTCTTTTAATTTTTCCTATAACATGACAAGTCATATTAGAAGTATCTGAATCATTCAATAAAAATTAAACGAATGTTTGTACTCCCTTTTAAGAAAAGAAATTTCATTTTTTAATTGTTTTTTTATATTTTCTATATAAAAGTTTCGTTTTTTTTTATATGCAGGAAAGAGAATGAATGAGTGGGTGACATTAATATAATTAGAAAATATTAGAAATGACAATTTTATATTAATAATTTTAACCAATAATTAAAATTGATTTGTATGCAGATTAAAAATAGACAAATAATCAAGGACGGAGAAAGTACATTGATGACATATTTCCGTATTGGGAATCAGTGGTGGAGTCTAGGATGCCATGCAACCCCCTCCCGTGCTGGGAATTGGAGTCATTGGACACTCTCGGAAGTAGTTGACACATTGTGTAGGAGCTTACGTGGTGACATGTAAGACTGACGTGCTGACATGGACAGCTCCATAGATGGAACCCCCTACAGCTCATCTAATGAAAACAAAATAAGGCTAACGAGGTCTTCGATGCGGCGACTTTTATATGTTCCACGTGTCATGGCGTTGGATCTTGCTCTTACGAAATCTACAATCGCCAAAGTCGGTGGAACACTCTTTTCCTTTTAACTCTTTTAAAAAAAAAAATCCCTCAACTTTAGCCAGGATCTGGCTTCTTTCTTTCTCCACCCAATCATACGCTACTGTATTTTAGAGGTGAAATTTGAATTCAAAATCAAAGTTTTATTGTATACATTAATAAAAGAGACGAGATTGGTAGAGATTTTTCTTTTATTTAAAAATGAGAAAAAAAAGTAAGAAAAATTTTACTTGCTTTTTTATAATTTTTATGGATTATTAATTGGAAATCTTATATGTACCGACGTTCCTAATTTTTGTATGGATTATTTAATATTTTTTAAGAATTATTTTTGGAAAATTTTCTTTTATTTACAAAGTGAGTGTTGAGTTAGTCCAAATTAAATTTGGGAATTTTTTTTAATTCGGTGGCTAACTTGTCTTTTTTTCTTAAATTTTTATTAGCATATATTTTCTTTAAAGAAAGAAAGTGTCATTAGGGAAAACGTGACTTTAAATAGCACCCTACGAGTATATATATTATCTAATATACCTTAAGAAGGTGAAATAACATTGAAAAGTTAGTAAGCCGACATAGATAACAAGATATAATTCTTGTTGAGGAGTTTCTTATATATGCTTGCAAAACAAACATTAGAAATTATCACAGTATCAATCAAAGAAAGAAAAGAGAAGAACATTTTAAAATTGTATTCTAGCACTTTCGGAAAGTGCATCGATTTGAGGACAAAATTTTATCTGAAATGCAATTTCAGGAATATCCTTTGCTTCTCGACCAGCACAAAGCCAAAGACTTTGTCACTCCGAGTCCGCCACTACCTACTTCTTCGCCAAATTCAACATTAAATATTTATAAAAATTCGAATGAACCAATGACGTTTCACTTTGATGTTTATGCGAATTTTGATCCATAGAGTGGAAAAATAACAATTTCTTTATATATATAAGGTGTTTATGCGAATTTTGATCTTCAAAACTTTCCATTTTTTCCCATGAGATATGAAATTGTATGAGTAACAACAACCCAACTAACTAACTAACCCTCTAATTAACTACTACTGATCACCCTTTAACAAAAGGGGAAAAGAAGAAGAAGGAAGGTGTTTTAGTGGTCACGACTCACGAGACTCACAACACTATACTACCCTACAAGAGGGGTGTTGTAGGTCACAAAAAGAGAGGTTAAGGGCTACATGATCGTGCGGATAATTAGCAAAATGGTTTGGTAGATCCCATCCATTCTTGCACGCCTATGGTAAAGTCTTAAATACTTAATGTCTGCAGAAACAGCAGATATTATTAATTAAGGTTTGTCCATGGGTTTAAATAATGATGAGAGCTTTAGTACTTAGTAGTAATAACGTAAATTATTTAGAAGACTCAATAGTGTTGAGATCTCGTGTTTCATTTTTAACAATAAATATTATCGAATTATAAACTTATAATAGTTCAAGCACGAGAAACAAAAAATCTAACAATACTTAAACAATAATCAAATAAATTCACATATTTTGAATATGATTGATTGGACTAATAATCAAGTACTAAATTTGACTTTCAAAAGAAAAGAAAAGTACTGGTAATAATTTTTAGTTAAAATGTTTATTTTGAGACCAAGTTGTACGCTGGTTAAATGGATTTGGTTAGTAAGAAATTATTCAAACATAGGTGTCGACATTGACATTGGATCCCATAATCTCCATATCTTTAAGAAAAAAAAAATCTTACCAGAACGCAAATGAATTAACCAAAAACTCTTCTAACTTAACAAAAGTTTTGAGTTCGAATTTTGAAAATACAGTTGTTTTAAAACTATTAAGGAGCATCCACCCTTCGAAAAAGACCGACAAAACCTGAATTTAGATTAATTAGCTAGCTAGTGAACTAGTGAGCTGGATTACTAAGTGGGAAATAGGAAAAAAAATGTTGCTTTATAAAAAATATCATATTCATCATTTTGGAAATCAATAATATAATGTATTAATTATTATTTTCAAAATTTATATCCGGTTGTTTTATAAATATATAAATTTATAAATTTATAAGGTAAATTCGCCCCGTCTCTCAAAATGTAATTTTATCTGAAAAGTGATTTATGGAAGAGTGATTTCTAAAATAAATATTTATTATTTTGTTTGATCGAAGATTATAACATTTGAGAAATGATTATAATTATAATATGCGTGTATGTATTTTTTAAATTATAAATATATATCAAAATATAAAAAAATTATTTCAAGTGTGGCAAATTAGTTGAACTCTCAAGTTTTTTCTTCTTCCCGGAATCACTTCATTTTTGGAGATTTAGAAATGTGAGATTCCTGAAAATATAGCTATAGATGAATCGATAAAAAATCAGTGATCTAGCAGTTTCAACTATCGATTTTATGATTCAAGTTGTTTTTTTCTGTTTTTTTGCTTCAAATTACCATAACTTTCGATCTAATCGTTGGATCAATCTCAAAATTCGTAGAAACATTAAAATCAACCAATCGGATCGAGAAAAAACTTCTTCAAATAGCCTAAAACATAGGTCAGAAGTATTATATGTATTTTTTTTCTTCATATTTTCTTATTTATTTCAAATTAAAAACTATTTATTCCTAATTTTTTCTTGATTTTGAGGTTACAAATTATGTCACTAATTTTATGAAATGTAAATTAATTTTTAACTTTTAATAATCAATACCTAAATTAATAATTTCTTTCTAATTTAAATAAATTTAAATATATATAAAAATATATAATATTATGAATCGATTCGACCTCAATTTAGCTTCTGGTTGAATCTGTAAACCTTAAATTTTCTGCCTCCTTAGTTTATTTTCGTGATCTAATTTTTTTAAACCTTGATCGATGCGAGACTATATTTATTGCTGCTGAATTATAATTTGATTCAATACGAACACTAGGATAACTATAGATTAAAAAAAAACTATAGACAAAAAAGTAAAGAAAAGTAGCAAGAGTTGAGCTTGTATTATTAGGTTTAATAACTCTGGATTAATTAATCATAATTTACATACAAGAGTTTTCTTTTATAGATGGAGTTGAGATTTGAATTGTAGATTAATTAATCACCGGGGAAGCCATGGTCACGTGGAGAGACTTGCTACCAAACAAGTCAAAAGGAAGCCTTCCATGTCCCACACTACAATACGTGTCAAGTTTTTTTTTTAATAACTAAAAGCCAAGAAAATATTATATAAAATATTAATTTCCTTCTTGGTACGAGGCACAATGTATTTTTTAAATTCTAAGGGGATTGGAATTTGGAGGAAGATTAATCTTTGATCTCATTTACATCCAATTTGTCTATTAAAATTTTTTAATGTAATTTTTGCACATACAATTAGTAAACTAACGATTTATTATTTAAAGGGTATGAGTGTTAACTCATTCACATTAATTATCTAATGTTTTCTTTAATCACTTTGACATATTTTTGTGTTATGATTTAAAAATGTTTAGTGAAAGTTAACAATTTACTTCTAGTATACTAAATAAACAACTTCACAGACGATTGTTAATCAAATAGTTGATTTCATATCGCATTATATTTATGGGTTTGCGCATGGTACACATATTATTAACTATGTCCCAACTCATAGATATAACTAATTATGTCATGGTATAGGAAACGTAAATTATCTTTGTATAGCTTTAATTTCGACCCTCTTTTGTACCAAAAAGGAAAAAAAACTAAATCATGAAGTTATACTTAAAATCTCGAGTAAAATAACACCCTAGAAAATGGTCTCGAGCGTTATTGAACTGTTGCAATTTGAGCATTTTGTTTTTTTGACCGCAAGAAAAGGTTCTTATTGGGCTGAAAGAGTAGTACATTTATTTTTGAAAAAATAACGTATACCCGTTGCGTTACTGCCTAACACACACTAAAACCGTAAAACCTCTATTAAATTATTAATCCTTAATTAAGTATTAAATATAAAAATATACAACCATGTTTGCCATTTTTTATATTAAAAAATCAAAAAGAGAGAAAAAAAAAATTAGAAAAAACAGAAGCAATTTTTATATGGTAAAGCAGGTTAGCCGAGCAGGGCCGAGGCATGTATAAAAAGCCGCCAATACCACCCAACCTAACTCATTCATTCCTTGGATTATTTTTCCAACCTTCTTCTTCTTCCTCCGTAGTCCTCTCCTTCTCAATTTCAATACACAAATCTTTTGTGGTTTTGAAAGCAAAAGATCAGCTCCTTTTTTCCTCCTTATCCAGTGAACAAAAACTCCTGAAGAGTGGTGGAGTCAGCTACACAGAACAGACTCCAGATTGTTTTCTTCAGCTGGTTTTAGGTTCAAAACAGCAGAAGCTAACGAGGGTTGGTTCCCGTTTTTCCTGTTTTCCTTAAAGTTTCTAGCCTTCTCTCTGTTCTACCTTCAATGACACAGAAACAAAAAATTCTGTAGGTGGGTCTCTGTTTTTTTCCGCTTCAAATGGAGAAAGAAATGAAGTATGTGTTGGTTACCGGTGGAGTAGTAAGCGGACTTGGTAAGGGAGTCACAGCTAGTAGCATTGGTGTTCTCCTCAAGGCGTGCGGACTTCGTGTCACTTCCATCAAAATAGGTCTCCCCTGTTTTCCCCCTGTTTTTCTTCTGTTAAACTGCTACAACCCATCTGCTCTCCCAAGAAGAAAAAAAGGCTTTTTATAATATTATTTGCATAAATTATAGATAAAATCACCATGGCTGAGGTGGGTTTTTGTGTTTTGTTTTGAAAGATGTTATCTTGTTTTGTCATGGTTAACAGGACTTGCAAGATGTTTTTCCTTTACCTCCTTTTCTTTCATGGGTTTTTGAGGAAAAGTAAATGTAGAAATTTTGGTACCAACCTTAATTTGATTTATTGTCTCCTTTTTTTACTCCTACAATTTTGGATTTATGATGTCCTTTTCAGAAAAAAATGAGGGATTTCTTGTTTTTGATCTACTTCTAATGGGTTTTCAGAAGATGTGGTTTCCTTGAATTTTCTGGGATATGTTTAACGTCCTATGGAAAAAATGTTCAATTTTTTTTATGTATTATTTGAGAAATGAGTTGAATCTTTCTTTAGATAAAGGTGATTCTTCTTTTCATACCTTTATATTACAATATTTTTTGCTCAGATTTTCTTTTGCTTTAGTTTTTTTCTTTTTTGAAATTCCAGATCCTTACTTAAACACTGATGCGGGAACAATGTCACCATTTGAGCACGGGGAAGTTTATGTCCTGGATGATGGTGGTGAGGTAGACAAGCCTCCTTCATTTTTTGTTTTTATTTTCATTTTTATGGGTTTTGAGTGTGGGGAAGTAGAAGTTGCTGAAAAAAATTTGGTTTTATATCCTCTGATTTGGATCCTATGGCCAAAAAGAAGGGACCTTGTCTGCTACAGATCATTTCTGTTTCTGGGTAGCAGCAATTGTATTTCTTTTGGTCTAAAGTTGAAAAAAAGAAGATAATTTGGTGATGGTAAGTTTTTATCAGATGGTGATGGAGTGGGGAGAAAAAAGAAGGAAAGAAAAGTAGAAGAGAGCAGTGAAAAATAGAATGTTGAACTTTGAAAAAGTTAGGAAACTTGATCCAAAATAGAGTGAAAAATGGTGAAAATGACTCTTTTCTGTTGTTTGAAAAAGGTGGACCTGGACCTTGGAAATTATGAGAGATTTCTAGACGTCAAGTTGACTCGTGATCATAACATCACTACTGGAAAGATTTACCAGGCAAGTGGGTCTAAATGTTTCTTCTTCTTCTTTTTCTATCAGACATTGGTGACACTTGCTGAAATTGGTTCTTCTTCTTCTTCTTCCTTTCATTCTTTAGGCTGTTATTAATAAAGAAAGAAGAGGAGATTATCTGGGGAAAACAGTCCAGGTTTGTCTTTTTTTTCTTCCTACAACTGAACTCATTTCTTACACTGTCCTGCTTCTTACCATGGCCTTAGATCTTTCTCATTCATGTGTTTTTCCAAATCAATAGGTCGTTCCTCACATCACTGATGCCATTCAAGAGTGGATCGAACGCGTCGCGACAATACCAGTGGATGGAAAGCCTGGCTCTCCTGATGTTTGTGTCATTGAATTGGGTGGAACTATTGGTATATCCTCAAAACAACATTTGTAGTGGATAGCAGGATTAGCTGATTTCCATGTATTCTTTTGTGTAACAAGAAACTTTCTTTCTTTCTGTAGGAGACATTGAATCCATGCCATTCACTGAGGCTCTAGGGCAGTTCTCCTATCGCGTGGGTAAGAACATTTCCTTCCATTGTAACTTTTATCTTCTAAATCTTGTAATTGTAGTACTTATTCTCACCAATTCTCTGTGTCCTATAGGTGCTGGCAACTTTTGCTTGATTCATGTCAGCCTAGTGCCTGTTCTGAATGTTGTAGGAGAACAGGTATACTTTTGTTTTTGCACACAAATTTATAACAGTAGATCACTTATTATTCTGCAAAGTTTTGTGACTGGTGAAATATATTTCCTATCTGCAGAAAACAAAACCGACCCAACATAGTGTTCGGGGACTTAGAGGCTTAGGTTTGACACCAAACATTTTAGCTTGCCGCAGCACATTGGTACTGCCCTCTTTCTTTCACTCAATCATTGGAAATACACTTGTGTTAGCTTCAGATTTATATGTTTGAAACCGTTTTGCAGGCACTTAATGAGAATGTGAAGCTGAAACTGTCTCAATTCTGCCATGTTCCGGTGATTATAAACTTTTTCTTGCATGTTACTGAAAATATACCCATCTGATTTACAACATTATTGAAGAAAATGTGTTTTCCAGGCACAAAATATTGTCACTCTTTATGATGTTTCCAACATCTGGCACATTCCTCTACTGTTAAGAGTAAGTACACTAGCAGAACTTCTGAAATTCTCGATGCAGTTTTTGACTCTTATATCTAACCCATGAGTGTGTTTCTTTCCTATCAGGAGCAGAAAGCTCATGAATCAATTTTAAGAGAGTTGAATCTTCTCAGGTTCGTCTAATAAGCTCACTCCTCTACTTGATGCATGTGCACTCTACATTCCATGTTATCCTTGCATTTTTGTTGTGCCTTTTTGTGATGTTTGTCTTATGATTGTGCAGTGCAACTAGAGAGCCTAGTTTACTAGAATGGACTTCTAGGGCTAAAATCTGTGACATGTTGCACGAACCGGTTGGTTTAAGCTGATTTCAGTTGAATTATAAGATATTATGAACCTTTTCTACCTGAAGGTTAACTTTGTAAACCTCACTTGACAGGTTCACATAGCTATGGTTGGGAAATATACAGGCCTTTCAGATGCTTACCTCTCTGTAGTAAAGGCTCTTTTGCATGCATCTGTTTCTCTCCGCAAAAAACTTCTTGTGGATTGGGTTGCAGCTACTGACCTTGAGGATGAGACGGCGAGAGAGGTTCTTACACTCTTTAAGATTGTCTTTTACCTTTTCATTTCATTTTTATTCTTCTTTCTTGCATATTGACATGAATGCTATCATTTTTTTCCAGAATCCTGATGCCTACAAGGCTGCATGGAAGTTGTTAAAGGTTTGTATTCTTTGTGGTTTGCATTCTCTTTTAATTTTCATCCTCCCAAGTTGGGGTAACTTTATTTCATAGCTATTCATCTAACTCGTTTTAACTTCAGGGTGCAGATGCGGTTCTTGTCCCAGGAGGGTTTGGTGACAGAGGTGTTCAGGGGAAAATTCTTGCAGCGAAGTATGCCCGAGAGAACAGAATCCCATTTCTTGGCATTTGTCTAGGAATGCAAACTGCAGTTATCGAGTTTGCACGATCTGTTCTTGGTCTGCAGGATGCTAACAGCACAGAATTCGATCCTGATACCAAGAATCCTTGTGTTATATTCATGCCAGAGGTCTTTAACCATTGCCTTGCATTTGACCACATTGAATCCTAGTTGATTTCTAAGTTTTTTTTTTTTTTTTTGCTTAGTCCTGTATATTTATTTACCTTTGCTAATAGGGCTCAAAAACACATATGGGAGCCACCATGCGCCTTGGATCTAGAAGGACATATTTCCAAGTCATGGATTGTAAATCTGCAAAGTTGTAAGTAGTAGTAGTCCTTTATTCTGATAGATGATGATGATTTACAAATGTCTATAATTGGCATATACTAACGCATCTTTGTTTCGTTAGATATGGTAGTAGAGGCTTTGTTGATGAGAGACATCGGCACAGATACGAGGTCTGATACTGAATCAGTAGCTATATATGTTGAAGCTG
The DNA here is from genome assembly GCA_963691705.1 of Viola odorata. Lineage (NCBI taxonomy): Eukaryota > Viridiplantae > Streptophyta > Magnoliopsida > Malpighiales > Violaceae > Viola > Viola odorata. Next base: position 9,058,471 of record OY829544.1, read on the forward strand.
TGAGCAGCTGTTTTCTCAGAACTAACAAGTCTATCTTATACAGGTGAATCCGGAAATTGTAGCGAGCCTGGAAGAGGCTGGACTTTCATTCACTGGCAAGGATGAAACAGCTCAACGCATGGAGGTACTGGTCCGCAATTTTCTTTATTCCTTCCGTAAAAAATGAAAGGTTTAGACATCCTATTCTACACCTGTAGTTGTGTTCTCGAATCAATTTTTTTGCATGTCGATTTGACAGATTATTGAGCTGCCTAACCATCCTTACTACATTGGTGTTCAATTCCATCCCGAGTTCAAATCAAGACCATGGAAACCTTCTCCATTGTTCCTGGGTATGTTTCTCAGTTCTCCACTCCCTGAAATGATTTAATTTGCACAAACTTCATTGAATTCCAAAAGACTTGATCAAGCAATTTTTCATATTGTAGTGGGAATTTAAGCAGTAGTTAACTTTTACAACAGGAACAAATGTAGTAAGAATAGTTGCTACTGTCTATGTATTCTATTATTGTTATTATCTACACTTATGCATACAGAAGTTTCTTGTTTTTTTGGTAACCCATCTTATAGTTTCTGTCATTAACATGGATTCGTCACCGTCTTCTCGATCAAATTGCAGGGCTGATATCTGCAGCTTGTGGGCAGTTAGATGCTGTGTTGCAAGGTCAAAGGGTTCCAAATGGGATGGGAAATAACATATCAAAGATAAGTATTTGTCAGACTGGGATGGCCACAAAGTATGCAAAAATATCATCAGATGGTATCTACAACAGCTGCAATGGTGTGCATGTTTGAAGAATATGTTGCTGCTGCTGCCGCCGCCTATTTTATTATTGTAGGAATCTCTATATTATTATTATTATTATTTTTTTCCAAAGGGGTGATGCTTATTTTGGTGGTGGTGCTCACCTCAGTAGTTCTTGATTAGGGTTTGCTTGTACAAAAGGTAAAATTTGAGTATTGAGAGTAGTAGGGTAAGGGTGTCTTGAGCCTTTTGACAAGAAAATAGACTAAAACAGAGCTTGAGCCTGGTCTTTTATACAGGACAGCCTGTTCATGTTTTAACTGGTGATGATGTCTTGGCTAAGATGGCTTCATCTTTTTAGGTTTGTCCTGCAACTTTGAGAAAAAAAAGTTTGAGATGAGAGTTGCTTTCCTTCCTCAATGCTCTACATATAATTTCTCCATTTTTGTTGTTTGAATATCCTTATCTACATTTCTATCTGTGGGAAGAAAAAAAATAAGGTCCCTTTCAAGAAAATGTGGATAGATAACCAAGAAGTTAGCTCCAAGAAAGTTTGGGCCATGCAATTTTGAGCAATCATGGCAGACATCTTTGAAATTTACCGAATACTAAGAATACAGACACAATCCAATCAGCCAGAGGTGTTATCCAAGAAATCTAATTTGGCTATACATGACAATTGCTAAATTGTAAAAGAAAACAAGGTCCAAGGGTACACAAAATTCCTATCATATCCTAAAATTGCAGAGCCCCATGTGAGATGTTTCACGGTTCATTAACCTCACTGGTCCTCACTTTTCAGTGGCCATGGATTGTGTGGGTTTCATCATAAGATCCTCTCTCCTTACTCTTCACGAACTTCTAGATCTTTCAGCAACATAATTATTGACATCGCGAGTATTTTTCATGGCGAAGAAAGGGTCACAACTCACAAGGTCTCCATCGTTGAACAGTTTCATTCAGAGGTTCTGGGACCATAGCAGACCATGATGACGAGTCTGGCAAAGGTCCGGTTAAGGCCAGATAATTTGCGCCTTGTCCTTCGGGCAACCTCTTCCAGCTTAACTGTCAATCATATCTGTAGCTTTTAGCATTATTCTGTCCATCAACATAAAATAACCCAGCACATGCACTAAAGTAAAGAAACTTTATGAGCTACTGATATTCGTCAGATGCATCAGCAGCTTACCAGCCAAACTTCTGCATAAGTTGTTCAAGAAAACTCCAAACAATACATTGTCTATAACTTTTTCTCTTTTGACCAGAAAAGTTAATGCAGTCATTTCAGTTCAGAAGTTGCAATTTTTAAGTTATGTAGCCAAATTTCATTTTCATGATTTAAAACATGAGTTCCCTCTTCAAACTGTAGAAGAAATAGAACCTAAAAGCTTAAGTGAAATTATGAAATCCACATTTGTTTATGTATTTTCTCTTCCTTTTTACTCGAGGAACTTTGTCACTTTGATACAAGTTCATGTCACAGCCATTCTGTACTTTTTCTTCATGAATTCGATAACTAACAGGATTGAGCTTCAGTAGCATAACATGCATAAGATAATGAATTACTTCAAAGGTTAACATTGAGGAAATACATACTTTTCCAGGAAATGCTTCGTATAATGCCTTCATTGTAGAATTCTCAATCCAAGTGGCATCAACTGATTGAGCACTAGTTCCACCATTTGTACTGTCGGCTTCTCCATCAATGCCACCACAATTAACCATAATGCGGCCACCTGGAATCAATCTGTCTTTCAGTTCCAACCAAGTTCCAACCTGTCGAACACAGTTACATAACATTAGTACCGAGTGTTTCTTGGAAAAAGAAGTATCGAGCTTATCTGGCAGAGAATATTAATATGAGAGGAAAAGAAAAGAGGATAGCAGTAACATGAACATCTGCATACATATATCTCTAAAGAACATTAACTCATTTATTGATGAAACAAAGACCTTTATAGTTATAAAGGTGTAAATCAAGCTACACACCTCTTGCAACTGAGACAAGACCTTTCCTTGACCGAACAAGTCAACAACAATGCCTGGGGAGTTACTGTTGACAAAGTTAGCAACATAAATGAGAGAATATGACAAATTAGTAAATAACACAGGAAAAAAGAAAAAAACCATTTATCAGAGGCAAGTAAGTGAAGGAACTGTTATAAACTCAATGAATGTAGCCTAAGAAGAAAATGCTAGCCAGGATTCAAGTGAATCTAGTATAGAGATGCATAGGAAGCTTTTACCAAAGATAAAGCTATCCATTATCCAGACATGAAAATGAAAGCACAATTCGTGCTATTTTCCAAAATTTATTGTAAAAGCCAATTTTGCTTAATTCAGCTTGCTTCAGTAAGCAAGCTACCACAAGGCCTCCAAAAGCCACTCCAGAGACACCAACAGCGGCAATGCGCTTGAAAAGATATGTAAACCATGCATAGCTCAAGCATCTAATTACTCGGAAAATGAGGGGAATCCTACATGCCTACTGTAAGCCTAAAGTGGATATACATTATGCATACCAGCGTATCTTCTAGAATCATGTACTATGGGAGAAAGTGCATCGCCAATATGAACATGAAGAATGCCACCAGCTTGTGTACGCTTTTCAAGATCAGATAGCCCAAAATATTCTCTTGCTTTTTCGATCAACTAATTTCACGAGATATGCATAAGGAGACGTTAAAATAGGCAAGAAAGCAGCCAAGAGTTCTGCTGACACAAACATAATCTCAGAACAAATGAAGACATTCCCACTTGGCTTGAATTTCTTTCACACAAAAATACCCAATGAGGAAACTGTGACAGAAAAAAGAAAAAAGATTCTAGAGAAAAGAATCAGAAGATATATACATATCATTATGTTTAATCATGGAAGGTTGAACCCAAAGAGAAAACTCTTCTCAAAAGTTAAATAATCAACGAAGAAAATTTTCAAATGTCCCTTACAATTTCATCGATCTCCCAGCCTTCAAGCTGTAAGGAAGGCCACAACTGAAGCATCAAATGTGCAGCAGTACCACCGCCCTAGATAATAAGAAAATCACCTCACAGGTAAGACAAAATTTGTTCATTTATGTATGTATCATAATTCCAACATGCCATAAGAAAGATGGACTGAAGTACCAGGCCAAGTATTGCAATGGGACCTTCTGGAATAATAGCTGGCAAACTGGCAAATTCATCCTGCATGATGAAGAGAAACCCAAATGAGTGGATAAGTTTATTTTGTGTCGGTAACCTTTTTGGGGCTAAACCAGTATATCTAAAGCCTAACTAAAATGGCATCCACAAGGAGAACTACTCTAATATGCATAAGAAAATTTGAAAGAACAGCAGATTGAACTTCTCAAAATCTGTCCTTCCTTTTACACAACAATAAAGACAAAATTGGCAATTGCAAGGTATTTTGCTGACTTGTTAGTGCTACCTGAAAGGTAATGAAGGGGATAAAAAGAGTACATTGCCAGGGGATTTCTTTTACAATTTCAGAAATAATAGACCAGGCACGCAAAAAAAAAATAGCAGAAAGAAGCTTGACTTGACATACCCAGTAAGATTCGGTCCATTTCTTTCCATCCTTATTAAGAACACTATGAACATTATCTGGTTCAATTCACCACCAAATAGAAACAACACATGCATAAGTCCATCATTGAATTCGAAAAAATCAGAAGTTACAGAAAAGGATGGAAATTTAAGTACCCAATAGAAAGAGAAACGACAGAGGGGGAGAGAGAGAAACATACGAGACGAATCAAGGAGGAGCATCCTGGATTTTGCAGTGTCGACTATAATAATGTCGTTGTACATGCTTCTCATCGCGGTCAGAACCTGATACTCTTCCTCCTCTTCTTGTCGCTGTTCTTTACCTTCACGAGAATCCGGGTCATTTTGATCAGGATGGATTACTGTATCTGCATTTAAATTGGTGGCTTTTGGTGCAAGCAGTGAACAAGTTGAAGGCAGATACTGGTAACGAGGGCTAGTGGTGCGAAGAGGAGCGAACACATTTCTTCTAAGGCGGAAGAAGCCGGAGCCGGAGCGCCATGGACGGTGAAGGATGAAGTTGGGTAGAGGGGTTGAATTTGTGAGCGGGAATGAAAGCATTTTGACAAACAGGTGGTGGGTGGCCAGGAACAAACGAGGGCTTATCTGTGCAGGGCACGGTAATGGTATTCCTTTGCTGGTAAATGGTGGATCGTGTGTGGTTGTGGGCTGAGCTGGTTGAATTTCTACAGAAGGTCCATTACCCGGGAAGGCCCCGTTAATATTTAACTTTGATTTAGTCTCTATCGCACCTGGTTCTCTACAATCTACGCAAGAATATTCCATTGTTTGTAAAAAGGCAAGCCTTGTGCTAATGAACAGAAGTTTAAGAAAAAATTATGCAACTTCAATGTTGCGCTGTGTTTCTTACCATGATACACATCACAATCGTGGATAACTATATAAAAACCTCAACAGTCAAACCTCACCATCACCTGAAAGAATAATAAATAATGAGCTAGACAACTAATAATAGTACAGTAGCTGCAGGCGAAGCCACCATGGAGAATCTAAGAACATTAAGAATGCTGTCCTGTGGATCTGCGTAAACCTAAATTGTCGCCATCCATCTAATATGGTCATCTCCGCAGGAATCCCATAGCCTGGTACACATTGTTGAGAGTGGTATCCGCTATCTCTGCAGCGCTCTTAGCACCTTCCTCCAAGACTCCATCCAAATACGAGAGATCGGAAACTATTTCCTCGTAGCAAACCTGAATTAAAAAGGTTTATGAAAGATCCAAGAAAAAAAATCAAGACTGTTGCAAATTAATAACCAGAAGCACTCGCAAATGCGCGTAAAGAAATAATGGAGAGCATAAACTAACAGATTGTCAAGATAAACGTGTTCAAGGCTGGCCAGAAGTTATGAGCTGAAAACTTTAAGCCATAGAAAGGGAAATGGAAAACAAAAAGTAGAAAACAATAATGTTGACAGAGCAATTGCATTGTAAGAGAACACACTGTGGAAACAAAATAATATATTCAAGCCATTGTCTTAGCTGGCATTACGAGACTGAATGCAGTTTCTGAATCCCAAATTTCTAACGAAGGTCATTAGCTGTAATAGGTATTCCATAGATGCTGACATGCACTAAACTGATAAATCATGCAAGGATACTCAGAGATAGCCCAAACTTCAGAATAGAACAAGATAAAAGTGTGTGCAAACAGGTGCAAGAGCCTAGAGTCACTCTGAAACGACCCCTTCCCCTAGTGAGGTAGACAATGACATCATGGATGAAGTAAAAACCTGGATGGGATGTAGATGATCTATCAAGGCATCTGTTAGGAGAGTTTTGAAAGTGCCCCAATTCATGTCTTGACATTCTTGCACAACTTCCTGCAATAGGGAGTGATAAAAAAGAATTTTAACGTGTAATATCATAAGGCTGATAGGATTATCCCTGACGAGTGGAAGGTAGTCAAACAGATCCAGTGCTAGAACGACCAGAGAACTTAAACTAAAGTAAACAATGTGCATAAAACTACCTCTTTTGTCTTGCCTGAAACGAGTTGATATACTGAAAGAAGATTATTGCATTCAGGTCGTTCAGGATTGTCAAACTCCAGGCTGTAAGAATTAAAAGAACAAAGACACAAGATTAGTTTTAAAAATACTATGGAGAAAAAGAAAAACAAAATCAGAATAAGAGTCCAAAAGGAGAAAGAGAGAAAAAATCCTAGTGATACATAGGGAATTACCCCGGAAGCGAATCAGTTTTGCAGCGCTTGATCTTGTTTGCTATTGCCTACAAAATGAAAAGAAAATGCAGTTCAAATATATGGAGAAAAGTAAAACTGAACTCCGTTATGAAATTAGCAAAATTCTATTACTCATTCATGAACTAGACAAGCTGAGGACATTAGAAATGTTATCAGATAACACATAATTTATAATTATAGGAACACGATCAAAATTTTGATTTTCCATTCTTCATTTTTAAAGGTTAAGGGACAGGTTCTCTATACCAATCACGGAAACATGGTTTTAAGGGTAAATTCTTTGCTAGCACAGCAAAAACTCATCAAATTGCTATAATCTTTTACCATAATGATAGGATGAGATCTCCAAATTCCTTACACACACTGCAAAAATACCTTTACACAAAGGCCTTCCAGTCCCCAAATGAAGTACACCGATCACCCTTTATAACTAAAGACAGAGCTGGAAGTAGACTAAGTTTCCTCTAAACTCAGAAAAATCAAAGTGACTTAATTTTATCAATTCAGGAGAAAGGAAGAAGTCATGTAAGTTCTCTTTCCCCATACCAGACAAAAATGTCACTGGCCATAGTGAGAAAAATAATATGAAAACAGATGGTGAACCAACTCACATCTTTTGGGTCTAGAAGATTGATGCGAGATTGGTCAGAAGGAGCAGACTTGGACATCTATGAGATCAAACCATTAGAAATTATTAATAGGTGCAAATTTATCCAGCCTACCAACTCCAAACTGTAAAACCACTAAATAGAATGAAGTGAAACACCTTGGACAGACCATCAGTGAGAGACATAACTCGGGCACCAGCTAAGGGTATGAGTGGTTCAGGAACCTACACAAGTGAAAACATTGAAAAGTTGTTTACATCACTTTTTACTTAACAAGTCCCATATGATGAGTGACAGCCAAATATCATAAGAGAGAACCCACCCTAAAGATGGCACCTCCACGCCTGTGACCAAAAGAAAAAAGCTCAATGAAGAATAAAAAATGGATAAAGAAATCATAACATATAGTCTTTTAAAGAAGAATATTGATCACAACCATGAGGAGATAAAATTATTACCCTCCCAATTTTTTCCATTTCCTTCCTCCATATAAATGATTAATCCGTTCAGCCAGCTCGCGAGTCAACTCGAGATGTTGCTTTTGATCCTCACCAACAGGTACAAAGTCAGACTGCAGAGGCATGCTGCAATTTATAAGAATTTTGCATTCAGGTTGATTATCATTTTGTCAACAATATGATGAAGTAAATAGGCGCACACAAAAGCTTTGAAATTGATATGTTGTGCTTAAGCAGTCAATAACTACTGCCTAGTATCACACTGATTAAGAGTTTAGGGAATTACTTCACTCCATGCATATTGTATATAGCTACAGAAGTGTGCAACTACTAAAACAACAAGATATTCAAGCAAAGAGCTTCTGAAGTATACACTATTTTGCTTTAAAAAAATTGCATTACAAAAGATCTGCATGCCATAAAAACCACCTGATATAAGAGAATATCAGACGCCATTAGAACAGGGTATGTCAAAAGTGCAACCCCCACATTTTCATCACCCTGCATAGGTGAAAACAAAGGTCAAGTTCATCCAAGCGAACAACAAATACAATAACCATAACCAAAAAGGAGAAGCCAAACATAGAGTATGATAGAAAGAGCGAAAATATGGTTATACAATAGAATCCAAAATGTGAAAGCATTAACAGGTTTCCTTAAACTCACCACCTTCCGTGATTTCTCTTTAAACTGAATCATTCTATTCAGCCAACCTATTGGTGTGGCAGCACTCAGAAGCCACATGAGTTCTACATGTGCACGAACATGAGACTGAACAAATACAGAAGCCTGCCCACAAAACAGCGTAATCAGAATAGTTCAGCAAAATTTTGCACCATACATACATCACTAGTAACTTCTAAGTTCTAAGCAAAAATAGCAGGATCAACAGCTGCACGACCTTTGACGTGTCTATGCCACAAGCCAAATAAAGAGCTGCTGTATCTCTTGTAGCCTTGGATAATTGTTGTGTATCATACGCCAATGTAATCTATGATACCATAAGAAACTTCTCAACATTCAGAATAGCAGTGAGTTAAAAAAAAAAATAATTCAGAATAGCAGAAATTGCTGTAACAAAACCAATCAAAATCATGATAGGAAAGCACAATAATTCAAAGAATCGATATGAACAATGATCCCAATAAAGTTTCCTACTCCCCTAAAAGAAATCCGTGATTGAGAGGAAAAAAAGTTCCTCCTTACTACAGTAACTCCACCATAACATAACCCAAGAGTAAAAGTGACTTAATGTTAATAGACATTACTGAAACTACGAGGTTAGCAAACACTGAAAGTAACCATTGTCCTACTTAAATACACAAACAATCTTACTACATACCGCATGGAGGTCTACTATGAAGAAGAGAGTTTCGTAACTATCCTGCAAAATTAAACCCCAAATTATTGAACTTTAGTAATTTAAATACAACAGAAATCCCAATGTGCCAAATTAAACCACTAGAAAAATTGATCAACAAAGAGGACAGACCTGAAGAGCTATCCAATTTTTAATGGCACCAAGATAATTTCCTAGATGGATAGACCCCGTGGGCTGGACACCAGATACTATCCTCTTCCTAACACATCCAAATTACAAAAAAAAAAAAATCAAGCAACCAAAAGAAGCATCAAATTCATACAACTGGAGGAAAAAGTATAGCTCTTCACAGAAATTTAAATATAAGTCAACTCTTTCTCTTTTTCTTACTTGACAGAGCTGGAAGTAGACAGGGGAGCCGCCGGCTCCGGGGGTGAAGCGGTGCAGTAGCAGCGGAATCCGGCGCCGGATTTCTGATGGTGGGGAATTAAGCGGGAACTCGTCAAAGATTTAGCGGCAAATCTTCTGCAGCAATGTCAAAAAACAAAGAGGTTAGCGGAAGAATGTTGTTCAAATCGCATGGTAAGTGTGCAGAGATACAGAGATATGAAGAGAGAAAAGAGTACAGTGAAGAGGAGAGGCGCGGAGCAGAGGTGGAGAGGATGAGCATGTGTGAAAGAATCGCGCGTCCCATTTTTGGAGATGTGCGTGCGCGTTTCCTCGTATTAACTCTTTTAACTAGTTTGGTATGGGTGCCCGTTTTGGGCTTCTTGGGCTGCAACTTAAGTGTATGAATGGGCCCATTTAAAGACGTAGCAAAGTGCTTCAAAAAAGAATTTCTAAGCATCCAGTTTCCAATCATATTGATTTTTCCTTATTTTTTGTGTTTGGAGAATGATTAGTTGATGGATCTTTTTCATCTCTTAACTTTGGATGCTGTACATAATTGAGGTAAAATAGTCCTAGTGAGTGTATAAGTCCATTTATAATAACTAAATTTAACTTAGGTTTTTGCATTATGTAAAACTCTCATAGGAGTAAATAGTTTTATTATCTTTTGTTTAATCTTCAAATACAGTTTTTTATAAGTCCCAAACTACAATTTGTTTGTAAAAACAATAACAAGCGACAAATGAGATTGTAGTTCATCTAATTAGTAATTGAGCTAGAAAATATTTTCAGTTGGTGCAAAATTAAATAGTATATATTATAAATAAATTAAATTTAAAAGATATTACATTAAATTTATATAAAGTCTTACAAACTATGAATTTATTATAAATCATTACCTAACCCAAAAAAAATTACAAATTATTACTATCACAATTGTTCGCGTCACTTTTCATTTTTTGAAACCGTTGCATGATAACTTTATATTATTAACTAAATCAAATATATTTTTCGTAATGTATGTAATCAAAAAATCATTTAACAAAATATTTCTCATTCGTAATCGAGTTTTCATAATATACATTCCATATCCTTTCTACACTTATTATAGCAATGGGTAAAATTAATACTAATTTTATGAGAGAGATTACAAAAAGTTTTTTTTTTTTAATAGAGTAATTAATGGTTCGATGTATGTTATTATCCATGGGCTGTGACCGGCGACCCGTCACCCGCTAAAGGGAAAAAAAGAAAGAAAAAGCCACTGAACACTGAACAGCCCTACTTTAAGTTTTTAGCTCACACAACATTGAGAGTCCCTCCCCCCTCCTCCTCCTCCTCCTCCTCCTCCTCTCTCCACCCTTATCCCCTCCCTAAAACCATGCCATCCTTCGCCGCTCTCGGCAACCTCCCCGGCAATTCTGTGCTGTTCTCCTCCTCTTCCCCTTCCATCTCCTCCCGCCGCAGACCAAGCGCCACTCCCGCTCCACGCCACTCCTCCGTCAAGTGCGACCTACCTACCTCCTCTTCCGTCCCTTCCCCTTCTATAAACCCTAAACCCTCCAAAAAGCCCCGGGATTTCTCCCTGCTCAAATCCCTCTCCAAACCCCTTGCCGTCGTCGGGGTCTCTGCGGCATCCCTCTTCATCCACCTCTCCCCTGTCACCAACGGCCCCAACAACTTCAATGGTGGGAACGGCGACTGGTTTGGCGGAGGCGGATGGGGCGGCGGCGGTGGAGGAGATGGTGGCACTGGAGGAGGAGAGTTCTGGAAAAGATTCTTCACCCCTGCCACAGCGAATGCCGACGAGGAGCAGAATCCGGAGTGGGACACACACGGGTTGCCTGCAAACATCATTGTCCAGCTGAACAAGCTCAGCGGGTTCAAGAAGTACAAGGTTTCTGAAATCTTCTTCCTTGATAAGAGGAGAGGGTCCAAGGTTGGTATCGAAGATCCATTCTTCGAGATGGTTTCGCTTCGACCGGGAGGGATTTACAACAAAGCACAGCTACAAAAGGAGCTGGAATCACTGGCCACATGTGGGATGTTTGAGAAGGTTGATCTGGATGGAAAAACAAACCCTGATGGGACTTTGGGGATTACAATTTCGTTCACTGAAAGCACATGGCAATCGGCTGACAAGTTTAGGTGCATTAATGTTGGATTGATGCCTCAGTCGAAGCCCATTGAAATGGATCCAGATATGACTGATAAGGAGAAGTTAGATTATTATAGGAGTCAGGAGAAAGATTATAGGAGGAGGATAGAGAAGGCGAGGCCATGTTTGTTGCCAGCTGAGGTGCATAGGGAGGTGCAAATGATGTTGAAGGAGCACGGGAAGGTGAGTGCAAGGTTGCTGCAGAAGATAAGGGATAGGGTGCAGAAATGGTATCATGATGAAGGATATGCATGCGCACAAGTTGTTAATTTTGGAAATTTGAATACCAGAGAGGTGGTTTGTGAGGTGATTGAAGGGGATGTTACCCAGTTGGTTATTCAGTATCTTGATAAGCTTGGGAATGTTGTGGAAGGGCAGACACAAATTCCTGTTGTGAAGAGAGAGTTGCCAAGACAGGTGAGCTAAAATGGATGTTTCTTGTTTTCTAGTTTATTTGTGTGTGTTTTGCCTTTACTATATGATATGGAACAATATTGGTTTCTTCTTTCTGGTTTGGCCTGTTTGGTTCGGCAGAACTTGTTTTCTTAAAAGTTGTGTTTTGATATGTTATTACTTTTCTTTACTGATTAAAAACAGCTTCGACAAGGTCAAGTTTTTAACATCGAAGCTGGGAAACAAGCTCTAAGAAACATCAACTCCCTTGCCTTGTTTTCAAATATTGAAGTGAATCCAAGGCCTGATGAGAAGAATGAGGGAGGAATTATTGTTGAGATAAAGCTTAAAGAATTAGAGCCAAAATCAGCTGAAGTCAGTACTGAGTGGAGTATTGTTCCTGGCCGCGGAGGACGGCCCACATTGGTATGCATGTCCATCTTGTTCTTGTAAATTTTCAGTCTTTTAGTGTTTGCTTCCCAAACCAATTTCTAAATGAATGGCATGTTACTCGTGTAGGCTTCATTCCAACCTGGTGGAACTGTTTCCTTTGAACATAGAAATATCGCAGGGCTAAACCGATCCATTCTTGGTTCAATAACCACCAGCAATTTCTTCCTTCCTCAGGTTTATACAGTTCGTTGTCCTCATAATGGTATGGGATGATTCATTGTCACAAGAGCTTACTTCTATTTACTTTTGGTGTCCATTTGTAATCTTTTTCTCAGGATGATCTTTCTTTTAAGCTTGAGTACGTTCATCCATATTTGGATGGTGTAACTAATCCACGCAACCGTACTCTTCGTACAAGCTGCTTCAACAGCCGGAAACTGAGTCCAGTCTTCACTGGAGGGCCAGGAGTGGATGAAGTCCCTCCTATATGGGTGGATCGAGCTGGACTTAAAGCTAACATAACAGAGGTGATTCGGCATACACCTTTTGATGTTCTATCTTTTTACGTATGATCTTTCTGTGGTCCAATATTTCCTAATGTGTGCTTGTTGATGTGAGCCAAACAGAATTTTACCCGTCAGAGCAAATTCACCTATGGACTTGTGATGGAAGAGATAACAACACGCGATGAAAGTAGTCATATATCTGCTAATGGTCAAAGAGTGTTACCAACTGGAGGAATTAGTGCAGATGGTCCCCCAACAACTCTCAGTGGCACTGGCATTGACCGGATGGCATTTTTGCAGGCAAATATAACGCGTGATAACACCAAATTTGTTAATGGGGCTGTGGTTGGTGAGAGGAATGTATTCCAGGTTAGTTCCTATCCTGATATTGTTTTGGAAACCAACACCTATTTTGTCAAACATCTAGCTGATTTTGTGCTGTAATAATCTGTGAGTAATTTGTTTTTCTGGCTTTTTCTTAAACTGCCATGAGCTCCCTCATCTTCTTTTAAGGTCTGGCTCCTTGCTCATTCTTTTTCAAAGGGATTATTGATGAGGGGATGCACTCAGTCAATGGAGCATCTCCCTCTCATTTTAGTTCTTCATAATTGGAGTGTTAGTACATAAACATGAGAGTGAGGTTGCAATCAGAAATCTAGCTTCAAGGTTTAATGAAAAGTTGATAGTGCGTGCATTTTTTATGCAAGTTGTTTTCTTGAGTTGCAATGCTTTTAGCATGTTTTTTTTTTTTTTTTTGTATTAAACTTTTGATAAAAGAGGGATGTCCCATATGGTCTGAAGTGCTTCACACGGTATTATAATTGTTATGTGGTTCAAAACTTTGGTGGCTATATGCAGTTATTTGGGTTAACTAATGTATGTACAAGAACATATGTTCATTTCATTTGTGTGACTTACATTTGTAATACGTTTACTACCTGGGTGACCTGCTTATATTTGTGGATGCATTGCAGGTGGACCAAGGGCTTGGCGTTGGCAGCAAGTTTCCATTCTTTAACCGCCACCAGCTAACATTGACACGATTTATCCAGTTGAAGGAGGTGGAAGAAGGTGCTGGAAAACCACCACCACCAGTACTAGTACTTCATGGCCATTATGGTGGTTGTGTTGGAGACCTTCCAAGTTATGATGCTTTTACCCTTGGGGGGCCTTATTCTGTGAGAGGTTACAACATGGGAGAGTTGGGAGCTGCCAGGAACACCCTTGAGGTAAGTATTGCTGTTTCATGCCAAAGTAGAGAGTGAGAGTTGTCATGCAATAATTTGTCTGCTAATGTCAGATTGATGATGAACTTTTGATTGTGTTCCTCAATGTGTGTAGCTTGGAGCTGAGATACGGGTCCCTGTTAAAAACACACACGTATACGCATTTGCCGAGCATGGCAATGATCTAGGAACATCGAAGGATGTGAAGGGAAACCCCACAGAGGTCTATCGGCGAATGGGTCATGGTTCATCTTATGGTCTTGGTGTGAAGTTGGGTTTAGTACGAGCTGAATATGCCGTGGATCATAATACAGGCACAGGTGCATTGTTCTTCCGGTTTGGGGAGAGATATTAGATCTGGTTCAGCTACATAAATTCGGTTAGTAGATTCAGCCAATAGGTTTTTGTGGGAACTGCCAGAGTTTTGGATCTATCGGGATCTATCGTAATATTGTATTATTAATCGAGTGACTTTTTTTCGATGTCTAATCCCTTTATAGGTTTCCTCCTTTTCACTTGCATAGGCTTCTGTAGTGATAGAGATGCTGGCAGTGTGTGGTTCATCAAGACATTTGAGTTTGTCTAAGCTTTGCAACTTGTGTTTGTTTTGTGATATCAAGTGAACTTGAAAGTTACTTAGTAGAATCTTTAGTTTGTAAAATGGAGATGCATTTCACTCACTTGTTACAATACAAGAAAATTTGGCTAGTTAAGTTGAAGATTGCAACAAAATTACAAACATCTCCAGTATCTACAAAATTTATGTTCGCATGGCTAAACAGTGGAAATGACAGAATTGGCACAAGGCCGACATCAGAATTACCAGCATAGGCTCTTGCTTGGAGAACTTTTTTTACCAGGTAGCTGTTGTCTTGCATCCAGTTATGTTGTAAGATTGCAATGAATGAGAGCTTCAGTTATGCTATCCCCAACATCTCGTACATTTGGCAGATAACTGTCTTTTGAACATGTTTCACCACGCAATGCTCATTTTCTTGCTATAGTCCTAATTCCTTCTTCAACTTGGCAAGAGTAGCTTCAATTTCGTCGATATTATCTTCAATGCTGCTACCCTTGTCTTCATTCCGAACACTTTCTCCTGATCTCTTCGTGGAATCATAAAATGACTCGTTGTCAATCTGCGCATCTGTTATGTTGAGTTCTTTCTCGAGAAATTCCACAAATTCTTCTCCTATTTCCTGCCAAGTGAGATTACATAGCATGTGAGACTTTCACTCAATTACTACATGCATCATCCATTTGAGTTTTGTGAATAAGATCAAGGCGAATAATATGAATAGCACGTTGCACCACGCAACAGAACCATACCGAGAGTTCTTCCCATAGGCTCTTTGGCTTCCCTTGTGATGAAGCACTAGCTTCCCAATTCCGGAACTCATCTTGGAGGTCTCTGAAGAAGTCCCCTGTAACACCAATACCAGACCAAGATCAATACATAGAGACGGGATTTGCTTCATTGTAAGGGGAGAAGGTAAAGAAAAGAAAATATGACCAGCATATTAGAAACGAATTAAAGCAACATTGGCCGTCTCATAAACAGTCCAAACTACCTACTGTTATCTGAACATCCCTCAAAAAACTACCTGCAGCATAAAGTGGTCAAGTATAAGAATTAAGAAGAATAATTTCACAACATTCGCTTCACAGTTAAGGAGGATTTCCATAAGGAAATGCTCGAAAGAGACGGTTTGAAGGCAGGAAAGGAAACTCACGCATCACAAGTCACTAATTCTATGTAAAATTAGCCAGTGGGACTAGGACACAAGACTTGGGAGAAGTCAACATAAAGCCTCAAGTTTTTCCCATGCCAAAAGAGAGGTTCTAATGTCATTGCTACAGATCATATGCCTTACAGAAGTATTTATAAAGAAGGACTTCTAACCAAACTATGACATTCAAAACTCTCCTTCATAGTGTGTCAAAGTCACTGAACAAAAATTAAGCTGAGGAATTTTCTTTCACAACAATTGTAAAATGACTAGGTTTAGGAGAATCAGGTAGGTCCATCATCCTGATCTATTGTCTAACACAGGCCTGCAAGGTTGTATTCTATGTCAATAAGTACCGTTGCAGATAGTCCAAAGCCAACTTGACAGAACACTAAAGTCTGATAGAAATAGTCGACATCTAATGAGTTTAAATGGCATGAAGAAAGAGGAATATGGGATTCAACAAGTATAAAACTCTTAAAAGCAAAATAACCAAATGGAACTTCACAAGTTTCATACGTATTTACCAAGTCCATAGAACTCTTCTTCATCTTGAGCGCTCCTGCTTTGAGTGCTAGAGTATGAAAAACCACCAGAAGGGTTTCTACTCTCATACTTCCTCCGAGATTCAGAATTCAGCAGCGTATTATATGCATGCTTAATCCTCATAAATTTCTCCTGGGCATTAGCCTGGACAACAATTTTTTTGTCGATATAAGAGCCAATAGGTTGCAGAAAGCAAAGTACTAAAACATTACAACGTACAATAGGAGAAACTGCAGATCTAAACACAACTTTTACCAATTAACAAAACAAACTATGCTACAAGAAACTATAAACCAACAATTTTTTTTCCAAAGGATTCAGATTCTAGCAAATCTAGAATATGAGATAAAAGTTTACTTCAAAATTGTGAGCATTTCAACTTTCTTGCAAACCAAAAACAAACACCATCTACATTCTACTGCACGTAGCTAGCTATAGAACAGTACTACTCATGATGTTCAACAAGATTTCATACAATTAACTCAAACCAACAATATGCAGAAGAATATGAGATAAAATCCTCAAAATTGTTGACATTCCAACTTCCTTGCAAACCAAAACAAACACAATCTACATTCTACTACACATTGCTAGCTATAAAACAGTAAATACTCATGAATTTTAACAAGATTCGCATAATTTTACTCAAACAAACTATAAACACACCAGCTGCTAAATAATCAAACAATACCTCTTTATTGACATCAGGGTGATACTTCAAAGCAAGTTTTCTATAAGCCCTTTTGATCTCATCAGGAGTTGCTGATGGAGACACGCCCAAAACTTCATAAGGAGACTCTCTGCGGGTGGCTTCTATCCGGGTATGGAAAATGCTTCTCCTGTTCTTGAAATTCTTAAAGACTGGGGAAAAAGGATGAGGACCCAACAACAAAAGCAGGCCTAAACCACCACCATAGCTTCCTCTGCAGCATAAGATTGATGGGTTTGCACGATTTTGCAAGTAAAGATAGGATCTTGAAGAATTGTAAGGGCAAGAGCAGCTAAGATTGTGTGGTGGAGTGGGACGAAGAGTTAATCCGTGCATCTTTCATTTGCGTTGTCTTGGCCGTTCCAATTTTTTTTTTGACGAAATTAGAGGTTTCTGTTGAGAGACCTGTCGTTTTCTGGATTCTTTTTGGTGCGAAATTTTGCTGGCCGGAGTCAAATTCATGGGCCGTGAATTATGCAATTTTGTTTTTGGGTCATGGGCTAATACAGGCCCAAAATCTTTCTAACATCATACTCTATTTGTGCTAAAGGACAAAAGGAGAGAGCTTTGCCTTCTACAGTAGTATATAGCAGTTTGTTGTATTTGTCAGGTGTAATTGACGTGATAGGGGGTAAAATGGGGAAATTCCTGTAGTAAAGTGCTAGAAGACAGAGAAAAAGAAAAGAAAAGAAAAAAAACCACCCTGTGTTTTGTGTGCCTGCTGGGCCAAACTAATCTAGATTCGATACTTGACTTGTGAGACCTTTGCACGCTGCCCACCTCTTATTAAGAATTCATTTTTTAACTCCTGCGTTCCAAAACTTAAATTTAAAACATTTGGTTAAACCAAAAAAAAATCTTGTCCGCTGGGGTGCAAAATATGAATATAAAATGAAAGAAATAAAATCAATAAAATATTTGACCTAGGCTTACACAAGAGCATTATTACAAAAGTCCAAACGCTAGCAGCTGTAGTCGGTTGGCGGCCCAACAAACTCAAAACGATGGGCTCATGAAACAAGCCCAGAATTTTGATTTTTTTGGCTGGAATAAACGGTTGCCGTTGTCGTTTCTGTTAGAATACCAAGTGAAGAACTGAGAACCAAACACAGAAACCAAACAAAGGTTTGCTCCTGCTGATTGATTAGTGATTACAATTTACAACAACAATGCGACTTGTTACCGGGCTACTGATCCAACTTAAGAAATCCAGGAAGAGAATTGAATTCCCATTTCATCATTCCTTCTCCTCAACAACCAATTGCATTCCTTCTCCTCAACAACCAATTGCATTCCTTCTCCTATTCTGGGTCCTGACCTACCTGACATCTGGCCTCCTCCCGCCATCAATCACCCTCCTCACACTTCCGCTCTTCAGCGTAAGTATTTCATTTCAGCACCAAGAACTCAAATTTCATTACTTTCGATGTTTGGGTTTGGGACATCATTGATGATTTAGTTTCATTTCAGCACAATCAGTACCAATTATTAATTTCTTCAAATTTTGTCTTATAGGTATTATTACTTATTGTCGTTTGTTTTAAGAACACTGTTCTAAATGTAATCTGGTTTGTCGTAAAGTCACCATCTTTGATTACTTATGTTGTTCAAAGACCTTGTTTGTTCAAGCAGATGGTGGACATACTGTCGCACTTTTGGATGGGAAGCCGATAGCGAAAGACATAAAATCAGAAGTTGCTGCAAAAATAAGCGTAATGAACGCTTCCATTAAAAAATGTCCGGGATTGGCTTCTGTGATAGTAGGTAAAAGAAAAGATTCCCATACTTTCATCCGTATCAAGTCGAAGGCTTGCGATGAGGTTGGAATTACAACATCCACAGTGGATCTCCCTGAAGACTGCTCAGAGGATGAAGTTCTTAATGTTGTTTCCAGTTTTAATCAGGACCCATCGGTACATGGTATTATTGTGCAACTTCGTTTACCACAAGTAATTTCCCTCGCACTCCCAAAACTTGTTTCCATTTGTTATTGCTTGCCTTGGCATAGGTGTTTTTGGTTCATCGTGCATTGCTTGCTAAATTATGGTCGAGCTGTGGAAGTCTTTTGAAATTTTAAGGTTGCCAATTTCTCGAATGCCATATGATAACCTTGTAGCCAAGTATCTTGGTACGTTGGTGTTGCACAGCCAGCGTACCATGATTTTGTTGGTTATAGAATAAGGTACATATACAGAAGGGTGTACTGTTCTGTTCCATTTAGTAAGTGTGTAGTGTGTTGTGACTGTAACAACTAGCATTGACTATGCTTTTCTGCACAGCAATACCTCATCAGACTTGAATGTTTTTCTCATGATTCTAGGCCACTTCATCAACTGGGAGTTGTCATAAATGTCTAACATGCACATTATTTATTTAGGCTGCGTTTTAAGGAATTGTTCACCTTCTTACATGGATCACAATTGACATTATTGCACAGCATTTGGACAAGGAGAAGATTGTAAATTTCGTGAGTCCAGAAAAAGATGTGGATGGCTTCCATCCCCTTAACGTGGGGAACCTTGCTATGAAGGGAAGGGAGCCTTTCTTCATTCCTTGTGCCTCTAGAGCTTGCATTCAGTTGTTGCTTAGATATGGAGTAGAAATCAAGGGTAAGAAGGCAGTGGTGATTGGGAGAAGCAACTGCCAACTTCTTTGCTCTTGCAGGTAACTTCTATTATTTTTGGGTGTTTTCCATCACTATTTACGAGGGTAACAGATTCTTGGCTCGCAGAGGGACCATGCAACAGTCAGTACTGTCCACGCATTTACTGAGAATCCAGAGCAAATCACTAGTGAGGCTGATATCTTAGTCTCGGATGTTGGGGTTCCTAACTTAGTTCGTGGCAGCTGGATAAAACCAGGAGCAATTGTAATTGACACCGGCGCAAATTCAGTTAAGGTAAGCATTTATAAATTTCAGGATCTGATATTGATTCTTGTTTGCCATTTTAGTTGAATTACTGTTTTGAATTGACCAGTTTTACCTCTTCTAGCCGAGTCTTTGCATGATGACTTTTTATTTGTTTACTGGGGCTGGGGTTGAGGTAGTTGTTTTTGTTGCCACGAGCATGAATGATGACACCGAAGAGAATGATACTCTGCAGGACCCCGATAGTCGCAATGGTTTTCGGGTGACGGGAGATGTTTGTTACGAAGAAGCGATATGCATCAGCCATTACTCCTGTGCCTGGAGGTGTAGGGCCTGTAGCAATCTCTATGCTCCTTTCGAACACTCTCGACTCTGCAAAGCGCGCATTCAGATTCCCTTGAACATATTTAGGTGGTTCTATCGTGGTCGAATTTTGTATATGGAGCTTTAGTTTAGCAAACTTGACATTCTCTTACCTTCTTTTTGTTTCACATTCTTAGCTTTCCTTCCGGGCTTTTTTTTTTACATTTCGTTGCAAAATTGTAAAACACCCCCACTCCCCCTAATATTATCTCAAATAATGTATCAAGGAATTAAAATGTGTTTTTCCATTATTATTTTAAGTGACAAAAATGGGTCCTATCCTTGAGTTCAATAGCTTACTGCTGAATTTTTTTTCAGATGTAAGGCTAATTTTATTCAAGTATTTTTACGCTTTGAAAGATTATTGTTTTTCTGGTATGATTTTCTTCCTTTCCTACCGTAAAAGACGCCAGGTAAACGTGAGTAGGCTGAACACAATCAAATTCCCGATATTTTAATAGTACAAGACCATGGGCCTCAAGCCCACTAAAGTTGGGTTGGGTGGTGAGTCCAGAAGGTGGTAGAGGGAAACAGAAGATGCTTCCCTGGTTGCGTGATATGGTAAATGATCGTCTACGGCTCTACCTATATAAGATCGGCGCAAAACCAATCACGTATCAGGCTTTCTTTCAAGTCAATATCGTCGTTCATCGTTGCCGAAGAAGAAGAAGATCGTATTTGTGATCGGAGATGGCTCTTAATCCCCAACTCTTCCCTAATGGGATGCCCGTCCCTTTTGAGAACGAGATGTTCGTTTTGGCCCGAGACGGAGTCGAATTTGAGGTTGATAAGATCCCTGGGTATGTCCATTCTTCCTTATTTCATTGATTTATTCTTTTTAGATAGTGTTCTTCTTTCACCCTTCCTTCCCTGATCGTTTCTAGTGTGTTATCGTCTTCGCCATCATGATGCCACCTTCTGTTTCTTGTTCTTGGTTCAATTTTGTTCGTTTATGAAAATGAAATTCGCCCTTTCTGTAACTTTTAATAATGGTGGAAGTGATTGGTGTCGAATTTTTAGACTTGGGATAATGGGTGACATTCTAATTTATTTATATTTTTGTTCAATGGAATGACTGAATTTGTTAAAGTGCATATGGTAATTAGCTAAGATTACTAGTCACTGTTGGAAAATTGCAAACATTAGACGACAAGAATTACTTCAGGTTGAAATGAATGGAGTGCACTTGCTTGTTTTGGGTGGGTTAAGCTTGGGGAATTAGCTTGCGGATGTTAGCAAACTGAGTGGTGCTATATGCTAGTGATGTTTTCTTAGTGACAAGTCTAATTTTGATCTGTGAATGCCTAATTGCAGAGGTCAAGGACATAGAGGACAGGTTAAAGCGAAGGGGACAATCTACCTGTCAAATATTCGTATGGTGTTTGTTGCAAATAAGCCTGTTGGAAACTTTTTTGCTTTTGACATGCCCCTGGTAAGTGAGTCTGATCTGTGCATTGCCAATGGTTGTTGATTCCATTGTTATGTTCTTTTGAGATTCCTTCATATCAGTTGTATAGGGCCTTAATATTCATTGCCCTTATTGTCTAAAGTCAGTTGTGTTAGGGGGTCTCAATGGTTCATCATCATCTTTAATTTGTCCGCAGTCCTCATTTTTCGTATTTTCCCCTCTTTTGACTTGAACTTCAGATTCATTTAGTTGCAGTGTACTACTGTTTCCTCTGTAGTTATAGTTGAAAAGTACAGACTCAGAACCTGAAAATTTCAGCATCTGTGATTTGGAAGTGAAAGCCCCAACAAAGCTTGTTACCCTAGAGTTGTTTATTTTATTCTGATTTTCTTGAGAATGAGTATTCTGTTTAATTTGTCATGGGAGGCGATGAATATTTCTAGAGCTTGAATGGTCCATCTGTTTGCATGATTATTTGGTATCTTCTGTCACACCTCATCTGGAAGGAGCTAGGGTGGTTGTTGGAATCAATATGCTGGGTGAATAGCAGTTGAAATTCCTGGTTTTTTTATACTTCCCTGTCGATTATTTTGACACTCATCCTTTTAAAATTCGTAGTATATGTATAGTGGTTCAAGTTTCAGTAACATCTTGAATTTTATGGCATCGTAATGATATTTTGTTGGCCAATATAATACTTTCAGCCTACTGTTTTTCTCTGATTCTTAAATTGCTTTGCCGTGCAGCTTTTTGTCCACGGTGACAAATTTAACCAGCCCATATTTGCTTGCAACAATATTTCTGGTCATGTGGAACCTGTAAGTATAAGAATGAATTCCTTTAGAACTTGATGATTGGCGTATCTTCTTGGCACATTCTGATTACTGCACTTCAGGTGGTCCCAAATAATGAGAACAGGGCTCTTTACTCAACTCACTCCTTCAAGATATTGTTCAAGGATGGTGGCTGCGGGACATTTGTTCCACTCTTCTTAAACTTGATCTCCTCAGTGCGACGGTATAATCAACAATCTAACTTTGCCTCACAGCAAGCTGCTCAGGCACCAGTTATGGATCCCTTGCAAGCAGCTCAGACACCGGTTGATGAAATGATGAGACATGCGTAAGTCTCGAAGTTAAAAGTAGAAATGGTTCGAAGCCAAAGTCTGTATTTGTATAATAATGATAACTTGTTTGTTTGCAGGTACGTCGATCCTAATGATCCAACAAAGATTTTCCTGCAACAGCCCACTCCGAACTCTGAGCTGAGGAGGCGTACTTACCACTCATCATCTGCTGAGCGCTCCATATAAGTTCCTTCTGGTTCCTTGTATCGAAAACGAAGCTAAATTGTTCAATTGCATTGGTGTGCATAGTTACCTACTTGAGTTATGATAAATTTGTAAATGATTTCAGTGAGATGGTTCCTATCTTATGCAAACGTTCTAATGTATGAATGAATTTTGTGTTCTTTCCCATGTTACTTGTCTTACCTCCCCGGGCAGGGATTGGCGGTACCGGTACGGAAACAGATGTTTAGTGTTCTTTCCCATGCGCTGTCATTTCTTCGTTGAGAAGAATGTTGCTTGGTTTGAGATCACAGTGCACAATCAGTGTACTCAAGCAACATCGACAGCGAAATTTAGCCTCTGGAGAGGGCTAAATTTCCTCCTTCCAGCATCAACTGAGTCATTTGCGCGAAAAGGGCGTCGATGCAGCCATTCCTCAAGGCTTCCATTGACCATGAACTCATAGACCAAAGCCTTGAAATCATTCCCTTGGGAATCAATACTGGAGCAAACAGTTAGCACCTTTTCGAGATTTCGATGCATGATGTTCTTTAAAGCTTCACTTTCAGCTTTAAAGCTCTTGACAGCACCAAAGTGCAAAAGGTTCAACACATTCACTGCTATTAACGTTCTTCCCACGTCAATTTCTCCCTTATACACACCCGAAACTACCCTCACCTATCATATTAGTTGAGGATAATCCTTCAGTAGCTTCATACAAATTGTGATAAAGATGATTTCATAATTGTGTCGGCTTGATCATTCAAGACAGATGCTTTTCTCTTTTGCAGCAGCAAAAGAGAGTACAAAAACTGAGAGAATCAAAATGAGTCCTAAGATCCCACAAACAATACCAATTATTAGTTTCATCTACGGCCCCATTCCTTCTTGTTTGGCTTGTTAGAACTGCTGCATATCGGTAACATGAATTCAGGTAAGCCTCGGCAAAGCTTTTACTGTTTCCTGCAACTGAGGTGGCACCCGCATTCTTGAAGATGCCACCTGTAGGCAAACTGCCTTCCAAATCATTGAGTGACAAGTTTAAATAATGTAGCGCTGATCGGATAAAAATTGTGGAATTTTACTGAAAAACTATCGTGAGACAAATCCAAAAACTCGAGCCGTCAATGATCTCCTAGATGAAGGAATTGACCCTTCGACTTACACAACTGCTCAAAATGCTAAGAATTACACCTGACAATCTGGTTATTAGACAATTCGATAACAATTATAAGCCAATAACTTGTTGGGGTATAGGACCAGT
This sequence comes from Viola odorata, assembly GCA_963691705.1. Taxonomy (NCBI): domain Eukaryota; kingdom Viridiplantae; phylum Streptophyta; class Magnoliopsida; order Malpighiales; family Violaceae; genus Viola; species Viola odorata. The sequence continues at coordinate 9,082,621 of OY829544.1, forward strand.
AAGATTGTTTTGAGATGGATCCAAGGCTAACAAATTTCGACACTCCCCCAAACTTGAGGGGATACTACCACCAAGATCATCTCTTCCTATTCCGAGGATAAGCAAACCAGTTCTATTTCCCAGAGATGTTGGAATATTTCCGAAAACATATTTCCATACGAGTTCGGTATTTGTGTTAGATTATTGCGCCATAAGTTAACCAATTCGAGCTTCGGCAAGGAACCAAGCGCGCAAGGAATGCATCCGACCAGCTGATTGTAACTCAAATCCAATACAAGAAGATTGGTGAAAGTGGATGTTTTGGAGGGAATTTTTCCACTTATTGTGTTATTGTTCAAGAACATCTTCAACCTGTGCAGCTGGCCTATTTCTTGAGGTATGTCGCAACTTAAGCTGTTGTGTTGGAGGGTCTAATACTCTCAAGAAGCTCAAGTTTCCAATATGGGGAGATATTGTCCCTGAAAATTTCAAGGACTTGAGGTCAAGTACGGTGACTCTACGGTGCTGACGGCCACACGTATTGCCAGGCCATAGGCAGAAATGGATGCAACTGTTCCATAAGCTCAAAACACCAAAAGGGTCATCACTAATCTTGTAGGTCAGTCTCAATTGTTCTTTATTTTTTCCAATAAGCTACCAGTCAATTATTGCTTGCCATAAGGAAGAGTACTTTACAATCATTTTGGTCAAAAATTACAATGAGAACCTAACTTCTATACAAAACCTAGTGACCGTCAAAAGTTACGGTTGAAGTCCTATTCTGAGAGCAACCCACAGCACAGAACAACAAACGGGGCCTAACACTCCGCTTCCATTTGATTCAAGTCTGAGTCTCCTGGTACGGCAGGCGATAGACGCTTCTTCTCAGCCACAACTGATAAGCAGTCATGTAGAATGAATCATAGCCCCTTGGTGTGGTATGCCAAGCAAAATGCCTTCTAACTTTGCAGAGATTATGGAACATGGTTAGGTATATTTCTCTTGTTACACCCAGCAATCTCATCTTCAACGAGCGAATGTCTCGTTGATTGATGACAATTGAAAACTTGGTCCAATCCAGTACATTAGCAAATGGGAGGTCATAATAATTGGAAATTATAACAGGAATACAACCATAATGAATTGCATCGCTCACCCTTGCAGTGTTCACCTCATAACCTTTAACATGCAGGCAATACTTGCTTCTCTTGAACCCTTCTTCGTAAGGGAAAGGTGGATTTCCAGGAAATATGTCCAATTCGGTATCGTTTCCCCATAAATCCATCAGCTGCTGTCGAACTTGAGAATTTTGGACCCGCCCGGAAAAGAAGACAAGTCTATTCCTGCAAATGCACCGCTCACGTCAAGAAATGGTAATTCAAAGAGTTCATCTGCAACTTATAGCATATAGAAGTTAACAATCCAGCAGAGAATTATCCATGTTTGTTTCTGTATTTACGAGGAAGATAATGGACTTTCATTATTCATGGAGCACCTGCAATTCCCAAATCCTACAAATCCGACCCTGTTCGGTTTGCTATGAGTGTGAATCTGCAAGAATTTCTTTAACTTTGATAAAACAACATGGAACTCCGACAAAATGGAAACCAATAGGCTCAACCGAAAAGATAAACAATTAAACGACCTTTCAGATTGTGGTTGAGGAGGTCTAGAGTGTCGCAGAACAAGTCAAAGACTGAAAACTCATCAGGTTTGCGAATGGGACCTAATAAGCTTGTAACCCTTAAAAAGTATAAATTTTAAGTTATTCAAGAAGGATGTAAAGAAGATACAGAATTACATTTTTTCCCCACAATACTAAGAAACAAAAGCGAAGAAAGATATGAATCTAGATATCAAGATGCGACATTTTCGTTCTAAAAAGCTAAGTTAAAAACATACTGCTTCTGCAAACACCCATGTTGGACTTCCCTACAAAGAGAAGTTTTAGTCTATGAGAAGCATTCAACCAGGAATCATATTTTCCTTTATTCATCTCATACACTTCGGTACGAGGAAATATACATCATAGGAATAGATATATTAAGTAATTAATAATCAGTTCCAGATGTAGCTTCAGATGACAGCACAGTGGCATAAGCAACGTTATATATCTTCTTCCATTCAGCAACTGCGCCAAGGGCAGATTCGATAGTAATCTTGGCTTTGCCCAATTCAGTTTCACAGATTTGGCAATTATCCAGCGCATAGTGCACATCCAAGCTTGCGGTTCCTGAACCAATGACGCGAGATTCAAAGAATATAGCTGCTTCTTTAAAATTAGTAGCACATGTCTTCAGGGCAGGCTTATAAGCACCATTAATGCCATGCTGTTGGGACAGACCATTAAAGAAATGATGCGTGTCAAGGGTCTTCTGTTTGGCAATGTGTAAACCAATCTTGGCGATGGCATTGATATTTCTTGCGGTAAGAATCTTGGGTTCTGATAGCAGAGTAGTGATGCAGAATCGAGCATCATCGGTTTGCTTGCAACAGTCGGCCACTATATTTTTGGATGTAGAAGCCCCAGTTTGGGAAGCAAAAAGCAAGAAAAGGCCCAAGAAAATGGGTGCAAAGACCAAAGCACAACGTTTAGCATCCATTTTCAAGGTTTAATTAGATAAACAAAAGGGGGCTCACAGCAGGAATGGGTTCTTTTGTTCTTTTACTTTGGTTTGTTTATAGGAGAAGGTACACCAATTTTAGAACATTGGTTGTGTGTTTCAGGTCAAGTGCAGTGCATAGGCATAGGCACAGGCATAAGGCATTGTCATGAGGGGTTGAAAATCATTACGCAACCATAACCATTCAATCAAAGCAGGAATGGCCGTAAAAACTGTCAAGCAGTTGGGACTACCATAGAAATGCCAACACAAATTGCTAAATATAGCAAACCTATAACTAAAGTTCTAATCCTTTCAACTTTGCTACCAAACGCAGAGTTGAACAAATCACAAAATGCCACTTCAATATCTAATTATGCTCAACAACTATATACCCAATCGCATCATGTTTGGATATGAAAATGGTCCATTGATTAAGACCACGCTTTGATATCAAAATGGGGTCAATTGACTAAGGCCATAGAATTGAAATATGAGGACAACTTAATCAACACTCATTAAGTGAAAAACAAAGAAATCCAACAAAAACTGACACTTTTTCCTCTGTTGCTATATTTAAGACAAGACAAGAAAACAGAGACAACCTGGAGTGTGGGGGATTAAGAGCATCCTGATGAGGGCGAGGCCAAACTTGAGGAAGACCCACATCTTTGTGAGAAACATAGAATCTTTGGAAATAACTAGAAGAGCAGGTAAGCTGAATGGCATTGTTGTGCAGCCCATGATGCTTGGACACTGCATCACGCCCAACTGAATGACAGCAGACGTAGAAGTGATCAGCACCTCCTGATGCATTCCAGAAACTGTACTCATGACTGATGGTGTTAGTGTAATTAGCTACAAATTCAGAGATTTTTTGCTCAGAACGGACCCGAGGGTCGTTTCTGAGGTTGTTGATGGAGAAAGGAAGGAAAAAGAAATGAGCTTTTCGTGGGGTGAGAGTGAGAAAAGGACTGTGAAGAAGGGAAATCTTGAACATGTGCTCACTCAAGTAATTACCCAGTTTTGGATTGGGTAATGGGTTTTGATGGAGAGGAAGGAAAATGTTTGAAAATTGGTTGTTGGTCTTGCTGAAAGCTTCAGGGTAAACAAAGATCTTTAAATGCTTCATCATCTGTTGGAAATCAGCAGCAAAAAGATCCCAACTTTGATATGGACCCATGTCCTCAGTTGAATTCTGGTTCACGGTTGTTGTTCCAGGTGGCGGCGGTGGTGGTGAGAGGCTTGCCACTTGGTGTGTGGGATTTTGAGTAGAATTCTGGTGTTGGGTTGTATAAACGGTGGTGTCTTTGGAGGAGAGAGTTGAAATTAAGGTAAGGGAACTCTGTTTGTACATAAAGATTGCATATGAGGAGAGAGCCACTACCAAGAGAAGCACCAGCAGTAGTGGTTGCCGCCGCTTGGGCGGCCTTTTCATCTTCTTCCCCTCTTTTTCAACGCCCCTTTTGGGTCTAGAAACTAGAGTTGTAAAGAGGAAATGGAAGAGAAGGGTATCTACTTACAATCGCAATTAAAACGACACAAAGAGGAGCAATTGCATTATCATCTGTCGAAGAGGATGTAATAAATAACAATGAAAATGAAAGCATAGAACATAGTATAAAAGTTTGGACAAAGTTTGTCTGTTTATTTAATTAAACCCATTTCATTGATTAGATAACACCCTCCTCTAGTGTGAGCTGAGACGGAGAGGGTTGTCGTGTGATTTTTCATTTTCCATCGTATTTGGATGTGAAAAATACATACTAATAAAATAAAGAAAACGAGTGAGCGATTTTTTTTGAAAAAAAGATTTCTTCTCCTGAAATTCTGGATATAAGAAGATGCCCAGTTGCTTATGGAGCAGCCCTCAACATCTGATACAATCACACCTACCCTTCATCCGCTTCTCTGTCTATCCGTCTCCTCCTCGTCGTGGTCATCATCAACAACCCCGTCGGGTTTTTGGGTTTGCGGGTGGTCCTCGTCCAAGGACCAGAATTTACTGTAGCTATGATGATACAAACAAGAACCCACCATCCCAATCATCATCATCTGCTTCTGGGATTCAATTGTACGGTCAGATTGAGAGGTACAGTAGTATAAAAGAATCTCAACTTCATTGGTTGGATTGGAAAGAAAAAAGAAAAAAATCTAACTTGTGGGTTCCGTCTCATGTTGCTCCTCGTCTATTTTTTTCACTTATTTCAGATTACTTACAGAGACTGCAAGGCAATCCCAAGGTGCTTGGGGTGGTTCTAACGACTGGAGTGAAGTCGAGGTGTTGATTTATTTATTTTTGGTTCCCAATCCATGTGTAGCAATTAGGCTGTTCATTTTCAAGTTCCCGCCTTGTTGCTGATCTTTTCAGTTCCACTGTTTTTGTTTCGGGAAAACACATTTGTATATGCCACTCTAGTGAATTAGGAATCATTCGTGGAATCTCTATGGTTTTTGGGGCTAGGTTAAATCTTTTAGCTTCATCTACTCAAGTGATGAAATACGTAGAAAATTAGAAAGGTACATGGATGTCTAAGACCAGAATTCAACTTTGCTACTGTCTTTTAACTTGTTAAGTGCAATATCGTTTCAGGGAGCTTGGGTTCTCAAGCCAAAAGCCTCAAAACCGAAGTCAGTTGTTCATTTTGTTGGTGGTATATTTGTTGGAGCTGCCCCCCAGCTTACCTACCGTTGGTTTCTTGAATGCCTTGCAGAAAAGTGAGTCATTTTGACACTGATGGTTTTGATTGGATTAAATATGCAACAAATGTTCTATTTTTCTCTGCAATCTTAGGTGATAGAGCCATTTGATGATTATGTAGTAGCTTGTATATTTCTGGTTTTGTAATTTGTTGTGTAGCATGAGATAGAGTACTCAACATGAACTAAAATGCCATCCCATCTCATTTGTATTCTTATATATGGAGTAAAACGTAGCTTGGTTGTTCAAGTCTCCTAAAGACTAGCACATTATCGTCGAATCATCAGTTATGTCAACACCAAATTCAGCTAGATTGATTCTTTTTCTATTGCCCTTTCCCAATCCAGCTAAGGAATTTTGAAGTTCATTATGTTTTGTGATGATCCAGGGGTGTTTTGGTGATTGCAACACCATATGCTAGTGGTTTCGATCATTTCTTCATTGCAGATGAAGTGCAATTTAAATTTGATAGGTGTTTTCGGTTTCTACAAGAAACGGTGAGTATTGATTATTTGGTTTCTGGGGATAGAAAAGAAGAGAGAAAATCTAATTCTGCATTTGTACAGGTCGAAGATCTTCCCATTTTTGGCATAGGCCACTCTCTGGGATCTGTCATCCACCTCTTGATTGGTATGCTATTCAAGCACCTTTCTTTTCTTTAAGTGGATGTAGTTGGCGTGGTTGACAGCATTCATTAGATTGATATGACTTCTATGTTTATCAGGATCACGATATGCGGTGCAAAGAAATGGAAATGTTCTAATGGCATTCAACAACAAGGTACTTGACCTCTTGAATATATTTACATGTACTGAGAACAAGAAAAAGACTAAGTGGACATATTAGAGTTGGAATACTTTTGTCTAGTGACATCCCAAGAAATCTCACCTTACCATTCATGTCTAACGGCAACTTATTTCTGCATTTATATTGTCTCCTCTTTTTCTGAGTATGTGTGTCTGTGACTCTGTGTCTAGTTTTTAATTCTAACTCATTTCTGCACATGCATTTGTTCTCAGATGTTAACAGTTAGACCTTTATCCAGCTTATTTGATTATTGAAAAATTCTTCCTAACTTACGCAGGAGGCAAGCTTAGCAATCCCTTTGTTCTCACCTGTCGTTGTTCCGATGGCCCAGAGTGTGGGTCCACTTCTATCACAAATTTTATCATCTCCAACAGTCCGCTTTGGGGTGAGATTCTATATCTGCAATTTTCTGTGTGATGGATGACATCCACTGTTTGCATTTTTTCATTTTTCGGGAGTACATCAAATCTAAATATCATGACATCTCTCATTTTTATGTTTTGATACACAAACACACATTTTATTACTGTTTCTATGTAGCATTAATCTTCTAAGATCATGGTTGATTGTTATTTTTGTGCCCTTATTTGCGTTGCAAAGAATTATTGATTCCACGACCTCGACAACTAATTCAAAGCTATTCCTTCCTTTCTTCACTTTAAAATTCTTTAGGCAGAGATGACCATGAAGAACCTAGAGAACCTAAGCCCTCCCATATTGAAGCAGGTTCTTCCCTTGGTTGAGCAACTCCCTCCCTTGTACATGGACTTAGCTAATGGAAGAGAAGATTTTAGTCCAAAACCTGAAGAAACTCGCCGACTGGTATGTAGAACTTCTAGCTGTTAAGTAACTTAAAATGTGGTTATTGGTAAATTATGCAGATTGCTGACGATACATCGGTTCTGCTTTCTAACTTATGGTATAGTGATAATTTTGGAGCTTTCATTTTAGCAGTTATTTTGTGGTAGGCTACCACTGCTGATGGTGTCTTAGGTGATATCTCATAATACAGTCAATTTTACTACCGTAGTTGGACAGTAAGACTGCAAATTGTGAAAAGTTCAATGAAAATGTTTGGTGAACAGTTTGGATATTAGACTGCGACTTCCATTCTCAGTACTGAATTCATTTCATGGAATATTATTGGTGCTGTGTATTTCTTCAGGTTAAGTCGTACTACGGCATTTCTAGAAACCTTCTGATAAAGTTCAAGGATGATACAATTGATGATACTCCAACATTAGCTCAGGTGCTTAGTGCAGAAGCAGCTATTAGTTCGATGCTCGACATGTCGATTCGCTCGTTGCCAGGAGATCATGGGCTTCCTTTGCAACAAGTAACTTTGAACTAAAATTTTAGTACCCGTAAATTTCAGTAGCTCTATATCCCCAGAATTCATTTGAATGGTCGCAACCTGATTACACAATCTCCCATGTGCGCAGGCTCTGCCGGATGTCCCGCCTGCAATGGCGGATGCAGTAAATCGTGGGAGTGAGCTGTTGGCAAACCTGACGGTGGGAACACCATGGGAGACGGTTGCCAAAGAAGTGGGGAGCACATTGGGAACTGACTCGGGGATCCTTCGCGAGCAAGCATCTAAGGACTTAAGGCTGCTTGTGGATGTGATTACATCCTGGATGGCTTCAAATATAGGTCCAAAACTTTTGAGGTGATAAAAGTAGGGTTGGAACACCAAAGAAATCAAACCTAAGATGTTAGACTGCAAAAAGATACTCTTCTAGAAAAAATGCGTTGTTGGTACCTGCATGTTAAAAAATCGAAACTTGTAAAGAGATTTAGGCATGTAAGTGTCTCTGCCAAAAAAGAGGAAGGAGCAATTGCGTTATTCGTGCAAACTTAAACTCCAATCCTTGGGAAGTATGAATCAACTTTGGACACCCTCAACTAGAATGAAACCCATGGCCAAATCAGTGGAATGGCCAACTTCCACTTCCACCTCTCTAGCCACTGGAAAAAAAAACAGAGCAACTAATCAAATTCAGGACTACTGAGTTAAAGAAAAAAAGCACTATCAACTAAAACTACCATATTATACACACTATAATCTGAAGTACTATGTGCTGAAAATTGATGTTTTAAATCACACCTAGAAAAGCCAAAACATTATACTATCATTGTATTATTATATTACTAATTTAGCATTATAGCCTGAACAGGGTAATAAAACCACAAGTAACAAGAAGTACCTGAGGGTGCACAATACCAAATTCACCCATGTGCTTTCCCTTGTAAATGATGCTGGCTTGTCTACCCTTAAGAAACTCTGGCACCTTCAGTAAATATCACCGATAGCGTAGCAAGCATAATCATGAATTTTTTTTGAGATCCGTTCTTGAGTCAAACAGAATCTACATATATCAGAAAGTTGTATGTAATATCCGTCAGTTTTACCAACTTCTACAAAAGAAGTACACATTACTTCCATGATTCTGTCCACCAGGGAATGAATGAGCTGCAAACAGGAAAGCGAAAAATGCCACAACATTTTGCTTGGTGCCTTGAAACAACACCAGGACAGAATTGTACCTCAAATCCCGAGTTAGTGCCGCAATACAAAGCCACAAGGTGTGAACGATTAACTGCACCAACATCACTCTCCTCATCCTGCCGCAGTATAGTACCAACTTCAAATATCTAACATCAAATTCAGACAAGCAAAGTTACATACATATCAACGTAGCATAGCTCTACCTGCCAATGAAAGTTTATAGCACTACTTAACAATTCTTGCAGGCATATCCGTTCTGTCAAAACATAATTACAGAAGCTTTAAGTGTGGATGGCAAATATGAACATTTATTAGAAATGCATCTATGTTCAACATAGAGAAGGCCTCTATGTACCAACCACCTCCATGGTGATCCCACAATTGGCATCAAATTTCAAACACATGCCCAAGGCAAGTTAGATACTTCAACAAATTGTACTTTGCCGGTTTTCCCAGCAAGCAAGATTACATTGTGTACATCAAGTTCACCTAAACACTCAATTACCTAATCAAAGAACCAGAAATAAATACCTTAATGGCCTTTGGATGATCTTTGTTGTGTGCAACAATTTTCAAAGTGCTGGGCATGAGACTGGTCCGGCCAACCTATGCATAGAATGGAGTAATTGGACTTTGAATGAGAATGACCAGGAAATGGGTTTCTATATAGTATATACATAGAGCTAAAGTTATACAAAGGGTGCAGTTGGAAACATACAGAAATTAACCCAAGTATCAGATACATAATCAGAGCATATCTAGAAAGAACGTTACAAACCTCAAAATCAGAAGAACGTGGATTCCCAATACAATCGCAGTTTTTTGGTTGTCTTGTCTATTTAACATGGTAACATTTTCCAGACGTGAGACTAAAACCCAGTTCAAAACCTCTGAACCCATTCATTGCAACCTAAAATTTATAGAGAAAAAACTTTAAGTGAAATAGAGAATCTAAGAGAAAACTCCACAAATAAGAAATGCTAGCAAACAAGAGACTAGAGTGTGTGTGTGTGTTTGTGTGTGTGTGTGAGAGGCATTCCCATCCCAGTACCTAAAGTTTGATTAGATCCTCAAGGTGGTTCAATTTAAGGAGCTGCATAGATGGCAAACTTCTCTTTGGAATATTGTTATAGACATATGCAATTGCAACATCCTTGAAAACAAAACGATAATAACAATGGTCCTTAGCAATATGTTAGAAATGCCAAAGCGATCTGATGTTAAAAATGGGAAACAGCAGGAAACATTGCCTTCCATACCTCCATAACATCACATGCATGCAGAACATCACTTCTGGTAGGAGGAACGGATACATTGATATTGCATTGATTATCAGCTGATACAGACTGTCTGGTATGCAATTGCATCCTATTCAACAAACTAGTGACCTGAATAGAAGAGAAACGATTGAAAGATAATTGCAATAACAAGTTAAACTGCACCATATGGAAGAAACACGAGGAAATAGCGTACACATAAAAAAGTAGTGAAGTGAGAATGAAATGCAATACCTTATCTGCATCCAAAGATACTCCAGTCAAGCTGGTTATAGGGGGACTTCCATATCGTACATAGATAAGTTGGGATAAACATGCGATCTCCCATCATAATATATCACCTCAACTGGTTAGACCTCAAAATTTCTCTTACAATATGCTGAAAAAGCTGTCACTTAAGCGAACAAGGAAACCAATAACTTGAGAGCCATAGACTAGTAATTAAGAACAGCCAAACTTCAAATTCCTTACCATTGTGTTCAAAACAATTTTAGCCTTTGTATGATCAGTGGCTGTGCATTCAATGAAAACATTTTTTGTCTTTAAAGTGATAGCTGAATGTGCACCATTAATAATTGGAGGAAGAGACAAAACAGTTCTGCAAGGAAAGAAAGAAATTTAAATTATTTCCTATTTTGCAACTATATTGAGATAAGAAACTTATTTCCCTCAAGGATTATATTAATGATCCTTAAATTGCATCAGATTTATCATAGTTAAAGAACTGAAAAGTACCTACAAAACTTCCTAGCTTGACCAAGAAAAAGGCCAGCATATGGATAACATCATACTTATTCCTGTCATATATGACAGGAAATATTGGTTTGCCCTCAATTATATGCAAAATTTTCTTCAGATTCATATCAGACTGCCAAATGTTCCGTGTTAGACAGTAGAAAGAGAATAATAAAGTATCTCATGTGCCTTTTATCCCATGCACAATGCAGATTCTAAACTTCTATATAACCCAAGGGGAATGTTGCAGAAAGAGTATGCATTGTGCACAAAAATAACAACTTTCTACTTCATACAAAACCATGTTCACATGCACAAAGGTTTAACTAAAGAGTATGGCTTTATTATGAACTCACCTCATAGAGCTCCATCACCTCTGAATTCTTTTTCCTAAAAATTAGAACAAAAGATGTAAGTTATTGGCGGGGCATACTTTCTGCAACATAAAGCGTGATCAGCAAAGGAGTTAAGGATAAAATGCCAACAAGAAAAGTCAACAATATGCAAAAGACAATAGTTGAAATTGATAGACAAGAATAAAAAGTGTCTTTGGTTCTCTTCATGGCGAATCAAATACTTCACATGGATGTGCTAGTAGTCTATCATAAAGAAAGACCTGGTAATTTACATAGTGAAGTAACTACCAATTCATAACAATACAAAAGGTGTAGTGGTACGCTCAAATCAAATAGCCATGCAGATTGACAACAGGAATCACCCGTGTCAAGGCATACAGAGATCGTAAATTAGAACAAGCACATTTTTTTATCAAAATGTTTGAATACTGACATCTTGCTCCTCTCTCCACTATAACAAATTGAGCTCCAAAAGACCTCCTATTAGCCTTTTATGTGGCACACATGGGATTTTATGTAGAAGATGTGCAATTTCAAATGTATCATGATCACAATTTACCTGCTTTAGAGGCACAAAATTTATGTCGGTAGGTGGCAAAGCCTGAAATAAGCACACAGAAGATGTCAAAGATGCAGTATCAAATTCTCGTTCTGCCAGCTATGAGCATAGTTATAGAAGAAGAGGTAACCTAGAAAATAGTTTAAAGAGAGAAAGTATCAACACAAACTCAGCAAGAAAACGTCAAGAACTTGCCATCAAAAGCATAAAATTTTGATAACATATAATTGGAAAACTAGGAAGAAGATTAATCAGAGAAATGGTTAGTCGTCTTGGGTATACTAGTGACTTGATGAGCTATTTAAAATTGAAAAGTTGAAGAGTTACTTAAAGGTGCGAGGAAAAGAAAGTACTCAAAATAATAATAATAATAATAATAATAATAATAATACCTTGAATATTAGAGATTTTCAAGTCAAGTAAAACAAATAATTATTCCAAGAAGGTAATGGCTTAAGTTGATAACATTACACATTTTACCAAGTTTACCCTAACAGAGTATTACATTTATCCAAGAGGTAAGTAAAGGACAGCGGTGATTGTTTAGATAGGGAGGGCTCACCTCGTATGAGAAAGGGGCTTGCAATGTATCCAAGTCATGAGTTCCAATTGCAACCAAGGTTCTTCGTCTAAACATATGTTGGATGTGAGTATTATTGTAAGAGAGGAATTTGAAGGAACAAAATAATCAGGCAGCCTTTTAGGTAGGCAAAACAGATGATGAAAAAAGGTGAGTCCAGAAATTACCTACAAATATTCTGATGAAGCTTATCTTGGAGATCAATGAAACTGTTGTAACTTGATTCATTAAATGTCATATCTCTCAAAACAGCACAAACAACATGGGGACGAACCGAATCTGTCTGCAACAATAAATTACATAACTAAATAGGCTCTCATAACACTAGGGTAAATTTGTCAACTTTCCGGAGCAATTCCAACAGAAAATAAGCAGACAATTACCTCTCCTTTTACGTGCATCTTCATCATTGATTCCTTGCTAATGTTGGCAAGTGTATACTTTGGTGTCTTCTCCTCCTCAATGAAATCACGAAGAGCCTGAGCGAGCCCCTCAAGGCAGAGCAAATCATATCTGAGAAAAACAAAACAAAATTCGTCACTACAATTATTTTATCCATCTTTAATTACAATAACATCAAACCTTCAAAATTAATGTTTTCCTTTCATTTACCAATGATGCTATTATAACCAACTTAAGAAACATCCATAAGTCAAAATTCTCAAGTTCTTACTGCATACCAAAGCTAGACCAAAGAGGAATATCTAGCACCAACCATCTCTAGTGAAGGAGGTGGTCAACAAATCAATCATAGGGATTAACCCGAGAAAAAATTGATTTATGTGACAGAACCTGATTCATTAATTCTCTGTGGACCAAAAAACTATTGATTTTATATCTGAACGCAATGAGGAAGAAAAGACGGGAAGTATCCCTGGCATATGACTACTTTTTAAGAAAGAACAGTCAATTCTTCCATGAGAAACATGTTCCAATCCTTTACTCGCAGCTAACATGTCACAGTATCGATGCATGGTTCAATTTTGCTAAAATGCACACCTGCAAGGAGAGATGATTAGCCCATGCTATTTCTTGTTTCAAAGTAGTCTCAGAAATCATCCTAAGATTTTCATCTTCTGAATCCAAGTCAATCCACGAACTAATTTTTCCTGTGCAAATCCAAAGATCTAAAGCATGAGGAACTGCTAAATGTTAGTGGATATATATATATATATATATATATATATATATGATGTAACTGAGCTGAATGTCCATGAAACCAAACAATAGAAATGAACAATGGAAAACTAATAAATTAACGGTTATTTAAGAGTGTCCCATGGGCATAATAAGCGCAAGGTGCTCAGCATTAATGAGATCCTTCAGAGCAGTAACTAGTAACCTACGGAACAAGTTTGGAAAACTATCATATCAATCAAATCATAATTATCCTCTACCTTGAGCAGACAGAGCAACTAAAAGAGCACGGATGTTAAAGAAGAAAAAAAACTCGAGGTCTATTCAACTTTCTACCTTGACAAGCTAAAGAATCATATCTAAAGATGAAATTTACCTCATGAATCTGTAGATGCAATGCACTATCAATAAGTTCATTCAAATGTTAATACCAACTTATTCCTGGGTACAAACGAAACTAATTTTCTTAAACTAAGTAGAGATGACCACTGGAGAAACCTGAATCAACCACTAGAACATGCAAGGTATACAGCCAATCCATGATAATTAAAAGAAACTTGTCAGTCTTACACAGTCAAGAGCCATTGAAGAAGCGCCAATAAACAAAAAAATTGACAATCTGATCATGAAATAATATACTTAAGCTACAAATGGGTTTACAGGACTTCATACCAACAACATGATTACTCCACTGAGAAGGGCTTAAGATTAGCTCAGAACCAGCAAATGGCAGGACAGAAGATCTGCTATCTTTTTCCATCAAGCTTGGCCTATAAGTGGGATCCATCTGGGACACGGATTAGGCAAACATCAGAACTGCTATAAGCTCGACTATATACACTGAAAGGCCACAAGAATATGGACCAATGGCTCTAGATTGCAAACATGTAAATATTTAACACCTAAAAACGTGCAGTATTTTAAGATCATTTGGAAACTTCTATTTTTAAAAGTTATTCATAAACAAGATCTGGATAACTTTTGCCCCCCATGTTTTTCTCCTACCAGACTCAAGGTCTTATTACAAGTAGGAGTTTCAACCTTTTAATATACTGGGAAAAGGAAATCGAAATGCATGCACCAGACATTACTGTATGTGTGCATACAAATAAATTCCCATTAGCTAAATATGTGAGTGGCAATAGTGTCGCAGCCTTTCAAATAGGAACTGGCTATGGGGAACTAGGCGTCAGATGAGAAAGATAAGTAATTCGAAAATCCTATATTCCTGGCGAAATGTGGATGTATGTTATGAAACAAAATAGATAGATTCAAAATTAATGTTTTCCTTTCATTTACCAATCATGCTATTATAACCAACTTAAGAAAAATCCATAAGTCAAAATTCTCAAGTTCTTACTGCATAACAAAGCTAGACCAAAGAGGAATAAAAGCATGTACAATCTATAGATGCAAACACAGATTTAATTTAAACAGCAGTAATCAGTAAAAAAATGCATATATAACTAACAGTAGTATAAAAATGATATCTTCAGAAAGTAATTAATCCAATTTCCGAAATTAAAACAGTTGCCTGTACACACCTGTTAGCAGGAACTTCAATTTTGTAGATGGTTTATCTTCTTCTTCCAAATGATTCTCTTTTCTGATAATGGTTTTCTCAGTCGTCTAATACAAACAAAATGAGTTTAAATTCAACCTCAATTCATCATGCATTACAGTAAATTCAATCTAAACAATCCAAAATGAAGCAGAAGCTTACCACATCGTCCAGCTCAATGCCGAACCTGAAGCAAAGATCGTCAAACCCTTCTTCAGCCACAACATGTTGATAGAATCCAGTTAAGTTCTGGAAAAGGTTGTGACGGTGTTGATGATGCTAAGTCCACCATTCAGGTTGAGGATCCAGATTCTTTTCTGCACAGATCTGTTATGGAAAAGGTTCTTCAGAGGAAGAGTTTGCGAATGCGTAATATGCACAGAGCTTGGCAGGTACGATTCATTTTCTTTGATTTGATCTTGCTGTTATTCTGACTTGTTTGTTAACAATGCGTGAAAAGTCTAAAAATCTTATGTTCCTTGTACACTGCTGCTGTCAACTCTTCTTTTTCTCATTCATTTGGTTTGATCAGTATAACAGCTTTTCTTGCCTTCTTTCTGTTAACATTTTTCTTCACTGGGTCAAATGATTTCTCTTGGGCATTATAAATATTTAATTTAAGTTAACAATTTATCATTTGGTACTTGGTCAATGCATGAGAAGGTTAGCTTCGTCTGCTGCCAGCTATTTTTGTACCAAAAAGAGATCTCTTTTTATGTTCCAAGGTTCAGTCTAAGTAGTTGACAAAATGCTCTACTTGATTTATATGCTCCTGGATAGAAAGGCAATGTTTGCCGGCCACCTGTTTAGGCCAATGAAAAGCTAAAGTTCCTTGATTTGGCCTCTGAAATGGTGTGAGAAACTTTCTAACTTCAACTGAAATGATTTAAATAAATTTGATGGAACCCTGAGTTGTAACTTGGATTTCTACTTTCTATACCTTCTGAGTTTCCTTTTCCCTTTAAGTTACTTTCGTGCGATGCCATTAAAAACATATGGCTGTTCAATCTCATATGCATTCCTATACTCCGTAAGGCTTTGTGCTAACAGAAGGCAATAGCAATGCCTTAAAAGTGGAGGATAGAGGATGGGTGTTGGGGGCAAGGGGTGGACAAGAGGAAACAAACATGGTGATTCAGCACTCTCATCTAACATTTTTTCCCTACAATTTTACAGGAATCACCTGAAGGCCAAAGGATGATGGAATTTCGAAAATCCCTACCTTCGTTCAGGGAAAAGGAAAGGCATGGAAGTTATGCTACTTTTTAAACTTTAGAAACTAAAAGATTGCCATGGAAATTATGGCAATAATTAAAGAAGTCAACAATCAAGGTATAATGCTATTTGAGAAAGAAGAGAAAATGCCAGGACCTGATGCTTTAATGCAAAAGAACAATCAAATGCCTAAGATGGAATGTAGGTTAGTAGTTTTTTCTTTTCTTTTTATTGTGTGCGCGTGGATGGGGTGGATTATGAGGCTGGATGGTTACGCTCTCTGCCTACAAATCTACGGTCCTAACTAGTTGTTGTATTAGCAGGCTGTATTATCTTTGGAGAGACTGGATGTGGTAAAACTACTCAACTTCCTCAATATGTATTGGAATCAGAAATAGAATCTGGTCGTGGCACATTCTGCAATATAATGTGCACGCAACCTCGGAGAATATCAACAACGGCTGTATCAGATTGAGTATATGCTGAAAGAGGAGAGCCTCCGGGTGATGCAGTGAGTACTTGTTCTCCCAAGATATTGGCGTAGATTTGATCTGCTTATTTATAATTTTCCTTATTTGAATACTTCTTTATACTTGCTGCTACACCGAACAGATTTTATTTATAAGTTGGTTACAAAGTCTGACTTAGAGGGTATGAAAGGAAGAAATACCCATCTTTTCTCTACCAGTGGAATTTTACTTCAACGCCTGTTAAGTGACTGAAACTTGGATGGCATAACTCAACTCATCATCACCTAACATTTCTCAAGTAGCTATTCAACTCAGTAGTTAATCTTTGTTAATCCTTTTCCCGATCTTTTCTTATATATAACAGACTTTCTCTTAATTGTGCTCAAGTATCTTCTTCTTGACTCAAGCTGCAACTCTGTAGGACTTTCACACAGTAAAAATGATGCAAACACTTATCGGCTGAATATACAATGCCCAAATCTTACTCATATTGGATGCATTGACCTTTTGGTTTTTGAAGAATTAAATTTATGTTCGATTCATGAGGCTTCTATCTGGTGCAGAGTTTTTGTACTTACGAACCCAGGTTTATGGATGTTATTATTCTTCCGGTGTCTAGATCCCAAGCATGTATTAGTTTTCTTAGGGGATTCTTTATGATGTTTTCTGTGCATCAGAGCTTCATCTTTAGTTGTCATGTTTGGATTTTACTGCATATTTTCAGGTGCACTACAGACAGTTAAACTGATACGAGTGTTTGAATTCCTGTATGCAAAATTTTAGAACATTAGTTCCTGTTTTGTTAGTCTTAGCATAAATAATTTTGGAAAATGATGGAATTTAGAGTCTTGAGTTATTCACAAAGGCTGTTATGCCTAACTGTTTGCTTAATTTGATCAAGTGATTTACATCCATTTGCTGTGCACAAACAACATTGTCGAGAAAGTCTGCATTCTTTCTGAGGTTGTTCTGTTCACTCTTGTTTCTGATTGTAGACTATTTTCAGGTTACTACCTTACCATGTCATAGCTGACTATGCAGCAGAGGAAAATGATCCGACAGGCCAGACGCCATCTCGCTCCCATCATAACACTTCAGCTAAAGTCGCAGAGCTTACGGCAACAATTGAGAAACTGACCCTAGCCTTCAATATAATAACCCGAAAGGAGAGATTGATGCTTGAACAGGCTCTCCTTCAAGAGGAGAAAATGGAAATTTTGGAACTGAAAGCAGAAGTGGAAGCCA
This sequence comes from Viola odorata, assembly GCA_963691705.1. Taxonomy (NCBI): domain Eukaryota; kingdom Viridiplantae; phylum Streptophyta; class Magnoliopsida; order Malpighiales; family Violaceae; genus Viola; species Viola odorata. Next base: position 9,100,355 of record OY829544.1, read on the forward strand.
GTTGGGGGCATTCGTATTTCATAGTCAGACGTGAAATTCTTAGATTTATAAAAGATGAACAACTGCGAAAGAGAGGCTACTTAAATGGGCGGGGAAACAATGCACAGAGAGGCTATAGGAGCCCTCGGAAGGGTTCTTGAACGATGAGGAGACTAGGCGGAGAGACCAGCATGCATTATGATTGGTGACACCAGATGAAAGAGTTTACAACGCTGTAATTATTGTAGCCTGATTGTTGATTTTATTTGGCAAATTTGTCAAATATACATAAAGTTTCCTGTTAGTGGGGTAAAGTAGAAGCAACCTTTGATGACTGCTATATTTTCAACCGAATTCGTATCACTGTTTCCTTTTGATACTGGTGAAATCTGATTCAAAGGAAGCGCAAAAACCTGTGATGGGTTCTATAAAACCAAATAAAGTGCCAAAAACAAACTCTCGTATGTAGAATATCTACTAAAAAGATGTACACTTAATATAGAATCCGACAAGCTTACTGAAATATAGATCCGGCAAGAGGAAACAAAGACAAAATAAAATTCTAAACTCATTTTCCATTGCTATATGCCTATCATGGTATATTCTCAGGGAGGAAAAGAACCATTTTTTCGACAAAACAACACCCGATGCTAAAGAAATAGACATAGATTAATGAAGTGCAAAGCACAATCCAATAAATATTTGGAGTACAGAAACATCACCCAACAGTTTGAAACGAGCGATATGCAAACTTACCAAATCTGATAAGCTCACTGAAATACAAAATCCGATATGTATACTGAAAATATAGAACCCGATATGTCTATAAATATATAATCCAATAAGCTCACTAAGACCGCATGCCAGAGAACCACCCAATGAGCAGCACAGCTAGACAGGAAGGCATTACTGTAAAATGAAACATAATTACAGTTAGCTGCAAGTTACTCAAAGAGGTATGTCAAAATAAGCATAAGTGCCAAACCAAACGCAGTCAAATGAATCCAAAGGGTAATTGATGACCGTCAGTAGGAAATTCTTCGAGGCAAATAAGTGAATAACTAGTACTACTGTAGAAGTGGTAAACAATGGCTAATGCAAATCTATTTCTCTCATTTCAAAACTGAAGATCGCACAAATAAATTCGATACTTAATAATTTTAGATGTTGCTGTAAAGACCTCATGTGACGGGTAAAAGACCAAAACGAGGATCATGGATCTGTCATTCAATCATCAGGCTAAACGATGGGATTAGAAACTAACCCTAACATTCTTATCAACGGCAATTTTAACAATTGACAAGGTACATACGCAAACACAAGGATACATGTAATCACAGCATCATATTCTAGTCAGAATTAATTAATCACAATGTATGCACTACTAATTCAATGATACTAAAAGACATGCAGATTATACTAGACAAGGGATATGAACACAGAAAATCAAAGTGATTACCTTAATTAATCAGTCTTCGACCCTGTGAAAGGACTCCACATGAGTCTCCTTTATGGGCACAAGCACAGGATCTAATCCAGAGGACACCATCTCATTGTACTTCATATAGCAACAAACCCTGGATTGACATGTTACTTCTTTACCAGAAAACTTATCAGTGGCCTCTAAGGTTATGAAGTAAAATTGCAACAGATAACAGAAAAACAGATTTGCTTTCTTGATCTTTGAAAAATGTAGATCTGAACCCTACAACAACAGAAAAGAAAAACGAATATGGCAACAATTAATCAACAGGTATGTGAGTGGATTAATAGGAATGAATATATTAAAGAAAATCAAATCAACCGTCATGAAATTGTGATATTCGACAGCACTCGTGCCGAGCTTTGGAAGCAAGGGAACAACTTTGATCAAGTTAGGTTCTCTTTCGAAGATGGGATCCGTCTGGCACTGACCCTCGGGATAGATAACGAAAAATCCCCAAGACATTTTATCTGGGCGCTCAGTCGGGTCGGGCGCATCGAAATACTAATCAATTGCGCCACAAGAGAGAAAAAAACAATTACAATGCGTACAATTACAAACTGCGAATTCTCCCAAAAAAATAGTAAAAATTAAATATTATGAACGTACGTTGTTTTTCACAGCAGAATCGAAATATCGTTTGCCTCTCTTTCTCGAGCTCTGAGTAAAATCAATACATGTAGGGTAGAAGCGCTCGTAAGAAATTGGATTCCTCATGGTCATGTCCCAGGATTGCTTAAATGATTCCTCAGTTTTCAACAGGCTGTTTCGATCGGTGATAATACCTTTGTAACAAAGCCGGTTCAAAGTGTTTACAAAATTAACATTTAATTCCGCAGGACATCTGGAGAGATGAGCTTTAAAATCCAACTTTGGCGCCGGCGCTGTTTCCACCAAAGACAGCGGTGGCGTTGGAGGTGGCGGTGGCGACTTCAATGACTTACGAGGCCTCTTTTTCCCCTTGCTCTCCTCCTTCTTCCCCATCTTCAGCCCTTTCCGCATCTGCATCCCCGTCTGCGTCTGCATCCCCGTCCGCGTATGCATCCCCTTCCAGATCTGCAGCATCTGCATCCCCGTCCGCATATGCATCCCCCTTCCAGATCTGCATCAAAGGCATCTCTCAGCAGAAACCTAGCCTCCTTCTCTTTCTCCTGTTTTATTACTACGATTTTTATCATCGCATCTCATCAAAATAGGTCGGTCACTCCTTCGCTTTTTGCTATTTTCCATTTGGTCCTTCAATAAATAAAGAAATTACATTAAAGCCTTACATTTTACATGATATTCTATTTCACCCATAGTTTAAAAATGTGCAACGTAATAATATAAATTTCAAAAATATTACAATTTTAAAAATTTTAAGTTAATAATTTCAAATAAAATAGTAAAGCGTAGAATTTTTTTATAAAATTCGGAAAAACAATATAACAACACCAGGACAGAATTGTACCTCAAATCCCGAGTTAGTGCCACAAGGTGTGAACGATTAACTGCACCAACATCACTCTCCTCATCCTGCCGCAGTATAGTACCAACTTCAAATATCTAACATCAAATTCAGACAAGCAAAGTTACATACATATCAACGTACCATAGCTCTACCTGCCGATGAAAGCTTATAGCACTACTTAACAATTCTTGCAGGCATATTGATAGTTTATATTTATATTATATATTATACTATTATACACTATATAAAAAGCACGAAAGGACCTTATTCTTTAAAAGTCTATTATACCCTTAAACTATTAAAAAACTTAAGGGTGTAATAAACTTTTAAACATTTTAAGTAATTTATTTATTTAATTAATTAACCTATCAATTAAATTAATTAATCTACCTATTAAATTGTTTATATTTTTAATTGATTCGAATCAATATATTAAAAAATTAAAATAATTAGTGATTGATAAAATAATTAAATAACTTAATAATATTTTTTTACCATCTTTTAATTTTCTAATTATTAGAAAGACCGAATTGCAATTTTGTTGCAGGCTTACGTTGCAAATTTCAGGCTTATATTGCAAATTTCAAAACTATTGGGTTCAAGGTGGTAGATTTTGTAAACTTTAAGGTTTCTTTATATAGTTTATCTAAAAATATACTCTCTCCGGACGGTATTAACTGTCTTTTTAGCACAGTAACTTTCAGTAGGTTTTACACTAAAAAGTCAAGTAAAATGTACAGTAACTTTCCGTAGGTTTTCGCCACTTAATACCGTCCGGAGGGAGTATTTAATTTTGTAATCAATAAAGTTAATAATTTTTTTATTAATATATAATAAAAAATAAAATGTTACAAAATAAATATTTTGAGTATAGTTTTAATGATTGCGTAAATATATTTCTTAGACATTTTAGTATGTCCACACCATTTTGCTTGGTGCCTTGAAACAACACAGGACAGAATTGTACCTCAAATCCCGAGTTAGTGCCGCAATACAAAGCCACAAGGTGTGAACGATTAACTGCACCAACATCACTCTCCTCATCCTGCCGCAGTATAGTACCAACATCAAATATCTAACATCAAATTCAGACAAGCAAAGTTACATACATATCAACGTACCATAGCTCTACCTGCCAATGAAAGTTTATAGCACTACTTAACAATTCTTGCAGGCATATCAGTTCTGTCAAAACATAATTACAGAAGCTTTAAGTGTGGATGGCAAATATGAACATTTATTAGAAATGCATCTATGTTCAACATAGAGAAGGCCTCTATGTACCAACCACCTCCATGGTGATCCCACAATTGGCATCAAATTTCAAACACACGTGTTAGCTTCAGATTTATATGTTTGAAACCGTTTTGCAGGCACTTAATGAGAATGTGAAGCTGAAACTATCTCAATATGTTCCGGAGATTATGAACTTTTTCTTGCATGTTACTGAAAATATACCCATCTGATTTACAAGATTATTGAAGAAAATGTGTTTTCCAGGCACAAATATTGTCACTCTTTATGATGTCCCCAACATCTGGCACATTCCTCTACTGTTAAGAGTAAGTACACTAGCAGAACTTCTGAAATTCTCGATTTAGTTTTTGAGTCTTATATCTAACCCATGAGTGTGTTTCTTTCCTATCAGGAGCAGAAGGCTCATGAATCAATTTTAAGAGAGATGACAATTTGGCGTATATGGAACGGGTAAGCACTATTCATACCCGCACCCGTAAATTTGCGGGTAATTCATACCAGCACCCGCATCCATATGGAGCGGGTAAAAGAAGAGTAATTATACCCGTGGATAACTCGCGAATACCCGTGGATACCCGCAAATTTGGTTGAATTTTAAATTTCAATCAAATAAATATATTAAAAAATCAATCTAATTTAACAACAATGCCACACGATAATACGATACACCAATCTAACATGATAATCCATAATAATTCAACAAAGAAATAATAATTTATAAGAAAATACAATTTAATAAAAATAATAGCAACTTCGGCTTGCAATTTAACATCCCTATTTTCATTGGAATGTCCATGTGGACATGTTTTTTCTTTGGTTTATACTTTTGCAAATGCTGCTTTTAGGTAAGAAATCCCAATTTCTTAAAATCATATCATAGATATTTTTAAAAATAATTTGATGTCTAATCTACAATCATAATAACCAATGTATATTCTTGGTGTGAAAACTTTATTATAAGACTAAACTACTATTTTAACCTTTATATTTGTAGATAAAATAATTAAATTAAACCTCGTATAAGAAAATTATTTAAATTGTATTTACCTTAGAGGTGACAAAATAAGTCCACAGGACTAGTTCGGAACTCTTTTAGTCCCGTTGAAAATCGGGATAGGTCAGACTCGACCCACTTAATTATAAATAGGCCACTTAGATAACTCTTGTACTGACCCATCTCAACTACACGGAACCTAATTAGTCTCATTTAGCCCGTTTAAGCTATAATTTATTTTTTGGGAAAAAATTAAGTTAAATATTTTTATGTTTGCTTCCGTAAACAACTTAGTTCTCACGAGAATCGTATTAATTATCAAATTATTAATCAAATTTAATTATCTAAGTTAACAATTAAAAGATCGAATTGTAAAATAAAATTTTAAATTAAAATTAAATCAGAATAAAAAATAAAACAAACTAAGTAGAACAATCAAAATATTCATATATATATATATAAAGCTTCTATTAGGTTTTTTCAAATATATATATATATATATATATATATATATATATATATATATATATTTGGACTTATTTAAATCAATGAACTTAATTTAATTCTTCAAAATTTACATTTTTTCATGGTTAATTAGCTTCACCACCGTGTGACATCCATTTTGCATATTTATAGTCTGCCCCATACCATATTTGTCATACAATGAGATTATTTCGTTGACACCCCTAGTTTAACTTGTCTTTGCAATGTTAATTATAAATTATATTGATTTAATTAAAAAAAATAATTGATATTTTAAATTATATAAATATATATATATATATATAAAATAATTGATATTTTAAATTATATATATATATTGCGGGTATTTAGTGCGGGTAAGCACTATCCAATATCCATACTCACATCCATACCCGCAAAATACTCATAATGTGCGGATAATATCCACCCACAATTGCGGATATTGAACGGATATCCATATCCGCGGGCGGAATTGCCATCCCTTCACTCCTCTACTTGATGCATGTGCACTCTACATTCCATGTTATCCTTGAATTTTTGTTGTGCCTTTTTGTGATGTTTATCTTATGATTGTGCAGTGCAACTAGAGAGCCTAGTTTACCAGAATAGACTTCTAGGGATAAAATCTGTGACATGTGGCACGAACTGGTTGGTTTAAGCTGATTTCAGTTGAATTATAAGATATTATCAACCTTTTCTACCTGAAGGTTAACTTTGTAAACCTCACTTGACAGGTTCGCATAGCTATGGTTGGGAAATATACAGGCCTTTCAGATGCTTACCTCTCTGTAGTAAAGGCTCTTTTGCATGCATCTGTTTCTCTCCGCAAAAAACTTGTTGTGGATTGGGTTGCAGCTACTGACCTTGAGGATGAGACGGCGAGAGAGGTTACTAATTCAGTCTCCTCACACTCTTTAAGATTGTCTTTTACCTTTTCATTTCATTTTTATTCTTCTTTCTTGCATATTGACATGAATGCTATCATTTTTTTCCAGAATCCTGATGCCTACAAGGCTGCATGGAAGTTGTTAAAGGTTTGTATTCTTTGTGGTTTGCATTCTCTTTTAATTTTCATCCTCCCAAGTTGAGGTAACTTTATTCGTAGCTATTCATCTAACTCGTTTTAACTCCAGGGTGCAGATGCGGTTCTTGTCCCAGGAGGGTTTGGTGACAGGTGTTCAGGGGAAAATTCTTGCAGCGAAGTATGCCCGAGAGAACAGAATCCCATTTCTTGGCATTTGTCTAGGAATGCAAACTGCAGTTATCGAGTTTGCACGATCTGTTCTTGGTCTGCAGGATGCTAACAGCACAGAATTCGATCCTGACACCAAGAATCCTTGTGTTATATTCATATTCATGCCAGAGGTCTTTAACCATTCTCTTGCATTTGACCACATTGAATCCTAGTTGATTTCTAAGTTTGTTTGTTTTTTTTGCTTAGTCCTGTATATTTACCTTTTCTAATAGGGCTCAAAAACACATATGGGAGCCACCATGCGCCTTGGATCTAGAAGGACATATTTCCAAGTCATGGATTGTAAATCTGCAAAGTTGTATGTAGTAGTAGTCCTTTATTCTGATAGGTGATAATAATTTACACATGTCTATAATTGGCATATACTAACGCATCTTTGTTTCATTAGATATGGTAGTAGAGGCTTTGTTGATGAGAGACATCGGCACAGATACGAGGTCTGATACTGAATCAGTAGCTATATATGTTGAAGCTGTGAGCAGCTGTTTTCTCAGAACTAACAAGTCTATCTTATACAGGTGAATCCGGAAAGGTTTAGACATCCTATTCTACACCTGTAGTTGTGTTCTTGAATCAATTTTTTTGCATGTCGATTTGTCAGATTATTGAGCTGCCTAACCATCCTTACTACATTGGTGTTCAATTCCATCCCGAGTTCAAATCAAGACCATGGAAACCTTCTCCATTGTTCCTGGGTATGTTTCTCAGTTCTCCACTCCCTGAAATGATTTAATTTGCACAAACTTCATTGAATTCCAAAAGACTTGATGATCAAGCAATTTTTCATATTGTAGTGGGAATTTAAGCAGTAGTTAACTTTTACAACAAGAACAAATGTAGTAACAACAAAAGACTAGGATGGTGACAATGATGAGGATTGCATGATGACAAGAATAGCAAGAATAGTTGCTACTGTCTATGTATTCTATTATTGTTATTATCTACACTTATGCATACAGAAGTTTCTTGTTTTTTTGGTAACCCATCTTATTGTTTCTGTCATTAACACGGATTCGTCACCGTCTTCTCGATCAAATTGCAGGGCTGATAGCTGCAGCTTGTGGGCAGTTACATGCTGTGTTGCAAGGTCAAAGGGTTCCAAATGGGATGGGAAATAACATATCAAAGATAAATATTTGTCAGAATGGGATGGCTACAAAGTATGCAAAAATATCATCAGATGGTATCTACAACAGCTGCAATGGTGTGCATGTTTGAAGAATATGTTGCTGCTGCTGCCGCCGCCTATTTTATTATTGTAGGAATCTCCTATATTATTATTATTATTATTTTCCAAAGGGGTGATGCTTATTTTGGTGGTGGTGCTCTCCTCACTAGTTCTTGATTAGGGTTTGCTTGTACAAAAGGTAAAATTTGAGTATTGAGAGTAGTAGGGTAAGGGTGTCTTGAGCCTTTTAACAAGAAAATAGACTAAAACAGAGCTTGAGCCTGGTCTTTTATACAGGACAGCCTGTTCATGTTTTAACTGTTGATGATGTCTTGGCTAAGATGGCTTCATCTTTTTAGGTTTGTCCTGCAACTTTGAGAAAAAAAAGTTTGAGATGAGAGTTGCTTTCCTTCCTCAATGCTCCATTTACATACAATTTCTCCATTTTTGTTGTTCGAATATCCTTATCTACATTTCTATCTGTCGGAAGAAAAAAAATAAGGTCCCTTTCAAGAAAATGTGGATAGATAACCAAGAAGTTAGCTCCAAGAAAGTTTGGGCCATGCAATTTTGAGCAATCATGGCAGACATCTTTGAAATTTACCAAATAATTGGAGGAAGAGACATCTTTTTAGGCAGACATCTTTGTAGGATCAGTGGCTGTGCATTCAATGAAAACATTTTTTGTCTTTAAGGTGATAGCTGAATGTGCACCATTAATAATTGGAGGAAGAGACAAAACAGTTCTGCAAGGAAAGAAAGAAATTTAAATTATTTCCTATTTTGCAACTATATTGAGATAAGAAACTTATTTCCCTCAAGGATTATACTAATGATCCTTAAATTACATCAGATTTATCATAGTTAAAGAACTGAAAAGTACCTACAAAACTTCCTAGCTTGACCAAGAAAAAGGCCAGCATATGGATAACATCATACTTATTACTGTCATATATGACAGGAAATAGTGGTTTGCCCTCAATTATATGCAAAATTTTCTTCAGATTCATATCAGACTGCCAAATGTTCCGTGTTAGACAGTAGAAAGAGAATAATAAAGTATCTCATGTGCCTTTTATCCCATGCACAATGCAGATTCTAAACTTCTATATAACCCAAGGGGAATGTTGCAGAAAGAGTATGCATTGTGCACAAAAATAACAACTTTCTACTTCATACAAAACCATGTTCACATGCACAAAGATTTAACTAAAGAGTATGGCTTCATTATGAACTCACCTCATAGAACTCCATCACCTCTGAATTCTTTTTCCTAAAAATTAGAACAAAAGATGTAAGTTATTGGCTGGGCATACTTTCTGCAACATAAAGCGTGATCAACAAAAGAGTTAAGGATAAAATGCCAACAAGAAAAGTCAACGATATGCAAAAGACAATAGTTGAAATTGATAGACAAGAATAAAAAGTGTCTTTGGTTCTCTTCATGTCGAATCAAATACTTCACATGGATGTGCTAGTAGTCTATCATAAAGAAAGACCTGGTAATTTACATAGTGAAGTAACTACCAATTCAAAACAATACAAAAGGTGTAGTGGTATGCTCAAATCAAATAGCCATGCAGATTGACAACAGGAATCACCCGTGTCAAGGCATACAGATATCATAAATTAGAACAAGCACATTTTTTTATCAAAATGTTTGAATACTGACATCTTGCTCCTCTCTCCACTATAACAAATTGAGCTCCTCACAAAAGACCTCCTATTAGCCTTTTATGTGGCACACATGGGATTTTATGTAGAAGATGTGCAATTTCAAATGTATCATGATCACAATTTACCTGCTTTAGAGGAACAAAATTTATGTCGGTAGGTGGCAAAGCCTGAAATAAGCACACAGAAGATGTCAAAAATGCAGTATCAAATTCTCACTCTGCCAGCTATGAGCATAGTTATAGAAGAAGAGGTAACCTAGAAAATAGTTTAAAGAGAGAAAATATCAACACAAACTCAGCAAGAAAACATGAAGAACTTGCCATCAAAAGCATAAAATTTTGATAACATATAATTGGAAAACTAGGAAGAAGATTAATCAGAGAAATGGTTAGTCGTCTTGGGTATACTAGTGACTTGATGAGGTGCGAGGAAAAGAAAGTACTCAAAATAAAAATAAAAATAAAAATAAAAATAAAAATAAAAATAATAATAATAATAATAATAATAATATTGAATATTAGAGATTTTCAAGTCAAGTAAAACAAATAATTATTCCAAGAAGGTTATGGCTTAAGTGGATAACATTACACATTTTACCAAGTTTACCCTAACAGAGTATTACATTTATCCAAGAGGTAAGTAAAGGACAGCGGTGATTGTTCAGATAGGGAGGGCTCACCTCATATGAGAAAGGGGCTTCCAAAGTATCCAAGTCATGAGTTCCAATTGCAACCAAGGTTCTTCGTCTAAACATATGTTGGATGTGAGTATTATTGTAAGAGAGGAATTTGAAGGAACAAAATAATCAGGCAGCCTTTTAGGTAGGCAAACCAGATGATGAAAAAAGGTGAGTCCAGAAATTACCTACAAATATTCTGATGAAGCTTATCTTGGAGATCAATGAAACTGTTGTAACTTGATTCATCAAATGTCATATCCCTCAAAACAGCACAAACGACATGGGGACGAACCGAATCTGTCTGCAACAATAAATTACATAACTAAATAGGCTCTCATAACACTAGGGTAAATTTGTCAACTTCCCGGAGCAATTCCAACAGAAAATAAGCAGACAATTACCTCTCGTTTTACGTGCATCTTCATCATTGATTCCTTGCTAATGTTGGCAAGTGTATACTTTGGTGTCTTCTCCTCCTCAATGAAATCATGAAGAGCCTGAGCGAGCCCCTCAAGGCAGAGCAAATCATATCTGAGAAAAATAAAACAAAATTCATCACTACAATTATTTTATCCATCTTTAATTACAATAACATCAAACCTTCAAAATTAATGTTTTCCTTTCATTTACCAATCATGCTATTATAACCAACTTAAGAAAAATCCACAAGTCAAAATTCTCAAGTTCTTACTGCATACCAAAGCTAGACCAAAGAGGAATAAAAGCATGTACAATCTATAGATACAAACACAGATTTAATTTAAACAGCAGTAATCAGTAAAAAAATGCATATATAACTAACAGTAGTATAAAATGATATCTTCAGAAAATAATTAATCCAATTTCCGAAATTAAAACAGTTGCCTGTACACACCTGTTAGCAGGAACTTCAATTTTGTAGATGGTTTATCTTCTTCTTCCAAATGCTTCTCTTTTCTGATAATGGCTTTCTCAGTCGTCTAATACAAACAAAATGAGTTTAAATTCAACCTCAATTCATCATGCATTACAGTAAATTCAATCTAAACAATCCAAAATGAAGCAGAAGCTTACCACATCGTCCAGCTCGATGCCGAACCTGAAGCAAAGATCGTCAAAGCCTTCTTCAGCCACAACATTAATTCCAAATCATCTTTAGAACTATGAAACACATCACAAAGAGACTTAAGCAAAAAAGAGATACAGAAAGAGATATGTAGAGAGAGTGTCACGTGCTTCTTTCAACAGAACTACCGTGACACTCAAGAAAACCAGAACAGAAACAGCTTTCGAGAGAATTAGAGAAGAAGAGAACAAGCAGAAGCTTGAGATGAGTTAGATCAATGGAGGAAGGTTGCGGAGATGGAATGCAGCAGAAGAGTTAGGTAGAAAATGTAGGTAACTGTAACACAAGCTTCATTGAAGCTATAAAACTTGTTCATTGAACAAGGAATCTGTATTACAATTTGCATGAATGTTCCATTTCTGTACTTGAACTCCTATTTACACAAAAGCTACTGATTTCAAGCTACCTATTGCTGGAATTGAAAAACAATTAAATGCTAACTAACAACTTGCCAGCTAAGCTGGATAAGTTACTAACAGCTGTTAGCAACTTTTCCCGCTAGAATTTGCTTGACAGCTGCTAACTGTTTCCTAACTGTTGTAACTGTTATACCTCTACTGTGACTCGTTTGTCCTGTGACAGAGAGCGCACTTTAAGTTCTTCCAAGAGCTTTGAACAGGCGATCTCTCCCCATGCTGACCGTCGGCATAGCGATGAGTTCTACAGCGGCGGTGAGTGCTGACTACTGTGTTGACGAAATAAGAAGAGTGTCAGTGAGTGGTGCAAAACCATAGCCACTTTGGAGTTGTTAAGCTCATCCCGCTTTGTGTGAATTATTATTAAACTAAGAATAATAGGTATTAATACTATTTGAGAATTATTCATCAAATCTTTAAAAAATAATTTCAGATTTATATATACTGAAATTTGCATAAATGTAATATTTTAAAATTTATTTTATAAACAAATATTTCATTTAATATTTGTTAATAAGATGCAGTCTAATTTGTGTTTTTTAAGATAAAATTATTAGACATTAAAAAATAAACATCATATAGGCATAGTTATAGTATCATTAGTAATTGGATTTGAGGCAATTATAAACTATTAAACATTTTAAATCAAATTAATCAAATTAAATTATAAAATATGATGCATGTTGCCTGGGAAAATTCACTACCTTCTTTTTTTTCCGGCTGCTCTCTCCTTTAGTTGGTTTTGATTGAGGAGGCTTCCACCTACTCACAGTACTCGATATTGGAGCCTTCACAGTAAGCTTAAAAATAAAAATTATTCAATTTTTCATAATATATAATATTAATGAAGAAAAATAAAATAGTTGAACAAGCAAAATAATAGGCAAGCATTATATAAGGAGCTTTACAGTTATGATATGCAACCTATCATATCCTATAACAAACCTTATCCTAAATGGACAGAATGAATAACAAACTATTGTTGCCTAATACTTTTAAACCCTATCCTAAAGTGGCGCTCTAAAGTTCTAAACCTTATACTATTCTACATAACTTTATAACATTCACATTAATTGTTGTGATGCTCACAAACCCTACCAGCACATCAGCAGCCAATATACCTCTAACTCAAAATCCATCTTCCCTGCTTCCCAATCAAGCAACTTGAAGAATTTGCAGAAAAAACAGTTGCGGCTTCACAGAGCCTCCTTCACCTTGAAGAAGTGAAGAAGTAAGGCCGATTTTATTCTAGTAACTAATTTTTATAAGTTGGTTATGCTTTCCAGTTTTATGTGTACTAAAGGTATAAAAGTTGCAGTTTTTACGGAGTGGGAACTTCTAATTCCTATGCAGGATTGCAATTGCAAGGTTAAGCATGCCAAACAATCTAAGGACAATTAAAAGAATACGTACCTTCCTTTCTTGTGTGTGATGAACAACTCTTATCAATTTTGCCGCTATCTCAACTGTTTTGAAGATTTCCATGGCAAAAGTAGTAGGATCCCTTCCATGCTTAAGTTGATTCTTATAGCTACACAAAGCACTACTTGCTTTATCCCAACCCTTAATTTGATCCACCAACCTCCTCAATGTCAAACTTTTTTCTTCTTCTTTCCCTCGATTCTTAATCGTTTCCATGTTATTAGGAAAGCGAGTTGCTTCAATAATCATCACCACTATTACTCCAAGGTATTTTTTCAACTCATCTTCTTTTATGTTTTTTTCATTCATAGAAGACACTGCTAGGATCAGTTGATCAATGTTGAATTTAGTGTACATATATCATCTAAATGTTCCGCCTTAATTTTCAACAGTGACCGATAATTTACATCAATATTTTTTAGTGGTGTGGCATCATCCCGAGCAATCTATCCTCTTCCTTTTCTTTTGATTTCAATTCAAAATAACCTCTACTCGATAAAAATTCAATTAAGTAGAGATTATCTTTTCTAATGATTAGTGTAACGATACTCAATTCTGCTCTTAACTCTACTTGCATAAAATCATCCCTAGAAAGTGTTTTCCTCTCTTTAACTAAATAAAAAAATCTATGAGTGCTGATCACATTTCCATTTATATCTAGATGTGATAGTTTAATCACTTCCGCTCCTGAATTTTAAGATCCATACACTTAGATGGGAGTGTGCTAAAGAAAGTTTCTATATCAGGTTCAATAGTTTGGATGACTGACACCACGCGCCCTGGAAGATTGGGTTTTAACTGAGACATTTTCACACACTTTGACGACTGTTTTGAAAAAAAACACTCGAAGTTTCGCATTGCAGAATCTGAAGCCTCAATCATGCTGAACAAAAACATACACTTTGACGACTGTTTTGAAAAAAAACACTCGAAGTTTCGCATTGCAGAATCTGAAGCCTCAATCATGCTGAACAAAAACATACAATTGAGAGCTATTTTAGTGGAAAGTAAGAGCCAAAATAGTTTTTAACTACATCAGATATTTCTAATTAAATTACTGATTTTCTTGGATGACTTAACAATAAACATTTTATACCCTAAACAAGAAGAAAGAGAAAACAAACGGACAACAAAGTAAAAATAAAGGAAGTAGTCTTACCGTTTCTAGTTATAAATTCGAATCCCTAAGCCTATGTATGGGAGGAGGGTTTAGGGTGGAAAGGAAAGGAAAGTAAATTTTTTAACTTTTTGGGAAAAAAAGAGTAGAAGGGAATGGGAGGGAAAGGGAGGGAAATAAATTGTCCAAATTTCCTTCCTGGCCCACCAAAAATTTCCTCCCAAATATGGGAGGAAAAGGAAGGAAATTTCTTTGTCCGCGACCTCAAGCGACCTCTCTCTCATCTTCGCCGACAGCAGCCACATCCGGCGATCCTCACACCAGCGACAACGACCACGTCCGGCGACCAAGCAAGAAAACCCGAGTTTGGCTCGGCACTTTTTAATGATAATTGTTGTTGCAGGCATATTAATCAATTAAATCAATTAAATCTAAGAAACCATTCTTTGCCCGGATTAGTTAATTCATTAGTTTTAATTAATTGATCTAATATGTGGAAGTGATGGATTGGTTGTGATGGCATGCCAACCGTGTCAAAGGAATTGATTCATGTGCCCAGAACTGTGCTGGTTGTGATGGCAACAGTGCTGGTTGCCGTGGAAGAAGAACAGAGGAAGAAGAGAGAGAAAATAGAAAGAAAAAGAAAAAAATAATTTCCTTCCATTTCCCTTGCGTAGAAAAATACGGCCATACAAAGGAATTTTTCTACAAATTCCCTTCCTCTCCTTTCCTTTCCTTTCCCTCGTTAAATTTTCCCCATTTTCCCTCGTACACTTTAGTTCCCATACTAAGCATAACCGATTCCTGACAAGGAAACTCTGAAATGGAGGTAGAAGCAGGAAGATGAAAGGCCTCCTGTTAGGAAATGAGAAAAAAAAAGTTATACATGGCAAAAACAGGGGAATACAGAGTAAAGAGGCGATCATCACTCATTACATTTTCTGAAAACAAAATCCGAAACCCTAATGGATTCCTGAAAAGGAAAGTCCGAAATGGAGGTAGAAGCGGGAAGATGAAAGGCCTCCTATTAGGAAATGAGAAAAAAAAAAGTTATACACGGCAAAAACAGGGGAATACAGAGTAAAGAGGCGATCATCACTCATTACATTTTCTAAAAACAAAATCCAAAGCCCTAATGGATTCCTGAAAAGGAAAGTCCGAAAATGGAAAAAATAGAGTAGAAGAATCAGAAAGTGAAACTGGTCGGAAATAATAGAAAGAAAATGTGTTGCCGGAGTTGCTGTAGAGATGCAAACAAAAACAAACTATAAAAGCAAGTTTACAGACTATGCAGGTTTTGATTTTGTTTCAGCTTTCCTAATTTTTTGTTTTTCTTTTCCTCTCCCCTTTTTGGTACTGAAAGTAATACTTTCCCGGTCAAATATGTGGTATTTTGTGGTGTGGTGAAAAAATAGCGCCTGAATAGGAAGAAGAGAAGAAAGCAAACAGTTAGGTAATTTAGGACTTTTTGATTTTATTGCAACTGATTTGGGCAGTATCAAATTCTCAAAGAGAAAAAATGGGCCCAAATCAGTTACAATAAAATCAAAAAGCCCTAAAGCCCTAAATTACCTAACCGTTTGCTTTCTTCTCTTCTTCCTATTCAGGCGCTATTTTTTCACCACACCACAAAATACCACATATTTGACCGGGAAAGTATTACTTTCTGTACCAAGAAGGATAGGAAAACAAAAAAAAAAAATCAGGAAACAAAATCAAAACCTGCCGCGTCTGTAAACTTGTTTTATAGTTTGTTTTTGTTTGCATCTTCTCTACACACCAACTCCGGCAAAACACATTTTCTTTCTATTATTTCCGACCAGTTTCACTTTCTGATTCTACTCCATTTTCGGGCATTCCTTTTAGGGCTTCGGATTTTGTTTTCAGAAAATGTAATGAGTGATGATCGCCTCTCTACTCTATATTCCCCTGTTTTTGCCGTGTATAACTTTTGTTCTCATTTCCTAACGGAAGGCCTTTCATCTTCCATTTCAAAGTTTCCTTGTCAGGAATCGGTTAGGGATTTGAATTTATAACCAGAAACGGTAAGACTACTCCCTCTAATTTATAACCAAAAACAGTAAGGCTTTAAAATGTTTATAGTCAAGTCATCTAAGAAAATCAGTAATTTAATTAGAAATATCTGACCGTAGCTAGTAGGTTATGTAGTTAAAACAATTTTGCCTTGATAGAACTAACTTAAATTCTAGATTTGAAAGCTAAGTAATTACAGAATAGATATACAATGCCAAAATGATGGAGTCATTAAGTGATTTGTTTAGGCCTACAAAAGGTTAATTAAATGTAGTAAAACTTAGGACAGAGGCTCAGATAGAGGGTTTGACTAGCATTAAGAAGTTGATGGATAGGAGTCATGGTACTTTTAGGTTGGTGGGAGTGAAGGAATTAGGATAGGTTCTCTCTCGAAAAGTGTTACAGAAACCATAGATAGTAGGAGAAGTTGTTCTAAATATTCTTTGGCATATCAGCCTTTAAGAGAGAGGCCAAGTAAAATTGCATATATTTTTTCTTCATGTTTGATGTTTTTATCTATTTGTTTTAAGCTTCGTAGCAAAACTATTTTCGTCTCCTGAACTTGCTCTGTATCAATTGTTTACATATCTAAACATTTTTGCTTCTTCGCTGTAACAATTAGAATGTATTGTTGCATTTGGATTGTTGTTTAGACTTTTAGGAAACACTGGGAAATAATTGTTTCAGCTTTGCATTGTGACCAGCTGCTGAATTTGACTCTTAGTTTCCACTAAAATAGCTCTCAATTGTATGTTTATGTTCAGCATTATTGAGGCTTCAAATTCTGCAATACTTCGAGTGTTTTTTTTCAAAACAGTCGTCAAAGTGTGTGAAAATGTCTCAGTTAAAACCCAATCTTCCAGGGTGCGTGGTGTCAGTCATCCAAACTATTGAAATTGATATAGAAACTTTCTTTAGCACAATCCTATCTAAGTGTATGGATCTTAAAAATTCAAGAGCGGAAGTGGTTAAACTATAACATTATAAATGGAAATGTGATCAGTACTCATAGATTTTTTTATTTAGTTAAAGAGAATAAAACACTTTCTAGGGATGATTTTATGCAAGTAGAGTTAAGAGCAGAATTGAGTGTCGTTACACTAATCATTAGAAAAGATAATGGATTTTTATAGAGTAGGTTATTTTGAATTGAAATCAAAAGAAAAGGAAGAGGATAGATTGCTCGGGATGATGCCACACTACTAAAAAATATTGATGTCAATTATCGGTCACTGTTGAAAATTAAGGAGGAGTATTTAGATGATATGTGCACCAAATTCAACATTGATCAACTGATACTAGCAGTGTATTCTATGAATTAAAAAAACATAAAAAAAGATAAGTTGAAAACCACATTGGAGTAATAGTGGTAATGATTATTGAAGCAACTCGTTTTCCCAATATAATGGAAGCGATTAAGAATCGAGGGAAAGAAAAAGAAAAAAGTTTGACATTTGAGTAGATTGATGGATCAAATTAAGGATTGGGATAAAGCAAGTAGTGCTTTGTGCAGCTATAGGAATCAACTTAAGCATGGAAGGGATCCTACTACTTTTGACGTGGAAATTTTGGGAACAGTTGAGACAGCAGCAAAAATGATAAGAGTTGTTCATCACACCCAAGAAAGGAAGGTGCGTATTCTTGTAACTGTTTTGTTATTCTTTTGTCGGTTGTACCATCCTTGTGTTTCCTTATATTGTTTGGCATGCTTAAGCTTTTTTGATTTAATACTGATTCATATCATAGAGTTCATCTCCACCAACAAGGTCAAACTAGAAGGATCCATTCCCTGTCAATTACAATCCTGCATAGGAATTAGAAGTTCCCACTAGGAACTTCTAATTATAAATTGAAGTTATTTACAATTGCTAGGGAATAGATCCTTCTAATTTGACCTTGTTGGTGGACATGAACTCTATGACATGAATCAGTATTAAATAAAAAAAGCTTAAGCATGCCAAACACTCTAAGGAAACACAACGATAGTACAACCGACAAAAGAATAACAAAACAGTTACAAGAATACACACCTACCTTTCTTGGGTGTGATGAACATCTCTTATCATTTTTGCTGCTATCTCAACTATGCCCAAAATTTTCACGTCAAAAGTAGTAGGATCCTTTCCATGCATAAGTTGATTCCTATAGCTGCACAAAGCACTACTTGCTTTATCCCAATCCTTAATTTGATCCATCAATCTACTCAATGTCAAACTTTTTTCTTTTTCTTTCCCTCGATTCTTAATCTCTTCCATGATATTGGGAAAGCGAGTTGCTTGAATAATCATCACCATTATTACTCCAAGGTGTTTTTTCAACTATCTTCTTTTATGTTTTTTTCATTCATAGAATACACTGCTAGTATCAGTTGATCAATGTTGAATTTGGTGCACATATCATCTAAATATTCCTCCTTAATTTTAAACAGTGACCTATAATTGACATCAATATTTTTTAGTAGTGTGGCATCATCCCGAGCTATCTATCCTCTTCCTTTTCTTTTAATTTCAATTCAAAATAACCTCTATTCGATAAAAATCCAATTAAGTAGAAATTATATTTCCTAATGATTAGTGTAACGACACTCAATTCTGCTCTTAACTCTACTTGCATAAAATCATCCGTAGTAAGTGTTTTCTTCTCTTTAACTAAATAAAAAAATCTGAGTACTGATCACATTTTCATTTATAATGTGATAGTTTAACCACTTCCGCTCCTGAATTTTTAAGAAGATCCAAACACTTAGATGGGAGTGTGCTGAAGAAAGTTTCTATATCAGGTTCAATAGTTTGGATGACTGACACCACACGCCATGGAAGATTGAGTTTTAACCGAGACATTTTCAAACACTTTGACGACTATTTTGAAAAAAAACACTCGAAGTTTCACATTGCAGAAGCTAAAGCATCAGAAACATACAATTGAGCTATTTTAGTGGAAAGTAAGAGTGAAATTCAGCAGCTGGTCACAATGCAAAGTTGAAACAATTATTTCCTAGTGTTTCCTAAAAGTCTAAACAACAATCTAAATGCATCCCAATTGTTACAACCAAGAAGCAAAAATGTTCAGCGTTTCCTAGAAGTCTAACAACAATCCAAATGCATCAATACATTCCAATTATTACAGCCAAGAAGCAAAAATGTTTAGATAAGTAAACAATTGATACAGAGCAAGTTCAGAAGACGAAAAAAGTTTTGCTACGAAGCTTAAAACAAATAGATAAAAATATCAAACAAGAAAAAATATATGCAATTTTACTTGCCTCACTTAAAGGTTGATATGCCAAAGAATATTTAGAACAACTTCTCCTACTATCTATGGTTTCTGTAACACTTTTTGAGAGAACCCATCAATTGAACCTATCCTAATTTCTTCACTCCCAACAACCTAAAAGTGTCATCACTCATGTTCATCAACTTCTTAATGCTAGTCAAACCCTCTATCTGAGCCTCTGTCCTAAGTTTTACTACATTTAATTAACCTTTTGTAGGCCTAAACAAATCACTAAATGACTCCATCATTTTGGCATTGTATATCTGTTCTGTAATCACTTAGCTTTCAAATCTAGAATTTAAATTAGTTCTATCAAGGCAAAATAGTTTTAACTACATAACCCACTAGCTACGGTCATATATTTCTAATTAAATTACTGATTTTCTTGGATGACTTGACAATAAACATTTTATACCCTAAACAAGAAAAAACAAACGGACAACATAGTAAAAATAAAGGGAGTAGTCTTACTATTTCTGGTTATAAATCTGAATCCCTAACCGATTCCTGACAAGGAAACTCTGAAATGGAGGTAGAAGCAGGAAGATGAAAGGCCTCCTGTTAGGAAATGAGAAAAAAAAAGTTATACATGGCAAAAACAGGGGAATACAGAGTAAAGAGGCGATCATCACTCATTACATTTTCTGAAAACAAAATCCGAAACCCTAATGGATTCCTGAAAAGGAAAGTCCGAAATGGAGGTAGAAGCGGGAAGATGAAAGGCCTCCTGTTAGGAAATGAGAAAAAAAAAAGTTATACACGGCAAAAACAGGAGAATACAGAGTAAAGAGGCGATCATCACTCATTACATTTTCTAAAAACAAAATCCAAAGCCCTAATGGATTCCTGAAAAAGAAAGTCCGAAAATGGAAAAATAGAGTAGAAGAATCAGAAAGTGAAACTGGTTGGAAATAATAGAAAGAAAATGTGTTGCCGGAGTTGGTATAGAGAAGAAGCAAGATATAAAAGCCAGTTTATAGACTCTGCAGGTTTTGATTTTGTTTCCAACTTTCCTGATTTTTTTTGTTTTTCTTTTCCTATCTCCTTTTTGGTACAGAAAGTAAGTAAAAAGAAATATACTTTCCCGGTTGGTATTTTGGTAATTTAAAAAAAAAATAGGAGGTCTAAATAGTAAAAAATGAATGAGGAAGAGTGGAGATGGGAGGGTTTTAGTTTTGTGGGGACTAATCTTGTGGGCCAATGGTGAGGAGCAAGGCACTTCTGAGATGTTATGGCTAATTAAATTTTTCGCGTTGGTAAGTTTAGTGTGTATTGGCTGCATTACGGCCATCTTCACAAGCAACAGCCTT
This sequence comes from Viola odorata, assembly GCA_963691705.1. Lineage (NCBI taxonomy): Eukaryota > Viridiplantae > Streptophyta > Magnoliopsida > Malpighiales > Violaceae > Viola > Viola odorata. The sequence goes on from OY829544.1 coordinate 9,121,457, forward strand.
AAAAAATTCAACCAAACTTACTTAAACTACTCTTTGGAAGTTCAGCAATCATACCTACATCAATAAAAATAGCATGATGCTTTGATTTCTTTGATTTCAAGAGCCCTTTACAAGAAGATTTGTTGTGAGGAACCCGGACCAGGATATTGCCAGGATCAATATCTGCGTGAATAAAGTTGTCCACCTACAAGAAGAGTAGATTTGTTTACCAACTGAAAAAAGGCTAAACTACTCTCAACTTCATATTCATAAACTACAAAAAAACATTACTAAAAGCATTTTCAAAAGTGCATGAGTCCCAATATGAGCAAGTGCAAATTTTGTACCTTCAAGTCCTCCAAGTTCATCATCTAGGAAGTGAGAAACACTATCCCCTTGCTCATAAGTTTCCACCAAAACAGCAGGATGCACAAGTGGATACACAGGTTTAGGAAAAGAAACATCCTTCCAACTTCTGAAATTATATATGAAGCGGCTTAAATGTGCCGATTCCCTTGCAAGGTCAACTTGAGACATCATGAAAACAGCAAATTGTTGTACACCCTCATCCAGTATCAACCAATTCAAAGCTGGAATGAACTTTGATATCTTTGCAGCAAAGTTGATTATAGAAAAATCCCATCAGATTGATTCTCCAACACCAGGATGCCTGACCTTTACAGCAACTACCATAGGCTTTGCTTGTTTTTACCAGGATAACGAAATCTTAAAGTGGCCCAATGAACTTGAGCAATACTGCCAGATTCAAAACCTTCAAATTTTCAGAGATCTTCCCACCAAATGTTTTTTCAATTGATTTTCTTGTGTAGGCAAAGCTGTGTTCAAGAGCTTTGCTGTGAAGCTCTGAAAGCTTCTTGCATAAATCCTTAGGGGAATAAATCTGGCCGTGTAGCAGCCCATTGACCCTATTTTATGAGTGCTGGGCACGCCTTTTCCATGCATGGTGAACAACCTGAAGCCAAAGTTTCCTGGTCCACAACTATCCGCAAAAGGGCCATCATTATGCTTGGTGAAAACAAAATCGCTAGATATAGTGCACGCCCATTGCGTGCACGAGAGTGCGAGGCATTTTGAGATAAATAATGATCCATTTTAACAAACGGTCTCCGTGCCCATGCCACCTGTCCACTGGCAAGAGCAAGGGCACCAGGAACCACCCAATATGAACGTGTCGAAGCCAAGCTTACAGCTTGAGCAAGTCTGCTTATACTCCCACTGGAATACCCATTTCTACGAAGTCTTTCCCAAGCAAGCTGAGCACGGTTAGCTACCCTATCAGTATTAGAAGCACTGTAATTCCTCCTAAAATATCTCTTAAAAAGCTGCTCCTTGGCATTTTTTAAGGAAAAGATAACATCCTTTATTAATAGGGAACCTATAATTGGCAGAGTCTAGATTGCCCTACATTCAATCCAACCCTAACAACCGTCCCATACTTTCTCAATTCCAAGCTGGTATTAAGAATGGACTGTCGAAGTCTCCATAAACACCCAGAATTTAAAACTCTGCAACAGCATAACAAAATGACATAAATTTCTAAACATGAAAGAATTGTATTCTAAGGGTATGCACTTTGAAACCCAGTAATGTTAGAAGATTTAAGATTTTTCACCAATTCCCTACTCCTTTAAGCTGATCAAGAGGGCATCAACCCAAAAAAAAGCAGGAAAAATAAAGAATAAGAAGAAAGTGGGCGGTGGCAGACCTGAACATGGTGATCGGGCTAACTCGCTCGGGGGGTGAAGAGTAGCTGCTGCTGGCTTCCTTAATAGCTTTCCGACGCCAACTTCACAGTTCATCTCGCGGCAAAAAATCATGCCGCTTCTTCAATGCATGCGATCAAACAAAGAAATCAGAAATTTGGCATAAAATAAAAGGATTTTGTGGTGTGGTGAAAAAATAGCGCCTGAATAGGAAGAGAAGAACGCAAGCGGTTAGGTAATTTCAGGTTTTAGGGCTTTTTGATTTTATCGATTGGCGATGCAGTGCAACTAGGGGTGTCAAAACGGGTCTACGGGCCGGACCCGACAAGACCCGAGAATTTCGAATCGGGACCAGACCCAGTCCCGGCCCGTATAAGAATCCGGGTGCTCGGGTCCAGACCCGAGAAAAAAGTTTCCTTTATTTTTTTTTAAAGGAGCCCGCAATAAATAAAATATAGTTTCATCCCGAAATGAAAGAAATAGTTTTTGATAATGCAAATTGACTACACAGATGCAGACGACCTCTTTTTGGTGACCAAAAGGGGATGGCCGAGGAATACAGAATCAACATGTGTACGATATAGGCCCTCCTAAAAAATAACAAGCCATTATTCACCTGTAGAAATTCATTATCCATGGCACTCGACATCATTAATCACAACTTTGGCAGGACTTAAATCCTCAATCACTCCATCTGCAGGAAAACCAGAAAATGGAAAGGGAAAGAAAGCACATGAGTTGAATAAATCCTCAAGACTAGGTCCGAGCAAATCCATCACTAGAACATTGGAATCTCCTTCAACTCCAAACCACCTCACATTTGGAACACCAGCTGCAAAGATAAAGCAAAAAAAAATGGTGGGTGAACAAGAGACTCCATAATAATAGAACTAAACACCACCAACAACAAAAAAACTCCAAACAAGAAAGGAAGAAAAGAAATCAGTATATCATAGAGAAGCCACATTACTTCCCCCCGTAGGATCCTGTATAACTTTGACTCGTATAGCAACTAAGGATGCTTTGTCTTGACATTTTCCTAACATGAAACATCAACAGCACAATGAATGCAATATTACAGTCAAATTTACTAATCTACACTTGAAAAAGTCAAAAATACAAATTCAAGCATACCAGGCAAATTACTTACAATACTACCCTTCCAGCATTACTTGTAAACACAGGATCAATTTCAAGTCTAGCTAAACCAATGAGTTCACAAATCCAACCACCTCGGCAAGACAAAATCAACTAAAAAAGCTTACCACTTCATGGATGTTCAAGCATACACTCCAAATTGTGCTGATTCCAAACACTTAACAGAGCTAATGTTCTGATCATTTTCATTCCTACTTCCATATATAAGCGCAATAATGCCCACATAGATACAGTCCCAATAGCAAAAAAATGAAATTCAAAGAAAAGATCAGCACACTTACAAGCTTAATCGCAACCTCCTCATTTGTCTGGATATTAGTACCTACCAAGAAAACACCGCAAATTAACTACAATATACAAAAAAGTGAGAGATGAATACAGCTGAAACAATAATCAACAAACCGAGATAGATCTCTCCGAACGACCCGCGACGATGAGAGTGAGGCGTGGTGGAGAACGGAGCGACGATGAGAATGAGGCGTGCGGCGATGAGAGTGAGAGTGAGGGGTGCGGCGTGGTGGAAGGGAAATGAATTTGAATGGGTAGTTGGGAAATGAAATTGAAACACGGTGTTAGGGACCTAGGGTTTTTTTTTAAAGATTTTGCCGGGTCTGACCCGAGACCCGTCGGGTCCGATTCGGCCAGACCCGAGTTTTTCGGGTCGGGGCCAGACCCAGTCCCGACCCAAAACGGGACCAAAAATTGATCCTAGACCCGGCTCGAAACCTCGGGTCTGCAGGTCTGGTCCCGTTTTAACACCCCTAAGTGCACCTGACTTGGGCCCATTTTTTTTTATTTATTTCAAGTAATAATTTAATGAATTTTTGCTTGTATGTAAAACAGGAAATAAAAATTAACATATCAAATAAAATAATATTTTCTTTTAAAAAAAATAAAATAGTATTTTATTACATAATTTAGGTTATGAATTTGTAGATAAGATGTACATATTGTAAAGATGAGAGTTAAGAGAAAGATTAATTAAAAGGATAAATTTGTCTATTTTACATAAATTTTAAAGTTATAAGTTCGAGTTACTGAAAAATTAAAATAAGGTGTATAAAAAAATAGTTTAATTTATCTATGTATATTGATAAAATGCATTATAATTATTAATTAGCCTATCTATGTACAATATTAGTAAAGTAGATAAGTCTCATCTCTTGAAGTCATGCGTTTGAGTGGGTGGAAACTCATAAGTGTATACGTCCTTATGTCTCAAAATTATGAGTTTGAATTCGAATAAGCTCATGTATAGTGTGGATGAAAAATCATATTGCACTCAGCACAAGCCTAGACAGTATACCTGATGCATGTCTCGAAGCTATAAATTCGAGTCAGTGGAGGCTCTTTACTCGTAGATGAGGTGAAGGTAGAATCAGATACATGATTCGTTGAGTTCGATTGCGCTTAGGGTTGATAATGTTTCAACAATAACAAAGAATGTAGTGGATGTACTTGGTGCACTGATCCATAACCCTGAAGCCACTGTAAGTACCTCATTCACTGGGACTACCAAGTTCAGTAAAGATGCTTTCTTGTCAATGTGGATGAATTACCAGTTGTTTGTACAGATCACCCTTCCTTAATCAAGGTCCCGTATGAATCATTAAATTGTTTCAAACAAGTTGACCCTTCTACTTGGGTTTCTTAGATTCTCATCCATAACTAAAATATTATTCTTTTTTACATGAATAAACTTAATTAAAACATAAATCATTTCGGAAAAAATAGTAATATACACTGATAATATATAAAATAGAAATATTTACAGGTGGAGCATTTTGTGGAGCATACAGAAGCAAGAATGATTCTCTGATATGGCCCCTTCTGTATGATATCTTACTGTAAAATCGCCTAAAACAAGGATTTCACCCATCTTGGGTTGACAAATATGTTTCTCTCTTCAACAATTACTTTTCGCATTGAAGAGGCGTAGCAAAAGGATGTAAATGTGTATCAACAAACAAGAATGTGTGTAATTTTGGTCATACAAAACAGAGACTTGTAATCAAGAAAACTTTTGGTTTATTGTGGAGCATATTGCAATGAGCCCTTCACTTGTGACATCATTGTGATAGGACATTCGTATTTCTGGATCTTCGTTCGGATTTTGGTTTACAGCCTCTAAATCTGATCAGGTGCTTCTGTGAGAGGTGAGATGTCGAAGCCTCTCATAGTTTAGAGATTATAAATTCGGAAGATTTAAAGAAAGGTATGTAGGAATTTTTCAGTGATTTGAGTCTTTTTAGATTGAAGATCTGGGCGGATCAAACTCCAAGTTACGATCACTTACTGTCATGGCCTGCGAAAAACTTAGTGCAGGGTGGCGCAATGAATAATGGGGTTGCAAATGCAAATGCTCCCCTCCCTCTCACGTTTGAGAATTGGTGGCTGTGAAAGAAGTGGAATCTTTCGAATCTGGAATCTCTAAACTTGGGGATCCACTCCAACGGGAAGCACTCCATCCCGAGCTCTTCACATGAAGTGATCTCAATTTTAGTTACAGAGGGAAGGCGACAGGGCAGGCTTTCTTTAGCTTTGGACAAGCAACAATGTGAAGCTCTTGGAGAAGAGGGAAATTACTGTCAAATACTTGATCTTCTTCATACAATGTAACTCGGAACCAATGTGAACCTTCATGATTTGAGACCATCCACACCACTCTCCCAGCCAGTAAATTCTCAAATACTTGATCTTCTTCATACAATGTAAATCGGAACCAATACTTGTGATTTTATGACATGCATGAATTCTAAGCTCCTCAAAACAGACTAACTTCCAAACTGGTGGTAGACAGCAGATCTTGCATCCATACAATTCCAAAGAAGAGTCCCCTACCCAATCCACAAATCTCCCCCCCATAATCCTTAATGGAGAGACTTATCAATTCTGCATCAGGAACTAACTCGTCAAGAACTTGATGATGCACAGAATAGCTACCATGACAGATAACGAGTACGTCGAGTCGAGTAGCCACACGAGCATTCTGGAACAACATTCTCGACACTAGGGCAGCCAAATCTTTTGAGATCCTGCATAGTGAAAACTGTTTTGCCATAAATATTTATTTGTTGCTGAAAAAAAGACCTTGATACGAAAGAGTTGGATGCTTTCGTAAACAAATCTTTTTGTTTTTTCAGAACCATGTAGTTTATTCGATTTGACACTCTCATCTCTTAAACAAGAAATCACAAGTTATTAGTCCTAACCTAGTGGACAATCTTGGCCCTTCGATCCCACCATCATCGCATTTTGAATAAAACCATGACAAAATAGGAGCAAGCAATCTTAAAAGAGAAGTCTTGATAATATTATAGAAATAGGACTGTTTTATAACCTATAAAATGCAACTACTTCCCTCTCCCAGGTACATCCACCATGCCAAATTCAATTACCTGTCAATCCTGGGTATTTACATCACTTTTAGCGCATAGATTAAACACCTTCTGTCTCGTTAAGAGAGTAAACAAAGCACATGAGCCGATGTCAACCTCCTTGCCATCTATAGCTCCTAGTCCTCGTGAAACAGATACAAGCCAAGACCAAACCGGGCACATGCTCGGCAAAACGCTATTTCTTCAGCTGCAGCCACTGGATCTGCAACTTGACCATCACCGGGTGATACTGTCCCGGTGGACTCACGATGTGCCTGTTTCCAGCATGTAAGATATCAAGATGCAGAATAGAACCATAACAAAGCACACATTTTATACCTATATTTGACCAGGTAAGTAGAACTCGACTGTACCTCTATCAACATGTAAGGAGACAGAATATAACCACAATGAACAAGCAAGCAACTACCATCAAATACCTACCAGAGCCATGAACTAACAACAATTGCTATAAAGTTTCTTGACTTGTTTTTCAAAAACAAAAAATCAAACTAAAATGGTTTGTATTCACCAAAAAAGCAAAACTTGTTCCCTTCTGACTTTATGAAGTCCTCAATAAACGAGTAATTTTGCACAAAAACTTGTGCCATGAATGCAACCAGTGTGTCCAAATCACCGATGGGTGCAAGACAGCAAATGAGGGAAATCTAAAAGACATGCATATAATTCTCTACGACCAATTTTACGTTTGTAATTTAACTTCATGGCTGGAATACAGAGACTTGTTCATTAATTACTCTATAATAGGAAGAAAAATACAGATAACTTCAAGCGTAGAGCTTTGGGGAATAATGAGAGAACCAGCTTCAATTGAAGTAAACACTCACAACAGAAATTTTTCGAACCAGCTTCAATTGAAGTAAACACTCACAACAGAAAATTTTCAGTTGCACAATTACACTAGGCGTCTATCGTACTCATCACTTTCCTGTCATATAATCTCCAGTAAAGCTCATTTGCTATACTAAATGAACCCAATTTGACTACAGGTGACAAGCTCATAGCACATGCTAGTACAGTGTGATGCATAAGGTGGACTAATGATGTTAGTGGCAGTGTGTGAAGGAAAGCACAAGAAAGGACGTGTCTGCTACCGTTTATTTAACTCAATTTGTGCATCACAACCTAAATAAATGGAGTTTAAGTTTATGAAGTTTTATAACTTATATCATTGAGAATATGATTTACAGCAAGTTGGCTAGATAATCCACATAGAGTTCGTTTTATGCTTCACGATATTTGAATGCCAAAAACTATTCTTTAGATTGCCTGTATACCATATTGGTACAGAAAGAGAAAGGAAATACAATCCATCAAAAGGAGAGAAATTTGGTACATATTCTAGTCCGCCTTATTTCAGTTATTGAAAGTTGAAACACTTAAAAGTTTTGTCAATGTAAAATATTTGGTTTTTCTTTTTTCTTCAAGTTCTCTTTTAAGTTACCAAGGTGTATGAAGCCAGGTAAGACATTGAAAGTAGGAGTTTGGCAATGGAACTATGTATTACAAGCTAATGAAAAAGAGATGAGTTCAAGTTGTTTACTGGATGTAGAATGTAGAAGAGAATAGGGTGGCCCCAGCTGGTGTGTGAAACTATCAAGACTATTACTTATTTAGAACATTTAGTGAGGGCATAGATTCTCACAACATTTGGATAACTCATACCTACATTTAACTATGCAAATGTGCAACTATAGCAACCATCGTGTGCATTGCAATTGCATGAATCACAAAATCCCAAATAGCATAACAGGATTGATTTACAGTGGACTAGATATGACTGAACTAGATGATTGGCTAAGTAGCAGTCAAATGATCACTATCACTATGTTCTAGATTAGTGCTAGCAATTTTTGTTAATTAAGATAAACGAGAGTGAACTCTGAAGGCACAGGACACACATAACAAATAGGAAAAGAACCACACCTCTGCATCCGATCCCCGTATGGTGACTCTGTACACCACAGTCACACTTCCATTGTCAGAGAATATGACATCACGGATTTCCCCACACCATCCTGCAAAAGAAAGAAAAGAATCAACAGCTTGCTGGTTTAATGAATAAGAACCTAAATAAGAATTCTCAGGGAAAGGCAAAAGGCCAACAAAGAAGCACAGACTACCTGCCTATAAGAAAAGGAAATGTAAAACTTCTACAATGCCTAAAAATTGTATGCAGCAAAACGATGATGACAAAAAAAAAGCCTACTTAGCACTAGTTAGTAGTTACAAATCAACTTTTAATGTGGAGATCCTTATTAGCTTCCATGAATAAAATGAATCAAAAATGGATATCAGTGACATGCATAGAACCTAAAACCCGAGAGAAATAAGTACAAAACAACAGAAGATGCAAGGGACAAACCAGGGGCGTAGAAGCTAAGCATCCGATTAGCTTGGTACCTACAAAATTCAATAAAAGACATCAAAAATCCGATCAATTTCCATAATTGCACTATCCACAACAACGAATCACTAAGTTAAGCAAAACAAACCAAGGGATCAAGTTGGATGTGGAGGAATTTGGTTTGGCGATGTTATCAGGAACCTTCTTGTTGAGATCGCGCAAGATCTCCGCCAGTGGGCGAGTAATACACGAAGTGTAAGTTGAAGCCAACGACTTGTCCAACGGCATTACATAGTTAGAATTCGGGACGCCGCCGATAATCTTCTTATTAATAACGCCGCCGATATCTCCGCCGCTGCTGGCGTTGGCACCATTGCTCGCTCCGACCGCAAATACCAACCGAGCTCCCTCCACTCTCCTCCTACAGCTAGAACCCAACTGTGTCCTGCATGGTAACGATGAGGAAGAAGACAATGGCGATGCAAGATGGAATTGCGATTTCGTGAGAGGAAGAAGAGTAGAATTGCTATGTAACGCCATTTTTTTTTTGGGGGGTGCTGTGATCAGGTGGATAGCCAACTACCTCCTGGTCTGGAACTTGGAAGGGAGGAAGTGTACTGTTTTTAAATAAATAAGAAAATTGACTAAATTAAATTACTTTTTTGTTGAGTTGTTGAATTTGTTTTTAAACGGAATTGTAGGGTTTTGTCCGAAAAGAGTTGAGGGCATTTGAGTAATTTAAAGTAATGGTAATTTTCGGGTAGTGATGGGTCGGAAAAGTACGGTGGTTGGTAGCGTTTTGTATTGTTTGGTTTGGTGGGCAGCAGTTTGGTGGGCCACGGCTGCAGCTGCCGACGAGTCAACACAGGAACCACAATCTTCCGCTTCTAATTTGGCAACTAAAAGTCGGGAGTCTTTTTCTAGAAACAACAGTACTCAAACGAAATTAATTTTGTACGAAAATGAAAAAAAAGACGAGGACATTGTTTCATTCTCGCTATCAATTTTTTAAATCCTAAACACTTATCCGTACCGAAATTAATATTTTTAAATTTACTGAAAATGAGACTAAAGATGCTCGCAATAATAAAATCTCTAATTCTCCAAGGTCAAATTTTGCAGTTGCTCCTAATTCTCCTCCCGAGTCCTGTCTTTATCATAATAAATAAATAAACTGCAAACTTCCTTCTTTTGTTTAAGCATAGCCAACTGTTTTTTCGAACAAACTCTTTCCATGTTCTGCTTTTTAGAACAGAAATCTTTCCGTGCTTTACATGATTAGATTAATGTATCATTTTAAATAATGTTTAATTCTCAAGTTTTACTCCAAGATGATAACCAGTGCAACACAGATGATAACCAGTGACATAAGCACGTGATAGTGACGAGACCTACAGTAACTGTAATGACAATTGCAAGTGACTTTGCTCGAACAGAGTAAGTTCACCCCGCAACCATAAAGGCGGGGGCATATGACTTGGGAAAAGTGGGAAAAGCAAGCAGGCCCTTCTCAAGGTTTAGATTAGAAGCAAAGCATCAAGTAATTAAAGTTAGCAACACGTTAAAGAAAACAGTTCGAGTGTCAAACTAAGCATGTTGAGAATTTGAGATCATTAAAAAAAATCCCGTCACATAGTACGATAGCACTAATTCTTGTTCACACTAAAACAAAAAGGCGTATGAGATTAGAAGGAAAAAGGAAAAGCCAGTAATGCAACAGCAAGACCCTATTCATTTTCTTGCTTCTTCTATGTATTAACTACACTAACTAATTTCAAAGTTCACTACGAGAAGACACGGTGAGTGGTAATGGTCATACCATAATGGCTGCAGTGACCAGTTTGCAAATTTGAATGAAGTTCTACAAGCACAAACAACATAGGCTGACTGTAGCGATCTACAATTGTTGGTGGAAGAACACGGTGTGGGCACTATGAATTTAGTATCTATAAATGTAGGTGGCGGCCATCCCATCTCACGTTGGAACTCTCGCCGTCACCTGTTACAAAACTTTCGTAAGTTTGTTTCAAGCAAATGAAGAGGTCATTAGATCATAACCACAATCTAAGGGACAGCAGTTTCGACCTTTTCAAGCTTCCCATAAAAAATCAGCTCCACTTCTCTACGAAGACTCTCCACATCCATTGCATAATCTCTATGAGATTCATCTAACATTAGATCTTGCAACTGTTCCCTCATCCGCTCCAATGCAGCATCCAAACCGCAGAAGTCCGTAGAAGTTAAAGCCTTTGTAGTTTTAAGATGCAGGAGATTCCTGATTGCAAAGAGGGCCTGTAATAAATCACGAGGCAGATTAAAGCAATGAAATACAATGGGACTTTATTCACATATTAGCATTTAGCAGTCATGGTAATTCTGCATAGACACATATTTCTTTTGTTGTTCCTCTCTTTTCAAGCATAAAACTAGGGAAAAGGCAACCTGATCGTTCCTGCATACATATACGATGTCATGCAATTCATGTGCGACAGGTGACTTTTAAATGACTTACTCTATTTCTGATTCAATGTAACCGCAATATAAAGGTACGTCTGATTTATTTCGGTATACAAACTAAAGATGGAGAAGAAAGCGGACAAGAAAAAACGAAAGGAAAGTCTACTTTCTATAATTATATCTACAACTAAACAAACCTCACCTTTTCCAGGAGATCGAGGTCCTTAGATGTTGTTACGTCAACCACCGACTTCAGGAAGACTCGATTGCTGAAAAAAGGTAGCTCAACTCTTTCTGTATTTTCTAGCTGGCCTTCAGCCAGATCAGCAACCAAGAAAACAGCTTTCCTACGCAGCCTGATATCATTGCCTGAGTTTCCCAATAGCTCCTAAAGAGAGTGAAAAAGGAGGGATCATTTTCAGTTATAGACACCTCATGGAACACAATAAATGATTTAGTGAAGTTGTCTACAGTACATGAAGCATGTTCAACAATGGTTTTTATATACCTGGAGCACCATATCTCCAGCTTCTGCATAAAACAACTCCTGACCAGCTAAATTGTTCCGGATCAAGGAAGAAACAGCATATAATGCTTTAATGGCTTCTTCCACGGAAGCAGATTGTATCATCTTAATCAGCCTAGCTAGTGCCCCGAGTTCCAATACCTGGGAAATATCAATATTATGAAAATAGTCATTGCAGAGCAAGCCACCTTAGAATTCAAAAGTAAAATCCACAGCAGAGTATGTAAAAGGTATTGACAGCACAGAATAGAGTAAACGAAAGATGAACTTCACAATTATAAAGATTGAGGAAAAAGTGCATCCCACATTTAAAAAAGTGAAAAGTGCATCCCACCTGTTTTTGTACCACATAGTTATTTTGACTTGCTTTTCCAATAACCCATGCAGAAAGTCTGCGTATGTCAGAGTCAGGGTGACCCAGCTCGTTTATTAATGCAACAAGGCCACCATTTTTGTGTAGATCTGCAATGCCTAAGAATAGCTATGTAAACAACTAATCTTGAAGAGAAGAGCAGATGCAGAAACAAAGAGAAGCCTCCCACTCAAGTATGATATCTGATGAAAGAATGATGCATACCTAAATAGGAATGAGAAGGAAATCACAGAAGCAGGATGAAGCGCTCTAGTTAGGGAAACAAAAACATCAAGAACCACCAACCCACACAAGCATGCCATTCCACAACCTAACTTTAGTCACGTCTCTCATCTAAGTAGAGACCATTGCAAGTACAAATCCATCTAACCCAATTTATCATAATGCCCAAAAAAAACAGATACCCAACAATGCCCTTGCACATATCTAAGACAGATGGTTACGAAAATGAAGTTCCATTACAGTGAGAACTAGATTTTCTCATCATAGTTTGGTAGTAGTCAAACACAGAAATGTGGTGGAATACAATAATGCTCCTACGTATCAAAAAATAAAATAACACCAATTTCCTAAAACTAAGACAGGCATAAGGCAAAAAGAAACAAGCAATCTAAACATTCTTGCTGTCCTTATGTTTTACTTACTACAAAGCAGGTCCGGTGCCATTACCACCCATCACATAAAAGTCACAAGCTCAAAGGGTTGCTCATCTACACATACCAGTAACATTACAATTCTAGTACAAAAAGACCATCCACCAAATGAAAACACAGCAAACTCCACTACATTGCACCATGAACTCCGTCTTCAAAATTAGCAAACTAAACGAGAATTTGCTCGGAATAAAAATAAACTAACGGCTTGCGTACCATTTGCATTATCAATAGGCTCAACAAGTATGAGAAGCTCCTCCAATGCGCGCTGGCGATTCTCCAAAGATAGGGAGGAATTATTTAAATCATCTATTGCAATCTTCATCAGCTGTGCATCCGATGGCATCTTCAACTTCTCCATCAGTTCCTGACAACACACAATACACAGTTATGCTTCTTTGTCAACAAAACAAAATAAAAAGTGATACCTTAACATGACATATCAAACTCACCTTAATTTCCATTTGGCGCTGCTGAAGCTCATCAGCTGATAATCGATGCGCTTCTTGCGCGCCTTCCTTTAACTTCGCTGGATCAGAATGCCCTATTTCGTTTTTTTTCAATCACAAAGCTCAGCACAACTAGCTCGTAAGCAAAAAAGAACAGTGGAAGCTTTAAAAAAAGGGAAATATTACTCACCTATCGCCCACTGTAGCATGCCCTCAAGAGAAGAGAAGCCGCCATCGAGGTCATCAAGCTCATTGGCGACGGCGGAGGCGGAGGAATCGTCATCGTCAGCTTTGCGCATGAGACCAGGCTCATCTTTTTCAGTTGACCAAAATAACCCTGCCGGTGCTGAAGTCTTGTTCACACGCTCACACTGCCCGATGCAAACCACCGTCAACACCGCCACCGCCGTCACCAGCACCACCGCAAACCCAGGTATACTTTTGCTCCTCATTTCTACCGATTCTGAGCAGCGGACACAGTGAATCGGAAAATGTTGGATGTAATTAACTTTTTAATACATACAAGCGGTTGGCAACCTTGCGTCTGTTATTTTCGTACGCGGCGTTTCTGGGTTTAAGAGGAGAGGAGGATTATCGATGACACGTCACGTATTTCAAGCAACACCGTTCATTGAGAATCAAGCGGTGCTTATTAACTTGATGAGTAATTCGCCTTTACACGTGTACGATGAGAATGAAGATTACCAATTATGGACCCTCCCATGGAGTCCCGGCCCAAGTTTTATAGGCCTTTTAGTTTTTAAAAAAAATAAATTGTCGGTTAGTGTTACATTTAAAAACTCAAATTTCATTTTCCAATAATTTTAGTTGTTTGAGAAAAATCCCGAGAGAGGAAAATAGTTTTAATTTTTTCTCTTATTTATTATTTTTTTACTTAATTTTTATAAAAGTTTGATAGTTCTAATCGATGTAAGATTAAACATTCTCTTTATTATTCTACTACCACGAGATAAATCATATAAGTTTTAAACGGATGATCTTCTAGTATAATTTTTTCATTCCTTAGATTCAAATTTAAGACTTGAGTTAAAAATAGGTAAGTTTTTTATCGTTCGACCACAAATTTTTTTCCTCTATTTCTTTTTCTTTTTTTCTTCTCTTAAATCACATTTCAAATTCAAGCTTTTAAATGGTTCAATCATTTTCCTTGTATTTATAAAGAGTATTTTCTTTTCACTTTAATACAATTACATATCTTATATATATAAATCTTAATTCTAACCTAAGTCACCTAACAATAACAACAAATAACAAAAAACAGTTTGTTCATTCTCAATCGAATTCTCAAGTTTGATTAAATTGAAAAAAAAAATTAAAAGCAAAGAATCGAACCGAACGGTCAGCCTTAAACCCCAGTGAGGTACTCGAGTCGGTCTGTAACTAGCAATTGTAAAATTGCGGTGGCGGGCCGAGACGAGTTTAGAAAAACCCTCTTCTCTGCTGCTGCTAGCCTAGCTTTGGCCCTACCCTCAGCGAAAAGCCCACAAGCAGCTGCCATATTCGTTTAGGTTAGGTTGCTCCACCACCTCCGGCTCCTATTCCGACTTCGGCTTCCCTCCATTTTTCAATACTCCCAAACTCCCTTATAGTAATTGAGAGAAGCGTAGGCGAAGAGAAGAAGAGATGGTGAGGCTAACTGCCGACTTGATATGGAAAAGCCCTCATTTTTTCAATGCCGTCAAGGAGCGGGAATTGGATCTTCGAGGTTTGTTTCAGCTTAATAAACCCTAATAATACTCCCTCACTCCACCTTTTGAGTAGAAACAACTGTTTCTCAACTATTTATTTTATTTTCTTATGGTTTTTTCGTTTATTGTTCGTAACCTTTCCTGCTTTGGTTGCAGGTAACAAGATCCCCGTAATTGAGAACTTGGGTGCTACTGAGGTACTGCTTGCTGATTTTTGTTTAACTTCTTTCCACTTGATTTTATGATTTTAATGTGGATGGTTTATGTCTATGCTTATGCTGCGCGCTGCTATTATTGTTGCCATTATGTAGATGATTTGTGTAACTCGCTTTCATCTTTGAATGGACAGGATCAATTTGATACCATTGATTTGTCGGATAATGAGATCGTTAAGCTTGAAAACATGCCATATCTTAATCGATTGGGCACTTTGATTATGAATAACAACAGACTTAGCCGTATCAATCCCAAAATTGGTGGTGAGCTTTCAAGAACGCTTCAATCTATTTAGTTATAAAATCCTAAAGCAAGCTGTATATTTTCTCCACTATTGGAATCTAATGTTGCTCTATTTTGCAGATTTTTTGCCGAAATTACACACGTTGGTTCTTACCAATAACAGGCTTGTCAATCTGGCAGAGATTGATCCCCTTGCTTCTCTTTCGAAGCTGCAGTATCTCAGCCTCTTGGATAATAACATCACCAAGAAACCAAATTATAGGCTTTACGTCATTTTCAAGCTCAAATCTCTTAGAGTGCTTGATTTTAGGAAAGTCAAAGCCAAGGTGAGTTTATTGTTTTTATACATCGGCTTTTGTTGCTTGCTTTTCTTCAAATGGCACTTTTTTCTGGTCTCTTTTATCTTCTCCCTGCTGTGTTAGGATTGCCGCATCATCTTGGAGTGCTTTATTAATTTTGTAACCATTTATTCTAGTGTCAAGTAAAATTGTAAACCCTCACCGCTTCAAGATTTTTCCAGTGATATTACTTCCTTTCAGACCTTGTAAGTATTACATTATGAGCACGCTTTATAGTGTGAGAGACATTCTTCTAAGGGCATTTTAATTAGATGAGATCCTACTAGAATGCAGAAGTCATCAAGTGCAGAATAAATATTGTGGCTCAAATGCATTCTCAAATACAAGTATGCTGTGCAACTACCTTACTCGTGTTTTACTGCTTTGCTAATCAACCGCAAAACACCCCCTTCTTACTCGTGTTTGACAGCTGGCCACTAGCAAGTTGGCTATGCCACCTATAAGGGATGTGTTAAGAATTTAATACGGCATGGTTGTTGCTTAAGTCGTACCTAGTTTGACATGGACAAAATTTGTGTGTGGAAGAGAATATTATTGCATAGTTTGAGCTGTGATCTTGAATTTCACTGTCAAGTGCTCAAATACCGAATAGTTATAAACGTTGTCGATGGATACAGGAGAGAGCAGAAGCAGAAAGGTTGTTTGCATCAAAAGAAGTTGAGGAGGAGGCTAGGAAGGAATCTGCCAATACATTCATTCCAGGTGAGGTGCCTAGTGTTCCAGAAGTTGAAGAGGAGCAACAGACTCCAAAGGTGGTTGCCCCTACACCTGAGCAGCTTATAGCAATCAAGGTATTATCCTATTCTATTCACATCAGAACTCTTTGATAATGTCAAACATGCTGAATTTTTGTACATAGTAAACATGTTAAGTTCTTTTAACATAGTTTCAGTTTTAGGTGTTGAATTTTCCACTTCCCATTTGATCTTTATCAATCTGTTTCAAAGAGAATGTTTGCATCATTGTGATAGGCTATTCAGTGTGTATGTTAAAGAAGCTCTAATGAGTCAGTAATCAGAACCTTTGCAAACTGATGCTAAATTGTGTCTCAAGTCTCAGCATATCTAGAATCTTCATTACAACGTCAGAAATGTGGATTGTTTGGCTTGATGGGAACTAAAATTTGAGATGCATGGTGACTGGTGAGGATTGATTCACGTACCTGCTCTAGGAAATGTAGTGAGGTTAATTTGTGTGAGGTTGAACTTTTGTTTTGATTTGAGGGCTATGTTGAACATGATATAATTTTGTGGAAAGCATGGATATTTTTCTTTTCTGGATCATCTTTAGAAACCACAGTGTTGGTTATTACTGATATTTAGTGTCCAGTCATATTATGATAAAATAACACAGGTACTTTATATTAGTGATGGATCATTTTTTTCCATTTGATCACAGGTTCACTGTTCAATGTCGTTTGGTTTTTACCTTTTTCAGTGCTAGAATATAACACTTAGTTTTAAATTTGTACCACTTACTATCTAATAATATGTCTTCATAAATTGGTGCATTCCTTCTTTCTCACTCTCTATTGAACATAATGCTTGTCGGTGACTTTTTCTCGCCAGTGCATGTTTATATTAGATGAAAATTGTATTTCTTCATTTGGGTGTATCATTGGTATGCAGGCTGCAATTGTGAATTCTCAGACTCTTGAGGAGGTTGCAAGATTGGAGAAGGTATTTTCTCTTTCCCTTAGTTGAGCATCTTGAATTTGGATGCGCCCATGTTTTCGAGTTTATCCATGAGACTAACATTGTCTTTTTTACGGGCTTTGATTGCAGGCATTGCACTCAGGTCAGATTCCTGCAGATCTGAAATTTTTGGATAATGATACTGGATCGAACAGTGTCAAAGTTGATAAAATGGATACTGACAATCCCGACAAAGCTGATAATGAAACAAAAAATGTGGAGGAGCGGAAGGAAGATGAAGCTGCACCCATGGACCAGGTAAATTCTAAGTTCTCCTTGTCTGAAAGCTTCTCTTCCCTCTTTATTGGAGTTTCGTGGAATGTCTTGTTCATTCAGTCTAAGTATTACTTTGATTACCAGTTTGGATTTTGCCATTTAATACGATTCCCTTTTCTTCTCTCAGGAATAGAAGGGGTTGAATCCAGTCTGCCAAATATTGCTTCTTTCGCCTTCAATAGCTGATTTTCATGATGAGAGCTATGGATTATCTAAAGAACTCTGATCACAGTTATTGGGGATCCTCTGTTGTGCAATTACCCTAAACTCTCTTTTTAGCCTTTTCTTTTTTCTTTTTTTTTTTGAAAGAGGAAAAAAAAACTCTCTCGTTGTCCTTGCTAAGTCATTTGTTGAGGATGTAGGATTGTATACTGCGAGTTAAAAGTCTTTCAAGACCGGACCGGTCCTTATTTGTACCCATAAGCTAGTGGATTTACTGACAAATTAACAACTTTAGATGTATGCTTCTTCTTTTCTCAATGAGTTTGCCAATGATGCTGAAAAATATTCAAATTGTATCATGGAAAGTTGATACGAGCAGGATGGCGGCTACTCATCACCTCGGTTGCTTTTGGTTCCCGATCGAATATAAAAGAAACTTGTAATCACAAATTTGATTTCATGCTTTGCATTTCTTGTTTATACTGGCTCACCCCAAAATCCTTCTAGTTAAATTTGAGAGAATAGAGAGAGCAGTGCTCAAGAGGGAATACTTTGCTCACTCGGCAAGGCAAAGCAGCCAAAATATACTTCTGAAAAAAGCAAAAAAAAAGGATTTGCAATGGTAAGGTAGGATTGATGACATTGGTGCTTGTTCTGCTCTGCGCGGCATTGGCAGGTGCAATTCTCCATCTCGCCGAAACAGCAAGAAGATGGTTATGGCGGCATTGGAGGTGGCAGCGTTTTCCTTATTCTCTCACCGCTAAATTTCCGTTCATCCACTTCGCCAACAGGGTTTCCTCTGCTGTTTGTTCTGAAAGCAGAAGTGATACATCCAATGATGGTTCGATGCTATTGAAGGAGGATGATTTGAAGGAACTAATGCATTATATTGATGAAAGTGATGGAGGCCCTCCATGGCAGCTTGTGATGGAGCGTTCTACCTCCACCTTAGCTTGCCAAGCTTGGTATCGTGATCCACCGGTATCCATCTCTTTCAAATCCTTTTCGATGGTGTACAGGTGTTCAATCTAATCTTTGAGTCTTTCATGTTTTTAGTTTGGACCGACACAGTACCGAACAAGAATAGTCTTTCGTGGCATATCACCTGAGGTGGCTCGGGACTTTTTCTGGGACGATGAGTTTAGACCCAACTGGGATGAGATGCTCGTACATTTCAGGACTCTGCAAGTGCACCATGAAACTGGTACGATGATTGTGCATTGGATCAGAAAGGTAACTAAACCTATGCTCTTCTTAATCCTGCATCCATTCTATGTCTGATAATGTAAGATGCTGCTGCATACAGTTACCATTATTCTGCAGCAACAGAGAATATGTTATAGTACGACGCATATGGGAATCTGAATCGACATACTTCTGCGTAACAAAGGTACATTACGTAGTCAGTTTCATAAAGCTTCGAATCGAAACAGGATTAGTTCGAGTCATGAAAAAACTCAGAAGATCATTAATGGTGATGAATCTCAACAGGGAACCACATATCCTGCTCTACCAAGCCATAGCGACTCGAGGCATGTAAATCATTATTATTCAAGCTGGTACATAAGAGAAGGTAAATGAGAAGTTCCCTTAGGTGTTGAATGCTCAATACTCGGCTTTGATTCGATTTAAGTTCTTGAAAGTTTTGTGAGTCTTTCAGCACCCGTGGCGGGAGATCAGCAGCCAGGATCTGAAGTGGTTCTTTTTCATCACGAAGACACAAGAGGCCTTAAAGGACCCGTAAAAATGGGTATTAGCGCTGGAATGTGGCGTCTCATAAGAAGATTGGATGCGGGCATACAAGCATACAATAGGTCAAGGGCGAATGGTGCAGCTCCTTCCAGTTCTGCACTTCTGGCACGCTTAACCACCAAAGTTCCGCCATCAACAATGCCAGTTCCACGTTTAGATGTGAAAACGGAGACAAAAAAAATGCCAAGAAAGGGAAAAATCCTCAAGTTGCTGGTGCTAGGAGGTCTATTGTTCGCCAGTGGGATCAGTTTCCTCAACCACTGGCGACGCTACAAGGACGGATCAGCACAGGGAAGATGGCCAAGAAATGAGAAGAAACCAGGGGATCCAAACAAAGATAATTCTTGAGACAATAAAACAACAAACAGAACATGAAAATCTACAAACTTTCTACTTGTATTATCATAAAGCAGACTCTCTCAAAATTAAGGATAGAAGAGCATCATCTTGTTCCTTCAATGTACCAAAGTCAGGCTAATCAAAGAAATCCAACTCTGAACACATGATCAAACAAAAACCAACATAAAAAACCGAAAGCTCCCTGCTTCAGAAATTCTTGAAAAAAACTTAAGCAACAGCATGAATGAATGCTTGTCCAGGCTTCCTTTGAGCAAGAGGACCATGGCATCCCAAAAGCTTTGCATTCACTCCATCAGAAACAATTCTGTTCTCCTGCTTCCACCTGATATAATCCTGTTGGTTGAACTTGGTAAAACCCCACTTGCGACTCTCTATGATCTTTTGGCGTCCAGGGAATTTGAATTTGGCCCTCCTGAGAGCCTCCTGTGCATGCTTCCCATTTGATTCCTTGCATCGAACTGA
Organism: Viola odorata; assembly: GCA_963691705.1. Classification (NCBI taxonomy): domain Eukaryota; kingdom Viridiplantae; phylum Streptophyta; class Magnoliopsida; order Malpighiales; family Violaceae; genus Viola; species Viola odorata. The sequence goes on from OY829544.1 coordinate 9,141,754, forward strand.
CAGCAAGACCTGTCCAATGCTGACTCTCGCACAAGTGCCTAGAGGCTTCCCAAAGGCACCTCTCATACCAGTCTGAAGCCTATCAGCTCCGGCACAAGAAAGCATCTTGTTAATACGCAGGACGTGGAAGGGATGGACTCTAACCCGTAGATGGAAAGCATCTTTCCCAGCAGACTTAGTCATGTACTTGTTGCAGGCAATGCGTGCAGCTTCCAAGGCCTCACTGGAAACATTTTCCTTCTCCCAAGAAACAAGATGAACACAATAAGGGAATTCATCAACACCTTTCTTTTTCATGCCCACATCATATATCCTGATCTTCGGATCGGGAACTCCTCTGCAGTACCTCGACTTGGGGTAGGGCTTGTTTTTTATCTGTCGGTAGCAACGTGCAGGCCTTCGACCCATAATGCCTCCCTCTGAGTAAAGCAGCATAAAAGAAAACATCAGAAAGACAAGAAGTGATAGCAAGAGTAAATCAACATATATGAAGAATTTAAAAAAAAAACTCCCTCATAAGAAACTACTTTCAACACTCATTCATTCAGACAAGGCTGAAACTTATTATCATGTTTGGTGTTTAATCATTGGGAGCAAAAGGGAGAAACCCCCATATTTCCAGTGCATTTTCTTACAATTAAAATGCCAATATAGACTTCAATTACAGAAGGAAATTGAAGAATCCAACCAAAGGGATCTTCTCCTCAAGAACAAAGAGAGTATAATTGAAAGTAAATCATTTTCGAAAAAAGAGAGGATCGAACCTAAATCAATGGTTCATCCTAGGTATTTCAAAACAGATAGCAGCTCCCTCAGAAATAAACTAGTTATCAACATGTATGACTTAATCAGACAAGGCTGAAACTATTAATCGGTGAAGATCATCATGGGGAGCTTCTATCAGAAAAAAAATCAAACAATGAGTTAAGACTGGCACTTTTTTCACCTAGACTAGTCAAGTCATTTATATAGTGCAAACCGCAAACAAACTCTACTGTATCTCAAAATGTAGGAAAATGCTTGTAAGTCTCATAGAAATAACAGAGGGAATGGAAACAAAGATGAGAGGTACAATGGTGTGAAAAGGGTTACCTGCCTTGATTCCGTCCGCAGTCAGCTGGTTGGCCGAGGTGGTAGGGAAGAAGCAAAGACTGGTTGTGTTTATAGCCAATGCAAAAACCCTAAGTGTCGTTTTTTTTGTTTGTTAAACTTTGAATGTCGGGCTGGACCATGTAATGGGCCGCTATGAAACTAATCATTAAAATGGGCTTTCACTAGGCCTGAAATAATTCGAGTTTTTTAACCCAAAAAATAATAATAATTAGATTTGGAAAGTTTTTTTTTTCCCTTTTTATTGTCTAACAATTTTTTTGTGCACTACCTTCGTGTAACCACCTCGAAGTTGACATGGAAAATTACGAGTAGTGCATAACTCTCCTCGAGAATACGGAGAATTGAAAAATCTATCGATGATTTTATTATTGATGACTTTTTTACACTAGCAATTAGCAATCAAATATTTCCAGTCAATAATCATCTAAAATTGGATGACAATGGTTGAGGAAGACAATAGGTAAGTAAAAATAAGAAATAGAATATTTATGTTCTTGCTTGCAGCCTGCAGGACATCCCAATTTAAGTTTTGGTTGAAAAAGGATTCATGGATGCTTGTATTTCTTCTAAGGTTCTGCCCTTAGTCTCTGGTACCAGCTTTGACACAAATATAATGGTTAGCCCACATACACTTGAGAATATGAAGAATGTTCCTGAAGCCAAAATACATCACAAATTATACATAAATATACCTTTTTTTTTTAAAGAAAAGAAAAAAACATTAAATATAAAGTAGGGAGACGAAAAATACCTGGTGAACTCCAACTCATTAGAAAGTTAAAAATGTAGGAGATGATCCAGGAACCTAACCAGCTCACAAGTGTCACCAGACTACCAGCAGATCCTTTCATATCTATAGGAAACACCTGAGAGTTCAAAAAAGAAGTTTGAAGATTGCCTGATGAACCAAAGGGTAAGGTTTCGGGTTCGAATCTCCTTGTTTGCAATCTTATCTGTGTCAAAGAAAGATTTCCAGATGAGATTAACCTACCTCGGACATTATAACCCATGGAATTCCTCCCATCCCTAGTGAGAATGAACCTGTATATGTCTGGATGAAGATATAAGAAAATGTCAGCATAAAACCAATCTGCAAACCCTTTTTTGTTTCTTTTGAGGCATTACCAGAACTCCAAAAAGTGCTAAAAAGGGTGAAACCTCTGCCCATTTATCAACATCCTGCAAATAGCAAGGTTTGCACTTTTCAGCAAGTCTAGAACTCGGTTTTTCTTAACTAGAAACTAGTAGATTTCTCATGTTTTTATGAGAACCTGTAGCAAAAATGAGATCGCTGCAAGAAGGCAACCCAAGCATGTTCCAGCTGCAGAAACCTATAAGCATGTGAGTAGACTTCAGCATTCTAATACTAGTTCTTTGATTATAGTGACATTGTAGAGACTCGAAAGGTTTCGAGAGACCTTCTTACCATCAGAAGTGGCCGTCGTCCAGATATGTCCATCAAGACTACTCCCAATGCAGTCATTGGAATCTGCAGAAAAATCAATCGCCATGTCCAACATTGTGTCTCGGAATGGTATAACGCGGAATCTAGTGCTTTCTAATACTAACCTGAACAACAACCATAGCTATAGTCCCAATGCTACCGGAGAAACCTGTCATGCAACAAACCGATTCTTATTTTCCGCTTCCTTACTTATTTTGTCCATTTTGGGGACTACTAATCGAGTCTGCATGTACCTGCTGATATGAATATGGAAGTTGCATAAAATGCAATGGCATTGACCCCTCCAAACTGTTGCAGCACCATCAAGCCAACTCCAACCTAAATAAATTTCAACTAACCAAAGTTTATTCCTACTAAACCATAGTAATGAAAGGAGAATTTGAGCATGAAAACGGCATGACTTTTATTAACGTTGAGAAGCTTACAATGAGCGAATGCGCGTATTTCCACTGGAACAATTCAAACACACTACCTCCAGAAATCATTTGAAGGGTTTGTGTATACTCCTATAAACGATAAAAACGAGTTCTTTTTGTCAATCTCTGAAATGAGAGAACAAAAGTTAAGTTGAAACGAGAGAATTATGCTCTTTCCCACTCATCCAAGATAAAACCTTACTCTAATTTCAGCTGCTTCACCAGAAATATCAGCACTCTTCCCTCTGAGGCGCTTGAGAGCAGCTTCGGATTCTATTCCTCGGTCAACCTTTGCCTGCAGCGGTTACCTATCAGTACATTAGTTTGAGTTTGTTTACTTCAATGCATGACCAAGCTGGCTTCCATGCTTATTTTTTTAAAAGAGTTCCAACATGAGGCTTTAGTTCCGTAACACTAAGAAACAAACTTTGGTTACCCTTTTACTTCTTATGTGACAATTTATGTAAGGATAAACAGCAGTTGTTTCTAAAATCAGAGTATTTCTCACCAACCATCTTGGAGATTCTGGAATGAAGAATAGACCTACGATTTGTATAAGGCATGGAATAATTCCTGAAAGAAGTGAAACCAAATATAATTCAGCATTTGCAGAATAACCTATTCAATTGAACAGCACAGTATCAAATGGAAATCTTACCGATAAGAGCCAGAATTCGCCAGGACACAAAAGCTCCAATGAGATATGTCAATGACACACCACAACATATCATCAACTGCAGAATCAGTAAGTGCATTAGCAAAAGGAAACACATAATATATGATACACGCTGCTAAATGATGCTTTGGCATTAATTACTTGATGCACTGTTGTAAATCCTCCTCGAACATTCTTGGGAGTGATTTCAGCTATGTATATGGGTACCTTTTGGTCAATAGGTAGACAAATGCATCAGTGCTCCTACATCACTACATGAATGATTAATCAAATACGAAGAGCGATGCACTCAAATCATTACCACATAGGAAAGGAGGCCCATTCCATAACCTACAGACAGTCTCCCGGCGTAAAGCCACCAAGCAACCTTTAAACATACACTGAAGTTTCAACATTTTTTATGTAATCCAAGAAAAATGAAATCTACTTAACATGTCATTCTAGCCTTGCCTTCGCAAACGCAATTGCAAGCCAACCCATGATGCAAAATATTTCTGCAAAACCCATTGTCTGAATCGCCATAACCAAAACGATACAGAATGGAAGAGTCAAAAGAGTATAGTTTTCGGGTATGGCTAATAATGATTGCAGGGGAACTGAAAAGAAAGAAGAAAAGGAAAAACTTACACCCCTTCTACCAATATAATCTGCTATCTTTCCACTCATTATAGCACCTATCATTGCTCCAATTGTTAATATCGAACCGAAAACTGAGTACTGCATAGAAAAAAATCCATTGAGAAGGAAATTCAAAAGAAGATGCAAGGAATTCTTCTAAGTTGTTATGGTTTGATATCCGATACACAAGTCCACACTTTTATGAATACTTACCTCTGCCAAAGACAGATTAAGGTTGTCCATGATTCCAGACTGAGTAGGTGATGAAAATCCTATCTGCCCATTATCAGTGCCCAAATCAGCTGATAATTTTTTTTGCTATGATGATAATACTAAGTAAATAGATCCAAAACAACCTTAAAACCAACAGAAATTCATCTCAACTTACAGCTGTTCCGAAAACAGAGGAACCAGACACAGCAACGAGGGTGCTTATGACCACTGCAGCAGTTACCGATGACCCTTCTTCAATCATCTCTCCCTCCCTTCTTACAAGAAGAGGGTTTGCTGTTTCTCCTTCTTCAACTTGTATTCTGCTTTCCCTGTCCATTTCTTGACTTTCTTGAAAGAGGAAAGCAACAGTGAGCAAGAGATGGACTGAGAGATTATACTTTAATGAAATAATTAAGGTTGTACAATACACTAAGGAAGCCAATTGGTTTTGGACCTGCTTTGTCTGTTTTTCTCCTGTTGTTTTCGGTAAAGACAGAATCTTTGCCTCCCCCCATTCCTAATCTTATCACGTGTTTGTTCATATTCATGTGTTTTCTTATAACCCCCATTTCTTTTCTTCTCTTTTCTTCTTAATGAAATGATTTATCATTAATAATAACCTCGGAAAGTTTACTTGAGCTGATTCAGAATCCAATTTTAATAGATATAATCATATAACTAATAAAAATCACAACGAAAATCATAAAAACACAGCATATAAACAAGTCAAACCCTTATTTAAAATAGTATCAAATCCCACAGAGACGGGGTTCCAATCGAAGGTCTCGGAACACAGACACAAGGTCAGGTCCACGTGCTAAATATAAAAACTCCACAAATGAGCTAGAAACATAGTACAAGGATAGAGCTTGTTTCAAGTGCACAAGCATACAAACACAAGTCATTCAAAACCCACAGGATTTTGAAGATATGCCGAACTAAATCTGGTTTCCCGAACTAGTTGGCGGCCAGTAACATCAGGCTCCTGCCTGATCTTGGGGTGGTACCGGTACGTCCTTCTTCCACATAAGATGCAGCTACTCCACCACAGAAACCAAGAATCATTCCACATTTGGCTTGTCTGTGAGCAGAAAAATCATAATCTCCTTCAGAAACTGCAGACAACCATAAAAAGTAGGAAATAAGCAACCACAATATACAATATTATTAGTGAAATTAAAGGGACCATCCAATGAGTTTCATCATCGAACCTTGATTGCAACTTTTTAGAGTATCTAGCAGCTGCGAGCGCGACGCGACGCCGAGCGCCAGTGCAGGCTTTCCCACCCCATTCTCCTGCACCAGCGGTGGGGCAAAGTTGGCTGATTGCTATTCAGAATCCTCGTAGACTTCACCATCATCAGAAAACTCATCAAATGACCTCATATCAAGCTGATAACGAAGGATACCGCCAATGCCACCAAATCCCCTGCAAAACTGAGATCCTTCTTGAGATTTATTGGTCACAAACTCAAGGGAGCAACCAAACCTCTTGTACTCATTAGCAAACCACTCAAGCAAGGGCAACTTTTCCTGAACCTCCAATTCAGCTGAGGTTTCTGGATCCCTGAAGTTCTTCTGGTCATTTTCCAGCTCCTTGTTCAGATGTTTTATAACAATCTCACTACTCGTAGCATTTTTCAATGTGTACCTATTCATGTCCAAATTTTCCCACACAATAAGAATCTCCACAGCACCCATCTCCAAGGCTTTTAATGTGTCATCCACACCAAAAACATACTTTCCAGTATCCTGGCTTATTTCTTCAAAATACTTGCCAATCAAGCGCTTCTCTTGTATAAATTTCACATTGGACAGAATTTCTGATGATAACTCAATAGCCTGATTGAAACCATTCTCACCACCATATGAGACATCAACCACATTCAAAATCTTAGCCTGGAGTCGAGGATCAAACATATCAGACTGACTCAGCTCTGTCTTGAAGTCAGCAGACCCGGCAAGAATTAATCCAGAAACATTAGGCTGACTGGTGGCAGGATTAATATAAAATTGTGTGGCAAGCTCTGCCGTCTTCCTAACATAGTTGTGACGCTTCTCCATCCGAAGTCGAGCAAATCGAAGAGCAGACTGCCCTCCTCTACCATGTTTCTTTGGCAAGTCAACAGAAAACTTATGTAGAACCTCTCGGGTGTTGCCACTCAGTGTTCCAAAGAGGGTTCCATTACCATCCATGACAATGAAACCAAACTTGTCATCAGATTCCAAGAGTTCATTCAGTGCTTCAGTATGAAACTTGTTGTCACAAAGGTAAAGAGATGCATTTATGGGCCTGAAAGGCTCAAAGTCAATGGTCACCTTCTTTTCCTTCCCATCATCAGTGACAATTGTCCCAGTGTAAAGCACAAGCCCGTTAGGAGGGACCTTGTTGTACAGCTTGAGCCTCTGCTGAGCAGAAGTGATTGCACCCAACACAGATTGTCGATTGACCCTACTCTTAATGTTGGAAGCCGTGCCAAACTCATCCCCAAGCATCTTAGTGACACGGGAAACCTGATCACGAGGTGGCATGATGAGAGAAATCATGCTAGTACCATTCCCTCGAGCCGCTTCCAGTGCCTTGATAAGCTTCTTGATCTTCCATATCTCAATGTTTTTATCGGTCTCGTGACTGTCTGCCATCCTGTAGTCCTTTAAAACTTGTAACGAACTCGTTTTTCCTGCAAAGAGGATAACCCAAAATAAATCAACTACGACCCTTCCAAAATCCAAATTATGGAAAACAAACACAATACAAAAAGCAATGCACTGCATACAAGATTATAATCAATTACATTGCAAAACACTAGATATTATAAATACAGAAATCAATCAAACAGACAAGTGAACCAGATCTCAAAACATCGAATTGGGCTGAAAAGATCATAGCTATATTTCATGAATCATAGTAAAACACTAACCTGCTATAAAACATTACCAGATTGAAATCAAATCAATACACCAAAAAGGCCCAATCCCGAAACAAAGACAGTGAACAGTTCAGCACAAAAATAACATCATAGAAGAGAAAAAACAATAATAATTAAGTAGAAAAGAGCAATTATAATAATTAACAAAATCGGCATCGTTGTTAAACCTATCAGATAAATCATAATACTTGAGGCAGAAAGAAAGGGAGGAACCTGGTAGCGGTGGAGACGACGCGGCGGATTGCTTGCCTCCGGTAAGAGGGAATTTGCGAGAGGAGAAGATGGATTTTGGCTCTGATGAAATTTGGTGGTATTAAGATAAAACGCAAATACCATAAATTCGTGGCCTTTAAATACGATGATAAAAAGATGAGATACCTTCAACTTTTCAACCCTACACACCAAAAAACGCTAACCCATCAGCTTAACCATGGTTAATGTTACTTGACCAGATTGCGTGACACGAAAAATTTCCCCCCGCGTGTTCCCTCCTTTTCCGTGTGTGGGGTAACTATTGGCCCGAGATATGAGTGTCGATTCTGGACACGATACATTAGGGCTAGTTCCTTTGTATCGCCCGGACTCAAAATCGATTCGGTTAATTACGTCAATGTTCATTTTTTTTCTAAAACACGAGTTAAAATAACATTGTAAAGTTTAAGAAACTATAACGATTAATTTTAAATTTTGAAAGTGAAGTGTTATAGTAAAAGATTTTTAAAATTATAATAAACTATATTAAAATATTTAAAATTTATAAAGTTCTTCGTTATGGCTCTCATGGTTTTAGAACTTGTAATATTAACCTGATAGGTTCCTAACAGTTGATAAAATAAATGATACTTCTTCTGGTTCTCAAAAAGGCCGGGCACACGGATTAAGAAAATACTGATCGCTGTTTAAGCTGAGCTGGACAAAATAGAAGAGTTGAACATCGTGCTTTCCTGGTTGTGTAAGGATGTGCTGTTAGTACCGGCAGTAACAGCTTTCCTAGGGAGAACTCCGAATTTGAAAGTGCTCCGCATCTCTTACTACTCCGGTGAAAAGACCCCTGGCAACACCATGAGTTTGGAGACGTTGCGCATCCAGATGCCGCGCCACAGCTTCCCTCAAGGAATTAAGGAACTGCAGATGAAGGTACGAGGAGGAGAGAACGAAGAAGCTTTAATTGCATACTTGGCTGAAAATGGTTGGAGAAGATTAATGTTCTAAAGTCTTGATTATACATGTTCATGTAATGCAGTAATGGTGGGTTAAATTTATACGACTTTTGTTTAGACTTTTAGAGTGTCAATCTGCACACTATATTTCCCTTATTTAATAACTATCATACGTTCAAATTCAAAGTCTACGTTACTCCTGGAAAGGAGGTTGGACAAAAGTGCCTATTAGTTAGGCTTACAGCTCCTAAACTGTTCTATATAACAAACCTGATATCCAGTTTATAAGTAGTGAAATTTGTTGGACAACACAACTTGATGGTTTAAAATGTATGAATCATAGTTCATCACGTGGAAAGGAACAGGAAGTTCTGATTCAATCCTTTCCAGCTGAATCAATGCTAACATCTCATCTAGAGTGCCGATTCCACCAGGAGAGCAATTACAGAACTAGTATTTCTAACAACAGCATCCAGAGAAAAACCAAACATTTCACACAAAATGACTATTTTTCTTTTTTCCAAAACATAGAAATGTTTTATTCACCTGCATGTATAAAGGTGAATTTTTTAAGGGCTGTCCATTCACCAGCCTCTCTTGCTAGCTGAAATCTCTTACCATTACTATTGTCTAACTTTTTTTGTTAAATTTCTCGCGAGTTGGTGATCAAATCTCCATTTTCCATGAAATACAAAAATGCATTGCAAACCAGCGTTACAATATTTACAAGAGTACTTGCTCAAACATTACCCAATTGATAATCCAAAACATACCCCTAGATATTTTAATCTCTACACGGGTACGGAACTCTTAATCATTGTAGTACCTAACCGGTACCCTGCTTGTTCTACTTTTAGGGTGTGGTCGACATCAGCGAGGGCCCCTACCCAGTACCTACTACCCGGATGACGCCTAATCCCACACCCGGAACATCCTACCATCCGGGACAACACCTTGGCCACCTATAAATACCCCTAAGGCAAAGGCAAGAAGGGGGACAAGCTTACACTCTGCAGAGTGACTCTCTCTCTCTGCTCTCCCTCAACTCCTGCTTACCCTCATATTTATTAATTTATTGACTTAAGCATCGGAGAGCCCTCCGACGTTGTGCAGGTGTAGTGGCGGCGTGGATCACCTCCTCTAGAAGGTCAAGATCTCAGAATCATCCTCACCGTCCGAGGATTATCACCAATATTTAAGGCAAAGGTTCTTTGCTATACATGAGTCGGAAAATCCACTGAGGTCGCAAGAGAAGTTAAAAGTACATTTCTACGGTTAACTCAACATTTTTACTCAGCTTTCCAAGAAGACAGTGGTGGAGTATCAGCTTCCTTGTATGTAACCATGCCACTACCATACCTGTCACCCTTCACCGCGTCATATGAAGCAATGGCTTAGAGTTCGACCATTTCTTCTGGTGTTAGTTTCACCGACAAAGCTCCAATGTTCGGTTAAAGTTCTCTATCTTGGTGGTTCCCGGAATCGGACATACATCATCTCCTTGGTGATGGACCTAGGCAAGCGCCAGCTGCAAAAGTGTGCAGCGTTTCTTCGTTGCGTTTTTGTTTACTTGCTCAAACGGTTTCTTGTTGTGTTCCAAATTTTCAGATTGGAACCTAGGGAGGTTGTCACAATTGGAACACATTTTCGGCATTATTAAGAACTGAAACCATCTCATCAGCAAAGTAAAGCATCATGGTATAATTCATCGATTATAAAGTTAGTACATACACATATCGTTCAAGTTACTGGGGTTCGGCAAGTGACGAGGCCTTAGGAAGACGTTTAAGAGGTCAAGGCTACAAATCCTTGTAAACCGAAAAAGGAAACATATTAACTAACCTTTCTGAAGTCATTATCAGTAAGGTTTTCAACCATCTTAGCACCTAAGGAGAAGAATCCTGACCCGAGAGGACTGTAAGCAACTACTCCAATGCCGAGTCCTCTGGAAAAAATTAAAATAAAATAGGGAAATTAAAATTCAAAATCTAAGTATTGGATAGTATTTCTTGGTGACACCTTACCTGCAAGTGGGAATAATGTCTTCCTCCTCATCTCTCGACCACAAAGACCACTCCAACTGCGCAGCTGTTATAGGGTGAACAGCATGAGCTCGTCTGATTGTTGAAGCAGAGACCTCAGACAGGCCAATGTATTTTACTTTACCCTCTTAAACAAGTTTCTTGAGTTCCCCCATCTTGTAAGGACAAAGGAAGATATATTTAGTCCCAATAAGAATAATGTTTTGACAAGGATATAAAGAAAAAGAGAGAACCAAGTAACTGAGAATCCTCGAGCAATAACAGAAATGTTGATGCGACAGACACCCAAGGAATGAAAGACTGCAGGTTTTCATGTCGAAGTTTGGTGGTTGAATTGGAAAATTCTTGTGCAAACCAGAATACACAAAGATAAAGATATTCATATTGACATGCCTCTTGTAACCCTAGGAACAGACCACTGTTCAGACCCGAAAACTTTACTAGAAACTAGTAATGTCGATCACAGTGCCTGATCTCTATTCTGTGTGATAATGAACTTCATGAAAGAAGAAAGAGAAATGGACACCGGTCTTCCTAGGTGGTACAAAATGTAATAATAATAACACCAATACAACGCCCTAACAACAACAGCAAGGAATGTCACGTGACAACGATTCAAAAATCTTATGTGGTTTCCTTGCAAATAACAATTAATTTTTTACCGCGTAATTTTTATATAGATTTAAAATTTAGTGGATTAGAAAGCTATATGATATTCACACCTTTGTGCAATAAGGGTTTTAGGAATACTTCTTACCCTACTATTTCTTTAAAGTCATTAGAAGCTTAAGCATTTTGTTAGTAAGACCAAAACAGCCATTAACCGGATGGTGAATCCTCTGCTCTGCTTCATAAACCAATGAATTCACAGCATCCTCCCAGCTCCTTCAAAAGCTTGCTCACATTGCTAGCCCCAAACACCCTTTGCACACTGGAAAACTTCTGGGCTGTTCTGCTGTAAAATAAGGTGCAAAGACACATTGTTTGAGGACCAGTATAATAAGACAATTCTTTCTTTGTAGAGTACAATTCATTCTCTAGGTGCTTCAATCTTTCCAAGAATTAAGATAAGACCAAAACAGCTATTAACCAGATCGTGAATCCTCTGCTGCTTCATAAGCTTTTTAAAGTCATTAGAAGCTTAAGCATTTTGTTAGTAAGCTTCTGATTATTTATCTTGGTCACCAAAAGCCGCAAAAACCATTTTGTTTAATTTTTTAATTGAGATTAGAATCCTGTCTCGCCACGTTTCGCTGGAATCTCAATTCTGCGGTTGCTAGTGCTGAGGGTGTTTGGTGCTAGCAATGTGAATTCATTGGTTTATGAAGCAGAGCAGAGGATTCATGATACGATCCTGGTTCCTTAGGATGCGTAACACCAACTGTGATCTCTGTTCAAAGATGGATTTCCTGCGGAATAGATGAAACTGATAGATAACTCGACAAGTACGAGCTTAGACCACTAGCTAACCTGTGCTAAGTGCCCTAATCGATTTCAAGTCAAGGGTCTTGAATCGGGTTCTTAGGACTAGACTCAACAATGTGAGAATCACACTAAGATAAACGAGACAATAATGCAATTCCAAGATTTACTTGTATAAGACTCAAGTATTGCGGACTCAAGAATAACAAGGTTCAACCAACTTGAACAAGGGCGGAGATTGAAGAGATTAACTCAATTTATCAAATAACAGCCAAGTTTCTAAGGAGGCCAAGAGGCTCCTTATATAGGTTACAAAATAACCCTAATTCCATAAAAGGAATATTACATACAGTAGATACCTAACTAATTAATTAAAGAGTCAGAGACTAAATAAATAAAAGCAATAAACACGTGCAGCTTCTGGACAACAGAAACGGACAAGTGCCGATAGAGGTAGGAACCAATCGGGAAGGAGCCGTTTCATTCAAGGGCAGATAGGTGCTAAAACGGACACGCGGAAATGTTGAAGCAAACGGCAATCGGATGAGTCAAAACGGTAAGTGCCGTTTTGAGAGGAACGGACGCTTGCCGATAGAATGGTCAAATGCCGTTTGACCAATGCCGATTGTGCCAATAGGTCAAGTGCCGTTGTGAGCATAACGGTCAATTGCCGTTTGACCCACGTCATCATCGGTCAAGGCAAAAGTGAGAAGATTCACTATCTTTACCGTCTTCTCCCTAAGTGCAGCCCTCTCACTTGTCATCTCAGATTCTAGCTCTTTGTGGATGAGGGATGACAATCGGTCTTGAAGTCGTTGGGCTCTGGCTCGAGTCATTGGACCCACGTCATCATCGGTCAAGGCAAAAGTGAGAAGATTCACTATCTTTGCCGTCTTCTCCCTAAGTGCAGCCCTCTCACTTGTCATCTCAGATTCTAGCTCTTTGTGGATGAGGGATGACAATCGGTCTTGAAGTCGTTGGGCTCTGGCTCGAGTCATTGGACCAGCTGGTGGTAATGGTAACTGGATGCGTGGATTCGCATCATTCCCTCCCCCTTCGGAAGGATTCGTCCTCGAATCCGTATCGGCATCATCCGCAAGTCCATACTCGTCATCTGTATCAAACAAAACTAAGTCAGAAACATTGAAAGTGGAGCTAACGGCACCATACTCACTCGGCAACGCCAGTTTATAGGCATTGTTGTTGATCTTCTCAACAATCTGGAACGGTCCGTCTCCTCTAGGCGATAGCTTGCCGCGGCGTTGGTCAGGAAAACGCTCCTTGCGCATATGCAACCAGACCCAATCGCCAACCTGAAACGTGACTAGCCGTCGGCCCTCGTTCCGTTTCTGCACAAGCTTCTCATTCGAACGCTCAATGTTCTGTTTTGCCTTAACATGTAATTGCTTGACAAAATCAGCCTTCTGTTCACCATCTAAACTTGCAACATCACTCAACGGTAAAGGAGTTAAATCCAAAACAGTTCTAGGATTAAATCCATAAACAAGCTCAAACGGCGAGTAATGAGTAGTAGAATGAACAGCTCGGTTGTAAGCAAATTCGATAAACGGTAAATGATCAACCCAAGTAGAAACATGCTTACGAACTAAGGTGCGCAAAAGGGAGCCAAGAGTCCGGTTTACCACCTCTGTTTGGCCATCCGTTTGTGGGTGATAAGAAGTAGAATATAACAATTTAGTACCAAGTTTCCTCCACAAGACACGCCAAAAATGACTAAGAAACTTAGTATCCCTATCACTCACAATCGTCAAAGGAATTCCATGCAAACGTACTACTTCACGAAAGAATAAATCAGCAATTTGAGTAGCATCACAAGTAGTAGAACATGGAATAAAATGGGACATTTTCGAAAATCTGTCCACTACAACAAAAACAGAATCCTTGCCGTTTTTAGACTTAGGTAGTCCGACAACAAAATCCATGGATAAATCGGTCCAAGGATGAGAAGGAACAGGTAACGGCATGTACCCTCCATGACCAACAGACTTAGATTTGGCTCTACGGCAAACTAAACATCTAGCGATGATGCGCACAACATCACGCTTCATGTGAGGCCAATAAAAATGATCATTCAAAACATCTAAAGTCTTAGTCACGCCAAAGTGGCCCATCAAACCACCACTATGGGCTTCATGCACAAGTAATTCACGAAGAGAGCAATGAGGAATACACAAATGTTTTCCCCGAAATAAATACCCCTCATGCTTATAAAATTTAGACCCGGAGACAGAAACACCATGCATATAAATATTACCAAAATCAGAATCGGTAGCATAGAGTTCTATGATGTGTGAAAATCCAAGCAACTTAGCATTAAGAGAAGTAATTAACACATACCGTCGAGATAGTGCATCGGCAACAATGTTCTCTTTACCTTGCTTGTACTGAATATGATAAGGGAAAGCTTCAATAAATTCCATCCAAGCGGCATGTCTCCGATTTAGCTTCCCTTGTCCCTTGAGGTACTTCAAGCTCAAATGATCAGTGTGGATGATAAACTCTCTCGGCATCAAATAGTGTTGCCATGTCTCCAATGCGCGAACAAGGGCATAGAATTCCTTGTCATATGTCGGGTACCTGAGCTGAGCATCCTTGAGCTTCTCGCTGAAATAGGCAATCGGCCGTTTCTCTTGTAGCAGAACGGCGCCGATTCCTAACCCGCTGGCGTCACACTCTATCTCAAACGCCTTAGTGAAATCGGGCAAAGCTAGTACTGGAGCAGTACAAAGCCGGTCCTTTAGTGTAGCAAACGCCTCTGCATGTGGCTGTTCCCATCGGAAGGCAGTATTCTTCTTCGTTAGATCATTCAAGGGAACAGCGATGGTGCTAAAGTCCTTCACAAATCGCCGATAGAAGCTCGCCAAGCCATGGAAGGATCTGACGTCACTAACGGTCTTTGGCGTTGGCCACTCTTGAATCGCGCGGATCTTTTCTTCATCCACTTTAACGCCATCTGTACTAACAATAAAACCAAGAAAACCAACTTGTTCTATTGCAAAAGAACACTTACTAGGTTTAGCAAATAATTTCTGTTCACGAAGTGTTAGAAAGACTTCCCTAAGATGTAAAACATGCTCATCAAAGGATTTGCTATAGATTAAAATGTCATCAAAATAAACTACAACAAATCTGCCAATTAAGTGCCGAAGTACATGGTTCATTAACCTCATAAAGGTGCTAGGAGCATTAGTTAAACCAAACGGCATAACCATCCATTCATATAAACCGTACTTTGTTTTAAAAGCAATTTTCCATTCATCCCCTTCTTTCATGCGAATTTGGTGGTAGCCACTCATTAAGTCGATTTTAGAAAAGATTTTGCTGCCACTTAATTCGTCTAACATATCATCTAAACGAGGAATAGGGTGACGATACTTTACAGTGATTTTGTTGATGGCCCGGCAATCAACACACATTCGCCAAGTGCCATCCTTTTTCGGGACTAGAATGACTGGAACGGCACATGGAGACAGACTCTCCCGAACGTACCCACGCGCAAGCAAATCGTCCACTTGCCGTTGTAGCTCCTTGGTTTCCTCTGGATTGGATCGGTAAGCAGGCCGATGTGGAATTGCCGATCCAGGGATAAAGTCAATCTGATGTTCAATGCCTCGAATCGGAGGTAAACCACACGGTATCTCCTCGGGTAGAACATCTTCAAATTCCTGCAAGAGAGAAGAAACACCAATCGGAACGGTAGGCTGTCGATCCGTTGTACCCGTTAGTAAACAGTAAGAACGGAAACGGATGAGAAAAAGGGGACGGCTTTTGCCAATAGGATTTTGAGAAGAAACGTTTTCCTCAACGTCGCTCCCCTTGGCATATACACTCAATTTCTTTTTATTTGACTCTCCTTTTCTCTCAATGCCACACTTAGCACGCTTACTCTTTTCGTGCGAATGTTTACTCTCTCCCTCTGCATGCTTGCTGTTTTCATGCGAATGTTGAAGGCTCACACACTCAATATTTTGCTCTTTATGTTTCACTCTCAAGCCTTCTTTTTCATTCGCAAGCTGTTTGGCAATTTCATACTCAACATGGGACTTAGCAAGCCATTGCTGATCTTCAAACACTTCAGCTTGGGTTAACGGTGCCAAGGTGAATTTCTTGCCATCCTTTACTATCTTGTAGAGATTGCGCTTCCCTTCATGATTAGCCTCTCTATCAAACTGCCATGGTCGGCCAAGGAGGATGTGGCTAGCTTGCATCGGCACAACATCACAGAGAACTTCATCATTGTATTTGCCGATCCTAAACTTAACAAGTACTTGTTTGGTCACCTTAATACCGTTATCATCCGTCATCCAATGTAGATGATACGGTTTCGGATGCTTCATTGTTGGCAAGGCCAACTTGTAGACCATCAACGCACTGGCACAGTTTGCACAGCTGCCGTTGTCAATAATAATGGAGCATCCTTTGTTACAATCACACCTCGGGTGTGAAACAGATTGGTCCGTTGTTCCTCATCACACATTTCTTCGGTGGTCTGGACGCTCAGGTTCCGTCGGACCACCAGTAACCGAACCTGCTCTCTCTCCTGATAGTCACTATCGGAATCGGAACTGCTATCGGGCTCGGGTGCTGATTGTGCTGGCTCATCGTCCGACTCCTCCTCTCCATTCGGCCGGATGATAAAGACTCTCCTATTTGGGCATTCTGATTTCTTATGCCCTCGACCGTTGCACTTGAAACACACAATGTCTTTAGTGGCTGGTCGATCCACTGGTGGAGTGTAAGGTTTCGTAGTTGCCGTTTTGGAAGGGATAACGGCACTGGCAGGATTCTTTGAAACGGTCGGAACCGTTTTATCGTCCTTACTCCAAGATGACTTCTTCCAAGGTGTAGAACCGGTAGGCCGAGAAGAATTCTTAGCCTTCCGATGCTTCTCAATCTTTTGAGCCATATGAAGCATCTCCTCGATAGTGTGGTATTGCGTCAGCTCCAAAGCATCGGCAATATCTGCGTTCAAACCAGCACTGAACCTAGCCATCGTTACCTCAGGTTCCTCAGTAACCTTTGCTTGTGCTAAAGCAATCTCCATCTCATTGAAGTAGGCTCCAACACTCTTGCTGCCTTGCTTTAGGGTCTGAAGCCGTTGATGAAGCTGACGGTGAAAGTGAATCGGAACGAACCGTTGCCTCATTGCCTGTTTCATCTCGCCCCAATTATCAATCGGACCAGCATAAACGGCTGCTCTCTTCAGGTTGAGCTGCTCCCACCAATGACTAGCATAGCCACTGAATTCAACGGCTGCCAACTGAACCTTTTTACTCTCCGAATAATTGTGGCATAAAAAGATAGCGTCTAGCTTCCGTTCCCAAGTCAGGAATGCATCAGGGTCATCGGTTCCCTCAAACGGCGGTATCTTCATTTTGATGCTGCTGAGATTAGCATCCAAACGGTCATCTTCCCGTTCTCTTCTATCTTCACGATGAATTCGTCTTTCCCCTCTCGGTCCATCTCGAGCATATATCCAACCTTCCCCTCCGTCAGGTTCTTCTTCCAGATCGTGTTGGGGAAGTTGTGGTCCTCGTCTAGCAAGTCGTCTGGGACGAAAGTTGGCAAGACCACACTGCCGATTCACTTCGCGTAGGCGACGGACGTCGTCTTCCTCGTTGGACGGTTCGCTCATATGTCCATCGGCTCTGTCGTCAGCTGCTCTCGGATTCGGGTTTAGAGTAGTTAATGCTTCGACTCTAGCCATCCTTGCATCGGCAGTTAGTTGTCGTTATGTCATGGCTCTGAGTTGTTCCGTTATGGTGGCCAACATAGCCGACAGATCGGGTTGTACTCCTTCTTGAGACATATGTAAGTACCTGAAATTCACAACACAAAAGAAAACGTAAAATTGCACTAACCTAGCGCTCCCTCACGTGTTTACTCTCGTGTTTAAACACTCTATTAATCTCACAAAATCACACACATCTCCTGCAATGTTCAAGCGTTAGTGAGACTCAAGAATCCAAAGGAAAGCTGCCAAGAAGACTCTCAAAGACAACTGGCTTCAAACAAAACGGGATACTTGGTATTTGATTAATTGCAAGATCAATCAGTTAAACAAATATCAAGTGGAGTGGAAGACAATATTAAAGAATCAAAGAAAAGCTTTATTTGACTCGAACGACTCAAACAAAAGTAATCCTCAATCTTTGGTATATTTGGTGCATGGGTGAGAGAATAAACTAAGTTTTGCCTTTAATAAGTGGAAGACAAAAACAGAGAATATTCCTATGGGAAAAGATAGTGGGTGCGGGACAAAACAAAGTGGAAGGATGGGTTGCCTTCTACTTTTCAGAATACTTTTGTGCAATTCTAAAAGTGCACTCAATAAAGTATTTGCACATGCAATCCCAATAATTTTGACAGATGTGGGATCGGTCAACAAACAACACAAATCAATTTTCCAATCACTGGAATGAATCAAATCAGTTTTTTTTTTTTGTTTTTTTTTTATCCTGAACGCACAAAATCCAGTTTTAGAAGAATGCTTGTAACTTGCGTTTCAGATGTCCAAATCACTCGATTCCTTTTTGATTCGGAATCTACACGGATATAGCTTTCTAACGACACCAATATCACCCAATTCGGATACCAAAAGATATGTTAAAACAATTTTGATAACTGACCAGAATTTGCACATATACTAACCAAGTACAGCAAGGAAATCGGTTTTGGAATGGAGTAGAAAGATTTACCGATTTCAACAACGAAAACTTGAAACAAAGAACGATACTTACCAATCTTTGAACGCCTTAAGCTCCGCTACCAACTGATACGATCCTGGTTCCTTAGGATGCGTAACACCAACTGTGATCTCTGTTCAAAGATGGATTTCCTGCGGAATAGATGAAACTGATAGATAACTCGACAAGTACGAGCTTAGACCACTAGCTAACCTGTGCTAAGTGCCCTAATCGATTTCAAGTCAAGGGTCTTGAATCGGGTTCTTAGGACTAGACTCAACAATGTGAGAATCACACTAAGATAAACGAGACAATAATGCAATTCCAAGATTTACTTGTATAAGACTCAAGTATTGCGGACTCAAGAATAACAAGGTTCAACCAACTTGAACAAGGGCGGAGATTGAAGAGATTAACTCAATTTATCAAATAACAGCCAAGTTTCTAAGGAGGCCAAGAGGCTCCTTATATAGGTTACAAAATAACCCTAATTCCATAAAAGGAATATTACATACAGTAGATACCTAACTAATTAATTAAAGAGTCAGAGACTAAATAAATAAAAGCAATAAACACGTGCAGCTTCTGGACAACAGAAACGGACAAGTGCCGATAGAGGTAGGAACCAATCGGGAAGGAGCCGTTTCATTCAAGGGCAGATAGGTGCTAAAACGGACACGCGGAAATGTTGAAGCAAACGGCAATCGGATGAGTCAAAACGGTAAGTGTCGTTTTGAGAGGAACGGACGCTTGCCGATAGAATGGTCAAATGCCGTTTGACCAATGCCGATTGTGCCAATAGGTCAAGTGCCGTTGTGAGCATAACGGTCAATTGCCGTTTGACCCACGTCATCATCGGTCAAGGCAAAAGTGAGAAGATTCACTATCTTTGCCGTCTTCTCCCTAAGTGCAGCCCTCTCACTTGTCATCTCAGATTCTAGCTCTTTGTGGATGAGGGATGACAATCGGTCTTGAAGTCGTTGGGCTCTGGCTCGAGTCATTGGACCAGCTGGTGGTAATGGTAACTGGATGCGTGGATTCGCATCAATTCACGATCCGGTTAATGGCTGTTTTGGTCTTATCTTAATTCTCCAGGAAAGATTGAAGCACCTAGAGAATGAATTGTACTCTACAAAGAAAGAATTGTCTTATTATACTGGTCCTCAAACAATGTTTCCAAGGAATATGCCACTAGCACCAGAGCAGCATCAGATGGGTAACCCATCTTCAGTTACAATGATGGGATTCCCAGTGGTCCAGCAGTAGGACAATATGGTGGTGGTGGTCAGTTGCTGATTCATGACCCACAGCGACAACAGGATCAACAGCAAATCTGTGAGGCTCAGCAATTGGCTGCTATGGTTGCTGCACAAGAACAGGCGTTAAGGGCTTACAGTGAGCAGCAACAGCATCAGCAGGAAGAGATTATGAGGTTTACCGATTCCATGTTTGATCTGGGGCATGGTTCTGTTACTGCTACTTGGTTTAATCAGAACATTAACCCTTCTGCTGAACAACACCACCCTCATCAGTTTGGTGAGGCCCAGCTTTTGCTTCAGCCACACCAAGGACAGGGTCAGGCATTACACTCACAGCAGCAACAGATGTTAGCAGCATTCAACCATTAACCGGATCAAAACAGCCATTAACATCTGCTGTTGTTGCTGTGAGTGTAATGCCTGACCCTGTCCTTGGTGTGGCTGAAGCAAAAGTTGGGCCTCACCAAACTGATGGTGGTGTTGTTCAGCAAAAGGGTTAATGTTCTGATTAAACCAACAGAACCATGCCTCAGATCAAACATGGAATCGGTAAACCTCATAATCTCTTCCTGCTGATGCTGTTGCTGCTCACTATAAGCCCTTAACGCCTCCTGTTCTTGTGCAGCAACCATAGCAGCCAATTGCTGAGCCTCACAGATTTGCTGTTGATCCTGTTGTCGCTGCGGGTCATGAATCAGCAACTGACCACCACCACCATATTGTCCTGCTGCTGGACCATTGGAATCCCCATCATTGTAACTGAAGATGGGTTACCCATCTGATGCTGCTCTGGTGATAGTGTAGCATACAATTCTTTCTTTGTAGAGTACAATTCATTCTCTAGGTGCTTCAATCTTTCCTGGAGAATTAAGATAAGACCAAAACAGCCATTAACCGGATCGTGAATCCTCTGCTCTACTTCATAAACCAATGAATTCACAGCATCCTCTCTTTCAGTAGCATTCAGCTCCTTCAAAAGCTTGCTCACATTGCTAGCACCAAACACCCTTTGCACACTGGAAAACTTTTGGGGCTGTTCTGCTGGAAAATAAGGTGCAAAGACACATTCCTGAATGCATCTCCTCCTCCGCAACTTGCAAGCAGCACACAAGATGACATTTGGGTTAATCTTTCTTCACCACTCACCAAATTTTCTATACAAAACAAGAAAACCCATTAAAGAAAACCCAATATTTCTCACAAAATCACACACCCAATAGTCAAGACTAACCAAGATTATACAAACACTGCAAGAAAGAAAGTAAAGAAAGGATTTTTATGGGGCAATGAAATATGGGAATTAGGAAGCTGCAGTGAAGGTTGAATTACTAGAAATGCTACTAGGAGTACTATATAGGAATATTCTTTTAGTAATTTCTTTTGAAGTTGGTCTATAAAAGAGAGACATGACGAGTCAAAAAGGAAACAACATCTTCCACTATTGTAATTGACCCGGAACGAGAAACACATGCACATCTACTAATTCCAATCTACAGGATATGAGCAACAACTAAATTGACCACACGCACAGAAATAAAACCAAGAAAAGCAACACCTTCATAATCATCAGATGTTCATACAAACCCAAGATTTTTAGGAAAGGATAAACCATAAAGGCAACACCTTGCTTGGAATGAACGTACCTTGGAAACTCTTCTGGAAACAATCTATCAGGAAGCAAATGCTCAAACTTCTGGCGTTCTTCCTTTTCTGTGTTATTTCTTTGTTGGTTGGGTAATGCTATTCCGCATGAATAGCCTGCCCGAATTGCCAAGCGGAATTACGTGGCGGTGTCCACGTCATTCCTTATTTACAAGTTTGCCACCGCCTTTATAATTACGGAATTGCCATCGCATTCAATTTTTACATTTTCCTCCTCTCTTCCTCCTCACCCAGCTGCGAATCCTCTCCCATCTAAAAATTGAATAGAAAACTTGGGCGTTCAAAATTAAATCTAGCAAACTTGAAGGTTTTTTATTTTATTATATTTTATTTTTAATACTATTCGAATAATTAATTTGTATTTTTTATAATTAGGAAAAATTAATTATTCGATAAATTAAATTAATTATGTGAATATTTTCTCATCTCTTTCTTCTTCTTTTATTTATTATTTATTATACACATAATTTAGTTATATATTTTTGCTGGTTAAAATAAATTAATACTCACAATATAGCATGAACCACTTCTCTTTGAGTCTTTTTTGTATATTGACTTTAACGATATATTTTTGTTTCTTTTATTTTTTTATTTTCTCGATCGTCATTTTTATTTGCATTTTAATTTTTAATTGATTTTTTTTACATTCTAACTCATCAATATATTGCATGTTTTGATTTTGAACGCACAAGTGTGGAAGAAAACTTGAAGGTTTTCCTCCATAAAAGTGAAACGTACCCAAATGCAAGAAATACCAAAGCATCAATTTTTTCACAAAAACATCCATACCTGATTTACATGAATAACAATACATAAGTATTAACTTATAATAATGCATGCCGACTACACTACCTAGGAATAGACTTGATGATTTAGTTTAGGTCGTGCTCTCTTATTACTGCAAGCGTAAGCGGGGCATTTGTACTACTTCATATGCTTCATTGGAAGTGTGTGAAGATCACTCCGCCCAGGACTGAGCATATGAAGATTTTTTATTTTATTATATTTTATTTTTAATACTATCGAATAATTAATTTATATTTTTTATAATTAGGGAAAATTAATTATTCGATAAATTAAATTAATTATGTAACATATGATGAATAAATTAAATTTTTCCTAATTATAAAAAATACAAATTAAATATTCGAATAGTATTAAAAATAAAATATAATAAAATAAAAAACCTTCAAGTTTCCTAGATTTAATTTTGAACGCACAAGTTTTCTATTCAATTTTTAGAAGGGAGAGGATTCGGCAGCTGGGTGAGGAGGAAGAGAGGAGGAAAACCTAAAAATTAAATGTAATGGCAATTCCGTAATTATAAAGGCGGTGGCAAACTTGTAAATATAAGGCGGTGGCAAACTTATAAATAAGGAATGACGTGGACACCGCCACGTCATTCCGCTTGGCAATTCGGGCAGGCTATTCATGCGGAATAGCATTACCCTTGTTGGTTAGCTGCTTGATGTATCATGCTAAGACCACCCACAGCTGGGGTGCAAATGGAGTGTTAAAAATGGATTAACAAGTGCAGCAGGGGATCAAATTTGAGCAAAAGTCAACGTCCACTCGTCCGGGGACCAAATTTTAGCTGATTCTTTTTTTTTTTTTTTCCCACTCATTGTTTATATCGAATTTTTTATAATAAATACTAAAAATAATTTTATAAAAAATATGCCATTATTTTTAATTTTTTGAGATCTATAAATTGAGACTAGGTTTGTATTATTTGGATACTAAAAAAAATTCAAATTTTTTACATTTTTTTTCTGGAATAAATTTGGAACAACCCTCGATTAGATTTAAAAAAATTATTTCTCACGTTTACCAGTTTATTTTGTGTGTTTCTCAAGTTTACGAGTTTATTTTGTGTGTATTTTCTTGTTCGTTTGCAATAATCTAAGTCGATGTTTGATTTACTGAGTGATAAATAATATCGTGGGTAACTACAATAAAAATATTATATTATTTATTTTATTAAAAAAGTAGAGATTTTTACATAAAATTATGAAATTTAATTAATTTATATTAAAAAATTATTATTTATTATTTATTATATTATAAAAATTAATTATTATAGTAATTATAAATTTAATAAGAAAAGAAATGAAAAATATGGTGGGGTATATGATAAATGATGTGGAAGGGAGAGAAAGTTTTTAACACCCTGAATAATCCCCTACTGTGAGCACGTGGGTGTTAAATGTTTTTTGGTTGGGTGCTAAGCTGATGTGGCAGTGAGAGAAAGTGAATAACACCCTAAAATTTGATCCCCTGCTGTTGATGGTCTAAGTGTATGAACTCCTTCTAATTTTTTTTACTGTTTTACCCTTAATTAATTTTTAAAAATACTATTTTACCCCCTCTCATAGTGGTACTAATATTATTTCCTTCTCTTATTAGTTATTGGTCCCTAATTATAGTAGTCTTCTAATTTATTGTATGCATTATATATATTTCATTCAACGTCGGCTTTGGTCTATTATTAAACCCGCCGCTGCGACAAGAATCATCAGATGCGACGTCGTCTCTTTTTCTATTTCTCTGATCGACTGACAAATCTTCATCAACATATGATCTCTATTTTGGGAACAAAAACTCCATGAATTTATTAATTGTAAAAGACAAATTAAGAACCTCGCCCTAATTAATACAAGGTTTGGGAACACTCTAATCTAATATAATTTGGAAATTAAGATATTTTGAATTCAATTCTTTAAATTCAATTTAATTGGAAAAAAATTCGAGAACCATCAATTAACATAATTCAATTTCTCAACTCAATTAGTAGTACTTCTATAGTTCACTTCTTCCCCATACTACGAGTGAAAGGGGAAATGTAAAGACTACCATTAAAGCAGCCCAAGTAAGACTTCCTATATCCATATGAATTATATCAATATGATAAATTTTCCATTATTATTCACTAATAATAGTTATTTGGTTACTCACAGCTTTGAATGTTGCCAATCAACATCAAAGTTCGTAACTATAATTCTAATTTTTTTATCATAATTAGAATACATATTAATTTTTTTCTTTTTTGTTATACATGTTCAAATAATTAATATAGTTAATTTTCTAATTTTTAATGATGATTAGAATACATATTAAAAGTTTTCTTTTTTGTTATATAAGTTCAAAAAATATAATTAATTTTTCATACACAAGGCAATTATTATATCGACCATTTTATCCATCGCCATATAGGTTAAGTCAGGTTCCTTCTTGTGCGTATTGTGGTTCTAAAAGATTCCAATTTGAGCCACCGACATTTATTGCTCAAGTGGAAAAATTTGATTGGCGCACACACAATATGATGATAACTTATATGATCTTTTCATGTCTCAGTCAGTCAAAGCTAGAGAGTTTTGAAACAATATTAAAAGATATAATAGTTTATTCTCTTTCACATCACTTGGTGTCAAATATGATAAGGATCTTGCTACATCGAAGAAAGAAGTGCATACATTTAAAGCTTAAGATCAAGTTTAGCATAATCTCCTTGCTTTGGTTTCTACTGAAAATAATCCGGTGTATTTTCAGCTTGACTTCTATAACACTGATAATGAGCTACAAAATTGGATGAATATACTTGATGCTGCATAATTGGATGAGAACATCGTGAAAAAAATTAATGAAAGCTCTTCAGAACAATCCATATGCAATATTTTTTAAGAGTTTTAAAGATTTTCCCGTTCTTGAAGACTTGCACATTTATATAAACACAAATGTTAATATTCATCAGAGAATTTATAATTCACCTAATATTAATCAAGTTACTGTTTTATGAAAGTGAGGAAAAACCCTAATGTTATATGGAAATGAGGACTAAACCGTGAATGAAGAAGGGGAAATGAAAGTGGATTAAAATCAAGAAATATATTGAGTACATAGTGATTGACAACCCAAATTTCCATTTCCCACCCAATTTGATTTTCAATTTGTCTCCGAATTCTCGATTGAAAATTCGAACGATTAGCTTTCAAACGAGTGAGAGAGAGATCATTGCAAGTGATAGAGGGAGATGGTGCTCGCGCATTTCTTTGGTGGCAAGGGTAAAGTGGTCAGATTTAAGGGAAAAGTGCATGGGGAGGTTAGAATGATATTTATTTCGGTCTGGGGGAAAATGTCCAAAACGACATTATTTCCAGACCGAAGGGAGTAAAAGTTTATAAAAAATTATAAAATTTGAAGAAAAATGTAACAAATATGATAGAATTTATTCTACTAAAAAAAATTTGAAATTATAAAAAAATAATAACCAATTATTTTATTGTCGTATTCTCAACCATACTTGTTAAAAATTTTGTTTAAAATAAAAAAAAGTCATTTTTTTACTATTTTATTTGAATTATTTAACTACTACATAGATTCAGATTGCAATTGGTAGGAAATTAAACGATTTATATTGCAAGTTTTGAAACTATAAAGACCATAATGAAAAAAATTTGTAAAATTTATACTCCCTCCGGTGCAAAATAAACGACGTTTTCCTACGGATTTTTACTATTCATAATACTTGTCATTTTATCTTTTTCGAAGCCAATATTTTGTGCAAATGACAAAAAAAAATTATGCATCAACCCAATTTGATGACGGTGTTTTAATTTGAGTGAAAATTAAGAGTAAAAATGAAACAATATAGAATAAAATAAGATCAAAGATCATGGTGAAACAGATTTTTACTATCCTAGAGAGTCATTTATTTTGCACCGGAGGGAGTATAATTTTTAACACTATAAGCTCGAGCTGAGCTATAGGTGGACTAGGGAGCCAAGACACTCTCAAAATTTTCAATTCTCCCGTAATAGTCTTTAAAGTTTTATTCTTTTTTTATAGATCTTTCATATTCGCCCCCTCAAATTTTTTGATTCTTATTAAATCACGCTTAAAGTTTTATTTCATGTATACTAATTATTCATATTTACCCCTCAAACTTTCTATCCTTCCATAATAGTTCTTAAAGTTTATGTTTTTATAATCCTTCACAGTTGCCCCCTAAAATTTTGATTTTTCACATAATGGACCTTTAAGTTCTATTCCTTTTTTTCATTCATTAATTCTTCATATCTTTGGACTAAAAACTATCTAATTAGCCTAAAAAAATTCACTCAAGCTCCATCATCATTAACTATAAAGTTTTTATATACCTAACACCCTAAACATACTATTATCACAAAGGTACATACATTATAAATTATACCACATGAAACAAAGAGAACTTCATTTATATCTTTTAACCTATTATTATTATTATTCGCAATTTCTCATAAATTTATTATTTTTTATTAAAATACTTATAAAAAAATGCAAATAAATTGTTTAGGTATTAAATTAGTGAGCAAATAGAATTGAAATACCGGATCCTATTAAAATTAAAATACAAACTATATCAAACAGCTGTATTTATTTTCCGTGTGCAAATATGAATTTTACTGAAGAAAAAAAACTACTCCATATAATCAATTAAGGATGCGAATGATACTAATCTCCTAAGATAGGAAAAGCTCATCAATGCATGAAATAAAAATTAGGTAAAAGTTAAAAACGCAGCGCAGTGATGACACTTCAAGGCTTGTTTCGTCTTTTCAGCTCCACATAAACCCTCATTAGTATCAGCATAAATAACTCTTAAATCAGAATATTTTCAAAACAGAGCATGTTGTTCGGCACCCCTGAGAAGTGAGAAGCAAAGATTTTCCAATAAAAAGCTTAGCAAGATGAGTGAAATCCCAATAAGAGTGGAGGAGATTCATGGCAGAGGAAGGGGTATCGTCTCTTCTCAGCCATTAAAGGCTGGTCAAATTGTTCTCAAAGATTCTCCAATACTCCTCTACTCCGCTTTTCCCCTCAACAAAAACCACATATCAGGTTCTCTTTACTGCGATAGATGCTTTAGAACAGTAAAATCAGCTCCGGTTCCTTGCAATTCCTGCGCTTTCCACAATTTCTGCAGCTCAACTTGCCGTTCCGCCGCCGCACAATCTCCCTGGTTATGCCAGGCTCTGACCCAGTTGCAGAATTTCAGCTCAGTTATCCTCCACCAACCGCCGGAGCGGCAAGTCCAAATCCAGTTCCTCATCAAGGCTTATAACCTTGCTGTTCTTTCTCCATCCGGGTTTCAAATTTTACTATCGCTTCAAGGCCGCCCTGAAGATTTTGGAGATGTGGGTGCTGCCCAATTCTTGCATTCGCTCATTTCTTCTGCCTGCCCGCGTCCTCCAATTGATGGGTTCTCGTTTTCGTTGGAGCTTACTGCGGCTTTGCTCGCCAAGGACAAGATCAACGCTTTTGGATTGATGGAGCCTGTGAATTTGGACAATGGAGGGCTGCGATCGGTGAGGGCGTATGGAATTTATGCAAAAGCTGCTCTTTTTAACCATGACTGTCTGCCGAATGCTTGCAGGTTTGACTATGTAGATTCTGGTATTGACGGCAATACTGACATTATTGTTAGGATGATTCATGATGTGCCTCAAGGAAGGGAGATTTGTTTGAGTTATTTCCCTGTGAATGAGAATTATGCTGCTAGACAGAAGCGATTGATGGAGGATTATGGGTTTAAGTGTGATTGTGACAGATGCAAGGTGGAGGCTAATTGGTCTGATCATGAGGATGAAGAAGGGGATGGTGATGATGAGAATGAGTTGATGGAGGAGGAGGAGGATGAAGCAATGGATGCGGCCTCTGATGATGGAAACGACACGGATTTTCCTCATGCTTATTTCTTCGTGAAGTACATGTGCAATAGAAGCAACTGCTGGGGAACACTGGCTCCTTTGCCACCAAATAATGGAAGTCCACCTAATCTTATGGAGTGCAATGTGTGTGGTAACATAAAGAATGATGAAGTGGTTGATGCCGGTGAAGGGTCAGCTGGGGTTTTGATGAACCATTGACCTGCCTATCGTTTGCTTCTCCTTTCCAGTAAGTAGTTTAGTTCCTTTTCATATTTTGGTGTTACATGCTTATCTTCAATTGCTTTAGGTGTTAAGAGCTAAAACAGAGTTATAATATGTGCAAGGATAGTGTATATAAGTTAATATACAATTAAGAAGACTATAGACAAGATTCTTGCTTCGTATCGGGATCTTGTTTAGGTGTAAATTCTATGAATAGGTTTATCTTTGTAGTGGCCCTTTCTTTCTGTTTAGGTAGACTGATTGCCTCCTTTCAAGTTTTGTTATTAGGTTTCCAAGTTAGGATGAGGTCTACAAATATACCTCAAGTCCTTCGATGCTGGTGCCGTGATCTTAATGTTCCTATCTGTACACATGACATTTCAAGTCCTTACATTTTACCTTCTGACTTGATTTTATAATACAGCAAGGAAGAATAATTCTAGTATTGTGTCATTCGGGTGCTTATAATGCTACAATTCTAGTATTTTTGAATTCCATGTTGCATCTGGCTTCATCATTATTTGATAAAGTGACTGGCTTATAATCCACCGCATGCACTGCTCTATGCTTTATCAGTGGAATTGATCGCTTGTATTGTGGCATTTTTGTGGTGTGCTATAGGTTCTTGAAGTTTTGCATAGAATCTAGTTGTTTTCTGCTTAATGAATGCCTACATTTTGGTTTCAGGAGAAAAGGGGTGGCTTTCAGCGTGAAATTGCAGGCTGTTTAATTTGCGCTTCTAGGACAGGTTTGGTGAAAATCTTTGGTTTTTCTCCGTAACAGTAGAGCAATACCTTCTTTTCATTAATTTGTTTTTTTAGTTCTAAGCAATTCTCTTCGACCTTTCCCTCTGCCTCATCCCATTAGGGGATGGAAAATAAAAAATAAGCCAGACTACCTCCCGCTCCTAGCTTGATTCCTAAAGCAACGAAAGGCAGCAACTACGAGGGGATTCAGACTTTAGGTCGATCTCGAGTAGCTTGCTTCCTCATAATGTGGTGTGCTGGTATTTGGGGATTGGTTGTTTTATGTTAATGGTGAACATTCTGATGAGCTGCTACCACCTTCATCTGTGCGCTTCGTGTGCAGACCTGGGAATTCTGAGCGCTTTTTGTATGGATGAATAAGAGAGTGAGGGTGTTGTTGCCTGTTGGTTTGCCCACATGCTCTTCACAAGGTTTATTGTTGGGCTGGACCTTTTGGGCTTGGTTAGATAGGCCCACTTGTACTAGGGCTTAAGCCCTTTTGTAATATGCTTTAGGTCTTTGGGCCTTTTCAAAACTAATAGGGCCTTAGGGGCAGGTCACATGGTGGGCATTTGGATTTGGTCCATCAAGATGGGTGATTCATGTTTTTTTTTATTGTTTTTTTGTGCGCGCGCTCTTTCTATTGTAACAAGTATGTATTACTATAATTCATTTATTATTTAACATTTTAGTTATTTCTAGTATTGTGCTACTTTCTTTTAAAAAATTGCTAAAATATTCAACAATTAAACCAATAAATAAAAGTGTTTTTTTTCTTTCCACGGTGATAGAAATGTAGACTGTACATTCAAATTCGAGGTCTTGCCCACCATTGAGTTATAAGCTCATTGGCGTAACATATTTAAAGATTCAATGCTATAATATTTATAAACAAAATTTTAGAACTGTTGCATGAATTGGATTATTAGAAGGTAGGGTTAAAAAAACATGGAAAGAATTTGGATTATTGGAAGGTAGGTTGAAAACACGTGTAGAAATGAGGTAAATCAACAGGAAATTGCGCCAAATGGCCGAAAATGTCTCCGTAGTCCGTAGATGACCAGGAATATATGCTTTGCTTTCTTTTTTGTCAAAGGAAAATATCTTTGCACTTGTGGAAGAGATTGGGCCGAACGTGGGCCCATGAAAAAGTCTCGGTTGCCGTCTTTCTTGATTTTGTTCAGCCGTATAGTAGTAGTAATAGTTGTGTGATGCCGTAGAATATGCTTCCTTTTTTTCTTTAAGAAAGGTGGTGAAGGGCTTGTTTGGGAGATGAACTATCAATATCTTTTAGTAGATATCTATTTCTTTTTCATCAATTAATTCAACAACATTTGCAAGAAAAATAAAATAAAGAAAACCGAATGTGATACCATTAATATGAAATTCTTACTGTCGATGTAATGTTTGCGAGTTGGGCGCTGGCTGGGTGTGTGTATTTTGATCTTCAGGAAGCTCAAAAGAGAGTGAAATAAGAATTTCTTGCAAGTGAATGATTAATTTAAGTGTAATTCATGCTTTAACTCGTGGACGCTCTTTTGCTAATATGAATCTTTTATATTGGATAGAAACAATGTTCCCGGAAAATGGTATAAAAGTTCATATTAAACATATTTATCGTGAAGCTAATAAAAATATGAATGACACGACAAATTTCAAATAGTATTAATGTGTCTAGAAAGGATGACTTGCATATTCGGGTTTATTTTATAATTATTCTTTTCCAAGTAAGCTACCATCCATTGCATTAACTGAAATCACCATACTAGTCGACCTATTTAGTAGTATTTTAGTATTCAATGATTGTTACTCGTATTAGTTACGTGTGAGAATTGGAAAAACACTAGGGGAGGAGTCGGATCCAAATCGAAACATAGAAATTTAGTTGCCTGGAAATTGATTGATGATGCGTCAAGAAATTAAACCAAAAAAACTTCTCACTCCGATGTTATTTAAATGTCGTTTTAGACCAAAAATTTTAATTTTAAATAAATAATATTTTACAATTTTTTAAATACTTTATAATTAATTTATTTAATGTAGAGGAGAGAAATGAATACTTATTGGTTAATTTATTTAATATAAAAGAAAGAGATTATTGTTTAATATTAAAAATATCGTCACTAATCATTACCTTAAATTTCATACCCGATTCTCAAGTGACATTTATTTAAAACTGAAAGGAATATATAATAAACGGACTTATCACTATGTCTAAATTATTAGACAGAATTGTCAATGAATTTGGAATATTATCTTTATATACTAGTTTGTAGTATATATTAAAATGCTAAGATTGGATCATAGCGAATATTCAATGTCATAGACATTATAGACAAGCTTTGGGATATTTATAAGCGGTCAATATTTTTGCCCTAACTTTGATTCGGTTAACTTTTGTCTCTACATTACTGCTAATCCTACATTGGGGAGCAGGTAAATTGCTCACATTGCGTTCAGACTACTTTCGAGTAGGGTAGGAATATAAAGAGCGAACAAACTCTCAATCACAAGTTTTGACGCAGCTAAAAGTTGAGATTTTCGATTAAATCATAACAATTTCTTCTTATTTAATCTACACTTGTGGGAGACAAACTAGTATAATATTTGAATGAAATTATAGCTGACAAAAAAAATTAGGTGAACATTTCAGGGGAAAATAAGTTCGATAATTAATAACAATTGTTTAAACTCATTAAAAGAGAAAACTAAGTATAAATACCCTTATAGTCAAATTAAACACAAAATTACGAGAAATAATAACGAATAACTTTAAAATTAATTTTGAGATTCTTAAGAGCCAAATTTGGTCGATACGAGCGAAACGGATCGTTTCTTAATTGGAGGGATCTCCTTGAGTTGATATATGCTCATCCCTCGGAGAGTTTGCCTGTAACTTCCCAGCCCAATCTAATAGGATCAAAACTTACGAAATTTTTTAAATTATTATCTAGAAACGCCATATTCAGACGAAATTAATCTTTTCCGATCTTTTCATCGTGCGGCAATCAATAAAAGGTAAGCAACAAATGTATGAATATAATTTTGCTTAAAAGATCATTGAAAGGGCACCGCCCCATTAGTTTAATAAGTGGAACCGAAAACAACAACAACAAAAAGAAGATTAGAAAAAAAAGAAATACAAAAAACCAGAATAAGTTAGGTCTCCTGTCCTGTGGAATGGGTAAACAAGAAGGTGTCCTACTTATTTATTAGTAGTAAAAGATTAGGTGAAATCTTGAGTTACTAGTTCACTTTTGGCAACTATCTAAGTCTCTCTAACTCAACTCATGAAGAGAAGAAAGAGTCTAACGCCGTAGCATATGTGCAGTTTTGAAAACTTCTGGTCAATTAGAAGGCATAGAAGAAGGACGAGCGGTTCTAATATTTTTGACAAATTGTCAACACTGTTTTCATTCATTATCATTATTATTATAATAAGGTCGGCAACACAACCATTTGCATCTCTAAAACTGATTGAATCGTGGCCGATTCTATCTATTTGTATCAAGTTCGATCACTAAAAATAAAAATTAGATAAATAAATAAGCGAATTAGTGATTTCGTACGAGTATCATTAGGACTGTTAGATATTTTTTATAAGAGTTTTGTTTTTGGTATAATATAATAATATATTTATGTATAATCAATATTGGTTATGGTTAAATGGTAATCAAAGTCTTGATTTGAATCTTGAATGAAGAGGAACGTGATGGGAGAATCGACCTCACTATCCTTTAAGAGACTTGATAGAACTCAAACGAGATTAGTTTTAATTGAAAGAACATCTGAGATAAATAAAAAATAAAAAAAATCATATATTTAGTATGTACGGTAGGAATCTTGTCAACTATAGTGTCGGTGTTTGTCATTATTTCATTAAAAATAAATTAGCGTTTCCCATGAATAAAATTTCATCGCTAACATGTTGGCATGGCATGAACATGCAGCAACACCAATGTATTGACCTTTTTCAAAAAAATTACTAAGATGCTTGCACCAAGGATGATTTCTTTGTTTCCGTCGCTTCCAAAGTTAATCTCTTTAGTAAAACGAGAATTTATTTGTCCTATGGTTTTATTTTCTGATGATAATTACTATTAAACACATTCAATATTAATAAAATATTATCTGCCCACAATATGAAAAATATAAGATATTATTATTGAATACGTTAAAAAAGTTATATGTAAAATACCGATACTATACATTATAAGTAAATAACGCTGTAAGTGCACCGAATTTATCTAAATTCTAAATAAAATTCCAAAAAAATATTAGTTTTTAAATTTTTAGACGATGATAATAATAATAAAAAAAATCTAAACCGTGAAAATAAAATCATGATAAAATTCTATTTTT
Organism: Viola odorata; assembly: GCA_963691705.1. Classification (NCBI taxonomy): domain Eukaryota; kingdom Viridiplantae; phylum Streptophyta; class Magnoliopsida; order Malpighiales; family Violaceae; genus Viola; species Viola odorata. The sequence continues at coordinate 9,175,453 of OY829544.1, forward strand.
TTAGAGAATAAATATCATGATATTTATATTATATTTTTTTTATAAAAAAGAGTCGGACCCAATAAGCAAGTGACAAATACGGCCAAAACTTTTTAATCCTTTTTCTTAACTGATTTTATTTTTAATGAACTGAAACTTGACGTCTCTTGATCCCTTTTTTTTTAGAATAAAACATTATTATAATTATCATTAATATTTTAAGTTAAAATTATTATTATTTTATTTTATTTAAGCAGAGATTGGAGTCCTACTCCTCGTAGTCGTAGCCATAAAAAAGGTTAGTGACCCATGTAGAAAAAAGAGATTTTTAATTGGAGGCAAACACGGCACTATCATCTACTCTCTGCCTTCCCTTCCCTTTCCCTTTCCCTTTCCCTTTCCTTCCCTTCCTATATCTCTCTGCATCCAGCCTCTGTTCCTCTCATTGCATTTATGATTCTTCTCTCCACCTTTTATTTCTTTTCGTGTATATTAACCGATCTAGATTCCCACACACATTGCACTGTTACCCACAGCCATTGATTAATTTATTTCTTTGCTTAGATTGCAAAGAAAAAGAAAAGACAAAGTGTCCTAAAACGCTTCCTCTCATTCCCAAAAAAGTGTTCTTGATAAGAAAAACAAAAACCCAAATCGAAAAAAGGGAAAAAAGGAACACACCTTCTCAATCTCTGGTTATCTATGGTTGGTGGGTTTCTGTGATTTTTTTTTTCCTCTGGAGAGAAAAGGGATAGGTACAGATAACCGTTTGGCCTGTAATTAGTGAGTTCTTGTACGGTTTGGTTATTGGTATTTCAATATAAGAGCAGAGAAGAGCAGGGGAGGTTAGAGGAGAAGGGTGTGGGGATTTAGCAAGCAATGGCAAGGACAAGGGCAATGGAGGATAGGAAATCTACCAGAAGAGAAGATATGGAGTTGTCTCTCCGAATGGAGGAGGATTGCGAAGAGGGTCATGGTGGTGGTGAAAAATTGGTGACAATGGAAGAAAGAAAATCTTTAATCCTTCCTACAAGTACCAAGCAGCAGCAGCAGAAACCAAAGCAGCCGCAGCCGCAATCGCAGCGTCTAGTGTCCCTTGATGTTTTTCGTGGGCTCACTGTTGCGGTAATCGATCTCTCCATCTGTCTCCTCCTCCCTTCCTCTGTTCATTGGTTTTTGGTCTACACGGATTAAATCCAGGAAAAATACTGTTTTTGTGTGCAAATTTCCTTACTTTTGATAGACCATATTGTCTTAATCTTGTTCTGTTCTGGGTTTCTAGCTGTTTTGGTCCCTTAATTTGCCATTAATGACTTGTCATAACTTCTCAAGGAAGAACACCAAAAGCTCCACCCACCAAGGCACCAACCTCTACCGTCTTTTTGATTATTTTATTTTGATCAAAGATTATAGTAATATTTATATATGGTTAATGATGATGATTACTTCCACTTCTACAAGAACGATTGGTTTTGAGTAGAGATCTGTTTTTTCCCATGATAAACAATGAACACATTGCTTACTGGAGAGGAAAACTAAAGGGTCCTATCATTTAGTGTAGTTATTATTACTTTTTTCCAAAGATCAGGAAAGATGAAAAGGAAAACACTTTCAGTTTCTGCATTTACTTCCATTTATAGTACTCAATTTTCCGTTATCTTCTCCTCCCAACTCGCACAGAAAAGTGATTTATTTTAGTATTAGTCTATACTTGTTTTTTTCCTTTCTAAATTAAGACTGATATTTCTGGAAAATTTCCTCCAATTCCATCAACCTTGGCTATACGTGTTAGTACAACTATGTTGACCAGGAAACAGGCACCATTTGGCATGGATAGATGGAACTTTTTTTTTTTGGATCGGGCATAGATGGAACCTTGCGTGAGAGAATCCAGCCATGTTTATTTACTCAAATCTGCTGCACATTCAATTCTGGCATGAATACATTGATGTGACAAATACTAGTATAAAGTTATTGTGGAAGACAGCTTGCGTAGCTCTTTCCCTTTTTAATTTTTATTTGTCTTCTGCTTCAATCTGTCCTCTGGCTACTGAGATGACCTCAAGATAGCAGTAGGACTGACTTAGAATTGAATGGCCACCAACTGGAGATATTATATAGTAGTATGATTTTCCCTTTTTAATCAGGTTACAGCCTTTCCTTCATCATTTATTGGTTTTACACACCAGAACAGAACAATCATTCACAATTGCCTAGCTTCCAATTGAATGAGAAAGATAGCAGATTTATGGGACAAGCAAAAATATACTGGTTTAACTAGTGGTACTTTGTCTCTAGCACTCTGTCCTCTATTTGCAGCTATATGCCAGTAACCAATGAAATTCAAGAACAAACAATGGATGCCCTTTTCTTCTTGAACTGAACAGTGATGTCATGAATGTTAAAGGCTTTTATGTTCTATTAGTTATAGGAAGTAAGAGGATATTTTGGTCTTTAGACCCGGTAACAAAAGTTTAAACTTGGTTAATTTTTTAAAATTCAAATTGAAACCAAGCCTGGAAAAAGATTAAATAATCATATCTTATGATTAAGGTACATGCAAGCTAGCAGTAAATGACTTTTGCAAGCATTTATTTTGAAGGTCAAAACTGTTTTTCTTATGTAATGCTGGCATGATTTTCGTAGTATCAAGAAGCTGTTAGGATGTTTTCGGTGGATATGATGTCTGTAGATGGTTTTGACTTTTAGTTGATTACGTAGTGGTCATCAAGCAATGAGAAATGACCAAGTACGAGGCCTTTTTTTTTCATGTGATGGAGTTTTGACTTCTGTTGTACATGCACAATTTAACCTATTAACACGTAGTTTTATGTTTTCTCCTCGTTGATGCATGCAGCTAATGATACTTGTTGATGATGCTGGTGGAGTTATACCTGCGATTAATCATTCACCATGGAATGGAGTTACACTAGCTGATTTTGTCATGCCATTTTTCCTCTTTATTGTTGGTGTTTCACTTGCTCTTACGTACAAGGTATTTCTTGCTTCAGAAGTTTATCGTTGTTACGTAAAGCATTCAAACTATGGCCTCAAGCTGTGAATTAGAAGATTTTTATAATACCTTGTTGGATTTATTCAACCATGTTATAAAGCTTGTAATGTGTTATAACCATCTCTATTGATCACATTGCTGACTGTGTACTGGTTCCATACAGAAACTGTCATGCCAATTTGTTGCGACAAGAAAAGCAGTACTCCGAGGACTCAAGCTTCTAATTTTAGGCATCTTTCTCCAAGGTTCTTTTCAAGGCTTCAACTCTTGGATATTGTACTCCTGTTGAGGCTTGTGTGGCTATGCTGCAGCATATTTCATGTAGTATAGTCAAGTGACATCTTATGCAAAGTCCACTTTGGAATATACACATTTATGTGACTATGTACTTAATATTTGCCATCTCTCCCTTCCAGGTGGTTTTTTCCATGGCATACGTAGCCTAACCTATGGAGTTGATCTCAGTCAAATAAGATTGATGGGTATTTTACAGGTATTCTCTTCAACTTTTCTGATTATTTACTGCATAAGGGACAGTGATAATAAAGCTAAGCTATTGCTTGTTTGCTCCAGCAGATCTGTTGCTGAAGTTTGTTTTTTGATGTTTCCTCATAAGGATTGGCTTTTTTTTGGCTACCTGGCTCATGTTCTTTAGCCATTTTTAATTGGTCCAGTGTCCATTTAAATTCACAAACTGCATTTGCCCTAGATAAAACGTGCTATTCTTTACCCTTTTTTTTTGCCTTTCCAGAGAATAGCCATAGCATATCTAGTCGGAGCATTGTGTGAGATTTGGCTTAAAGGTGATGAACACGTTAGTTCACCATCATCTGCGGTGAAGAAATATAAATTTCAATGGTGAGTATTTATTTCTTGCTTTCTTACTTAGGTTTCTGGTGTTGATCTGCTCTAAAGTAATCAAACAATTCTTATCTATTGTTGATGTAAGCCTGTTTCTGGCTCTTGTCCTTGTCTTGGTGTGATTTAATTTGCTTGATTCAAATATCCAACCGCTCATAGGTTTACATCAACTTGATTAATTAATGTCAAATCATCTGGTAAAATATGTGAGATCACACACTCATAGATATGGTTATCAGGAACTAAGATTTCATTCCTTTTCAAGAAGACAACTTCTGTAAGAAAGTTATACATGAAAAGTGGTTAAGAGTTTCGTGTTCCTAGTTTTGCATTTCAGGAATTTCTTTTGAAGTTGTACTGCCAGAATTTTGTCATATTTAATTGGTCTCCAATTCTCTGTCAGGGCTGTGGCGCTGGTTATTATTGTTACTTATCTTGGCTTGTTATACGGCTTGAAAGTTCCTGACTGGGAGTACCAGATACCAGAAGCCTCTTCTGTCACCCCAAAGAGTTTTTCAGTGAGTTTCTTGCAAACCTTTTCTCCTCCTGATGTATTGTTGTAAATGTATTGCTTGCTCACCAGATCTCATTTGTTTTTCTCTTTTGCCCCTCAAAGGTGAAATGTCAAGTAAGGGGTGATACAGGACCAGCATGTAATGCTGTTGGAATGATTGATCGTACATTATTTGGAATTCAACACCTGTATAGAAAGCCAATCTATGCACGGACCAAGGTACTTGCTCTTTTTATAGTCTCTTACTCTGCTTTGCTCAAGTACTGGCATTAACTAACCTTTATCGCGTATCTAGGGGATCTGTCTCTTCCATTCAACTTTATTACAAGCTTCTAATTTGCTCAGTGGTTCTGCTTTATTGTACTTTTTATAGTATAGATTTTCATATTACTTCTTTTACTGCTTTACTTTTTGCAAAGAAAACATTGGAATCATTGAAATTATTATTATTCTCCTTTGAACAGGAATGCAGTGTTAATTCCCCAGATTATGGCCCACCGCCTCCTGATGCTCCTTCATGGTGTCATGCCCCTTTCGATCCAGAGGGACTTCTGAGGTTTGTTGACAAACTTCTTTCTGCTTCTCACTTTATCAATACTTAAGGAAGCATAAGATGAGAATTTCATTGATATGAGGGTCAATCATCAGTAAATCAAATCGATCTAGATAGATTCTAGTAGCAGCCTAGTGTCGAAAGTTTTTTTCTTGTATGCCATACTTTGAATTTTTCATTCTGATCTTTGTACTTTGGCATTGTAGTTCAGTAATGGCCATAGTTACCTGCTTAGTTGGCTTGCAATATGGACACATCATCATCCATTTCAAGGTGATAACCAATAAATTTTCCTCTCGCAGATTGCTTACCTCTATTTCCACTGTTATTTCCACGTAGCTAATTTTCTCCGCTTGACCACTTGCAGGACCAATGGGATAGAATCCTTTACTGGATTATACCATCTGCATGCCTTACCGTCGTGGGCATGGCCATGGACTTTTTTGGTAAGTAGGTCATATGAACAACTCAGATATTTATTTCAGTAAATGTAATAGCTATGATAGTCCAGTTTTATCTTACCACTAATCCTTCATATAGGAATGCATGTCAACAAGGCTCTTTACTCGCTTAGTTACACATTCCTCACTGCTGGTGCATCTGGCCTCCTGTTTGTTGGAATCTACATTCTGGTTGGTTTACTTGTCTGTTATTTCCGCGCTAGGCATTACATAGTGTAAATCTTCTTCTGCGACCTAGTAATAACAATCCCCTTTTCTACAGGTTGATGTGTGTGGATATCGACGCATGACTTTCGTTTTTGAATGGATGGGAAAGCATGCATTGATGATTTATGTACTTGCGGCCTGCAACATTTTCCCTCTTATCCTGCAGGGATTTTATTGGAAGACACCAGACAACAACTTTGTATACTCTCTCTCTCCTGTTTTCCTATTTTGTTTCACATCGTTCTTTTAGACCGAACCCTCATGAATTTTTTAACCCTTGACAGTTGCGATTAATTGGAATTGGAAGATGAAACAGTGCAGGCTGGCGAATTGCGGCAGCTTCGGATTTACATTTTTTATAGCTAGGTTATTGTCTACAGTTTCATCCCTTGCTAAACCTCACCGTATTGTTCTACCGCGATTAGCTGTATATGATTATAGAGAATGTCTACTTAGTATCTTTGTACAATAGGGGCAGAAAGATCTTCATAACTCTGTTTCGATGCAGATTTATATGCTCACCTATATGTATATATGGTCTATTTTTTTGAGAATTGGAAAGACTCGTATGTAAATTACTCTTTTTAATTAAATATCCAACATTTTACTATTATTGTTGTAAACAACATCATCAAGAACTCACTCTAAAACCAAATCAATTTAATTATTAAAAGAAGATTCTTGTGTTGCAGTATCAAAACAAATACTGTGATAACACAAAATGCGAAAAGAAAACTATGGCAGATGAGATACTTGAACAAAGTGGCCAGGATGCCAGTGGACGAGCAGGAATCAGAAATGGTGGTGGTGCGATACCCTCGGGGGGTGCATTGGAGGAGGAGGAGGAGGAGGTGGAGGAGGTAGAGGAGGAGGTGCCATGGGAACTGCAGGCTCGCTCGGTTGGTAAGACATAATTGTGTATACGGTTTGAATGATGGTGAGAGCGAAAAGCACAAGCGCAGCCAGAAGAGAGAGAATAGCCCACGGATTGGTGAAATAAGTATGAATCAGATTCGCGCGCCACGCATTCCAAGGTTTCCCGCAATACACACTGACCTGCTTGTGCACATGATACAAGCTACTATCCGGATCTACAGTGATATCCTTTGATAAAGAATTGAACAGTTTGGCTACAGCTTCGTCGCTACCCACGGCATTCTGAATGATCCCTCTTGAGTGTAAAAGCGCGACATCCCTCACATTGTCGATGACGCTGTCCATGAAGAAGACGTACGATGTTACATCGTTTCCTGCGCCGACATGGTAGCGCTCGAACGCCATCAGATTCAGCAGGACTGATTCTGTGGTATCATCAACTATAATGAGTGGAAGCTTGAGTACTCCACGATGGAATGAGATGTCTTTGAAGCTTTTACTTCTGCTTCTCTTGAGCCTGATTCCAGCTTCATCGAGTTCTGCTGCAGAACGAACAGTTGCATTGCTGTCTATGTACCGACGAGCTTGCATTGCCGATCGCTCCTTCTTCTTTCTTGGTTGTTCCTGAAGCTGGACTTTCCTATACAAATCCAAAACATGCAAGCAATTTCCTATACGTGAAACAGGCGTGTTAGGCGAGCAGTAATTCAGGATGAGCCTGTTGACATACTCTTCTCCCTGCACAGAAACATTGTAAATTCCGCGAAGTGAATAATAAGCAGTCAAGTCATTCTTGATCTAGTTATATTTGATTACATAGTACCAATACCTTCCCGCCATCGCTTTCAACTGCAACAAGCTGGCGGAGAACCAACAATGGGAGTTGATTTTCGAGCATCAGCATGTCACGCCAGATGTACGGAATGGTGCATAGCTTCCCATGGCTGCTAAAAACCGGATCAGCAGCAGCATAGTCATCCTGGTCGTGGCTAGAAAACCGCAAGATTTCAAGAATAAAGCAGCCATCAAGCATCATCAGTTGGAGAAACTTAGCATCATCCTGCCATGAGTTATCGAGCTGATCATACGCGTCTTTCAAATCGTGCACTACCTCATTCAGAGCTTTAACGAACGGCTGCAGAGGTTTACCTGCTCTCCTTAGGAAGTAAAGAAGAGCTCGCTGCTTATGTTCCTCCATTGGCTTCAGATGATCAGCGTCGTGATGATAAGGGCCGAAAGACACGGTCTGAGGATGGAAGGCTCCTTTGTTCTGCGCTAAGACAGGAGCAGGAATTTTGTAGATTGAGCGCTTCTTCCACGACACATTTTTCATGGAAGCCTCAGCCAAGCTCTGCAGATGAGCAGAAGTGGTTTCGATGAGCAATCGGGTTTCCTCCATTGTCACTTGCTCAAAATGATTTCTTGGTACAGATGGGGACGAGTCTCGTTGTTTATAAGCCAGGGGACCCAAAAGCATCCATGACTGTCTCCATTGCTTCACAGACAAGAAAATTGATATCGCATTGGAAGTTCCTTCCTTTGTTTCACTAATGCAAAAAGGCTAAAGCTCAGATTCTTGCTTTGGTTAGGCAACAATGATGAGATTATAAAGCCAAAAGGACTAGGATTCCCACGTGAGTCAGTCAGTCACGATGATAACATCTACTGCTGAAAGTTTCATTTTTGGACAAAAACTAAAATGAAAGGTAAGATAGTAACGATTCCTTTCGTGCTAACCCGAAAAGCCGCAGTACAAGCTGCTAAGCAAGTAAGAGAAGGTAACATTTGTTGAAGTGTGAATCTTAAGGTGCAAAAGTATTTGTTTTACACTTTTTTTCTCCAATGCCATTGCTCGAATTAGACTCCTACTCGGAATGTGCGGCAAGGAAAATCCAAGAGACTCAAGAGACTGCCAAGAAAAGGAATGGCAGAAGTTTGTGGGGGAAGTAAGAGGTTAGCTTTGGTTAGCAATAGAACTGCAATTGAGTAACTTAACATTGCACTACGTGCAAGTTCCAGTTATTCCAATTTTCATCGTGTTCAAGATAAACCCGTACAAATTTTGCATTTAAAAAAATTAGATTCAAATTGAAACTACATTGTACAAGTGCTCCTAACAGAATGAAACTGTGTAATAAGTTTTAAGCTCACAAAAACAATACAACAAAGCACAAGCATGCCACCAGATCAAATTGACTTTTCACAGACCTGATTCATGTGATATCATGAATGCACAACACATGCACAGAAAAGCGACAAGATAATTAGCCCATTGTTCAACCAATCCTGATATAGGAGTAAACTCGATCTTCTCTACTGGCATGAAGAGACATTTCACCATGCACACTGAGCAAATAAAAAAAAAAACAAGCAGCAATTCCTAAACGAAGCAAACCCATGAAGTGAAAATGATGCAGCAACCCTCACACACGAAGCTAAAATAACAAGACTGTGAGACATTTCTGAACTAAACTAGCAATTCAACACACCATTCTGAAGTTACTTCACAGTACACACCAACACTAGATTAAATAAGCAGATTTAAACTACAAAACACGAATGCAGTCACCGATGGAAATATCCCAACAAGCAAAACCACACTACAATATGTAGAGAAACCAAACATAACTGAATCCATTTGATTTAACAAAATTAAAGCAAGCAATCCAAAAACATAATCCTGAGGAGTACATAAACCAAAATCCATACTCTACTGTAGCAACACAAAGAAATTAATAACCGCCCTTGAGATCATTGACCACATCATAAGGAATAGGAGTGACAGTTTCAATAGTGGCACCTCCAACCATAAAACCTGGCTTAGGACCTTCTGGTTGCCTCTTCGTGCTAATCTTTTCACCACGAGCTTTCGCCTCAGCCTTCAGCTTATCATTGTTGATCTTCCTCAACTTGAAGTCCTCCCTGCACCTGGATGGCAAGACGTGCTCCACTCGCACATGAATCCTCTTCCCAATAATCCTATTACCAACCTACGGCCACCACACAGCCAAAAACGCAATCAAATTAACAGAAACCCTAACATTTCTAGTCCAAACAAATGAAACATAAAGATCAAAAATTGATAGATGGGTGTTTGAATTGGGGACCTGTTTGTTGACGACGACGCCGATGGCGCGCTTGGTGACGTTCCAGACGCGTCCGGTGCGGCCATGGTAGAACTTGTGCGGCATACCCTTGTGAATGGCACCGTTTACCTTGACGTCGACATAGTCGCCGACCTTGTAGGTCCTGAGGTAGGTGGTGAGGGGGATGTAACCCTTCTTCCTGAATGCACGAGCAAAGAGATCTCTGGTTCTTGACCGCACACCATGACCTGCAGGCATCTTTCCTAATCTTCTTCTCTCCGCCGCTGCTGCTTACTGCTTTGCTGCTTACTGCGAAGAAAGAACGATGAAATTGTTATTTCTTCGCGTTTTATACCATCTTCGGAATCTAGGGTTAGAGCATTTTTTTCCTCTCCCCGTTCATGTGGGGCTGCGCGTGGGCTTCTTATTGGGCTTTTTTCCCGAATAGGTTTAGAGCCTTGCAATGGGTTTATCCAAACGGCCCAGAATCCAACTTGGCTCTACAAGACTACAATATCCGCCTCTCTTTTTTCTTGCAGCCATTTTTATTTTATAATTGAACAACTCTACGGAAAATTTGCCTCTTGGGTATTGGATAAGGTCAAATATTCTGAGTCGTAATACTGTGTAAATAAGTTCGTCCCTGTAATCATTCTGCTTCTCTATTGGCTCTTCATAATTCGTTTTATTTCATTTTTTATTTTATTTTATTTTTTAATAACCATAAATATATTTTTATATTTTTTTTCCCATTTGATTGGTGTAAATGTGTTGGATCATTTTTTTTAATGGTCTTGGAGCTTGTCTTTTCCATGATGTAGTTGAAGTTACATATTTGAGTTACTCTTTTATTGTTGTGACCTATGAGGGCTTTACCTTTCTTCTTGTATTAAAAAATAGAATATTTAAATCCACATTGCGACAGACAGGAGATAGGTTGAGAAGATAAAATCATTTCATATTTTATTCTCCCTCTTTTTAATTTTCACGACCCGTTTTTGATATTAACACCGATATTTGATGAATACCCACATGATACGTATTCGACTCACTGCTTTTTTCCTTCATAATTTTAAGTAATTATTGATGCCAAAAAGTTGGTTAATATAAATTATAGATGCTAAAAATATTTATAATACTAAACTTAATTTGAAATTGATGTTTTTAAATTGTTTTATATTTAGAGATATAATTGAAATACAATTTTTTTATTACTGTGAATAATATTTTTATATAATACGGAGTATATATTAATATACATACATTATATGCTATGTCGATATCCTATAATTTTTAATTTTATCGCATCGTATTATCGGTATCCGTGTCTTTACTTGATAAATTTATTTTTATTTCTTTATGAAGAGGGGGAGTTCAAAACTAAAACTAATGAAGTTGAAAGTAATTACTATGAGTAGATGAATGTGGAGTGGCTGATTAGTTAATGATTTGTTAATTACCGATAATGGTTGTGCTTGTTATATGACTTGTTCATATTTTTTGAAGTCGGATAAAGCTTTTTGAATCGATTGGTTAGTAGAAGTTTACTTCTTTGAACTAGAACTAAGTAATTAATAATAAGGCCGCCAAAGAATGGTGGACTGGACTGATAGGTGGAAGATGATTGGGCGTGAAGGATGGGACGACCCTCCTGTTCTTGTCCTCAACGGCCACGCAAACGCAAAAAGGACGTCCCTTTCACCTTTTCTTTTTCTTTTTCTTTTTTTCTCGGTTTTCTGTCATCTTCCTCTTACCCCTTTCTTGCTCCTAGAGTCGAGTCGCCTCGTAAATCTCTCCCCAAACTCTTCCCATTGATTCTCTTCCGTTTCCCATCAATCTCACCAAAAAGCATAAAAAAATAAATAAAAAGATTAACGAGAACAGAGCACACCCAATTGGCGAATTTTCGTTTTCTGTTGAAGCGTCAACTTAAACATCCATGTCCACTGTATTCTCACTGTCATCTATTATTATTCCACCTCGCACCCTCTCGTTTTCATTCCAGTTTCAGCTTCTTCTTCCTTCATGTAAGCCCAATTTGCCGCGTTTTGTGTTTTATTATGCCTTGTCATGCTAAAGCTTTCATCTTTGTCTGTTTTTTCTTGGATTTGTTTTCCACTTATCAGGTGGTGAAGTAAAAGGAAGAGAGTAGAGTGCGCAAATCCTCATGGAGATGACGACGGAGCATTTATAGAATTAAATGGAACAATTGGTAGTTTCCCATCTCAACCTCTTCTCTTTTTCAATTCCTATTTTACTTCTGCTTGTGTCGCAGTGTTTCTTATTTTTATCTGTTTGTTCTCAGAAAATTCGTACTACTCTGGAAAATTATCATTCCTGGTCTCATCTCTTTAGAGCACCTCCATTTTTTCAACTGGTATGTACAAGGTCTCATCTCTTTTTGGGCCTCTTTTTTGTACTATGTTCCTTTTAGATCTGTTTTAATGACATTGGTGGTGCTTTTGCTCAGAACGTTGAAGCATGTCTGTGCTTATCTTTAATTAATTGGAATCCCAATTAAATTTCATCGCCTGGAATGGCCAATTAATGGCCGGAGAAAGATTTCATCTTTTTCTTCACCGTATTACGTTGTGTTCTTGATATTGCTTGCAAGAGGATTGGCTTCTCCCATCAGTTGAATGCTAATGTTATCATACTATTATTTTTTTCATAAAAGAGATTCTTAACTCCAGAGTAATGTTTTCTACAAACAAGTAGTCCTAATTCCATATTTCACTGAAGTCTTCTTTGATACTATGCCTTCATTTTCTTGAGGCTTAGCAATCTATAGGCACTATTTAGTACTATATGAAAATGTAAATGAACAACGAGAACATGCTCCATAACTGAAAAAAAGAAGATAAAAATAACCTTGTTTTGTTACCTAATACAGGGCTTTTACTTTTCCTTTCTTGATAGTGATCTATGTATGTGTGTTTATGCGCGTGCTTGCATGCACGTTTTCCTTTTTTTCACCAGTGAATCCTAAGCAGCAAGTTCAACCATCCCAGTTTCTGAATCTTTCTGGCACAGTTTTTGCCAGTGTCTAAAGTGTTTTAACTGTCCTTAGTGTGTCATGGTTTATTGAATCTTTAGCAGTGAATTCAATCATCCTATTCTTGTCATCTGTGCAGGCTGAATTTCTGTCAGCGTCTAAGTGTTTGAAACTTTGTCTTTAACGTTTGCTGTTTGGTGGATGTCCATAGTCTTGGAGGAAACTGTCTTCACAGCCGAGGAAATGAACAGTTTTATGAGATTTCAGTAGTGATGATGGATCCTTTTGAGGACGTATCCCCGCATCCAAAGGAACTAAATGTTAGTTTTGAAATTCAATTTAGTACCACTAGCCCCGGAAGTCCCACTATTGCCCCAGATGGATTTAACATTTCAGAAGGCGCAACGATTCAGAATTCATGCCTGAAAATGAGCAGCTCGTTTTCATGTCTGTCTGGTGCTGCCCTTAGTGCTAATGCTACATTAGCAAATACGAATATGTGCAACGGTCGCATTGGAGAAGAGATCTTGCCCAGCCTTGATTCTCCTAAATCATTTAGAAGGCTAGCCTCTTCTCCTTCTTTTTCGCGCTTAGACCTCACATCATCATCCTCACATAGCAGTTTGGCTACCTCTGGTGGAAGTGCACCAATGGACAGTGACTTCATGGAGAGTGAGAGAATCTTGTGGAAATCGATGAGTGCCCCAACAGGAACTGAATCCTCCAGTTTTCTCAATGCAATGGATGTGCAATTGGCTGGAGGGGCTGCTGGCGAGGATAGGGTCCAAGCTGTTTGTTCTGAAGGAAATGGGCTAGTCTTCTGTGGAATTTATGATGGATTTAATGGGCGTGATGCTGCTGATTTTTTAGCTGTAACTTTCTATGAAAACATTCGTTTTCTCCTTGAGTGGGAAGCAAAGAAGCATCATCAATCTTCTGCAAGTACTTTGGAAGGTGACGATATCAGAAGAAATGTTTTGCTTGCAACTAATCCTACCTGTTTGAATTATGGACAGGAGCAAACAAACCTTTCCTGTCCTTTTGAAGACAAATCTACACTTGAGAATTTCGATTGTGACATATTAGATTGCCTTAATCGTGCCCTTGCCCAAGCGGAAAGTGATTTTTTGTACATGGTTGAACAGGAAATGGAAGATCGGCCGGACTTGGTGTCTGTCGGATCTTGTGTTTTAGCTGTGCTTCTTTATGGGGACAATATTTATGTTCTAAACTTAGGGGATAGTAGGGCTATACTAGCAACTAGTGACAAAGTGCAGGGTTTCTTGAAGGCTGTCCAGTTGACAGAAACTCATACAGTCGATAATGAGTCAGAGCGTAATAAAGTTTTGGCAGATCATCCTGACGATCCTTCTTCTATCTTCCATGGTAGAGTAAAAGGAAAACTGAAGATAACTCGAGCACTTGGAGTTGGTTACCTTAAAAAGGTATCATCACTAGTATTTTTCTTTCTTCGGGATAAATCCTTTTGTTACAGAAGTTTCTTTTGTTTTTTGGCAAGTTCATATTTGCATAAAAAGAATTCCTTTTAATCCGACAGAGCAAAATGAATGACATGCTGATGGGAATCCTGCAAGTTCAAAATTTATGCAGTCCTCCCTATATATATGATCAGCCTTTTACTATGGCTCATGAAGTCTCAGAGAAAGATCAATTTGTTGTGCTGGGGAGCGATGGGTTATTCGACTTTTTCAGTAATGATGAAGTTGTGCAGCTAGTGCATCTCTTTATTCAACGTAATCCTTCCGGTGATCCTGCAAAGCATCTTATTGAACAACTTGTTCGGAGAGCAGCTAAACATGCTGGTAATTTCTTATTGTTTTTTAAAATTTCATTAGAGTTCCAATCTTCTTTGCCGCTCATGTGCTTTGACAAACAACTTTTGCATTCCATAGCAAATACACCTTTCCCTCAAAGGAGTTGCAAGATTCTTGCTACAACATTCTCGTAAACAGTACTGTATGGGTTAGATCTGTTACGAGCTAACAGAACAAAGAAAAGATAGAACTTGGTAATGAACCTGATGCCACATTGTTTTGTGCTAGATGTTTCGCACGGATTTACTCGTGACTAATGCTTATAATCAAATGGCAGTTTTGAGCCATGAAGAGCGATTGAAATATACTTTTTTTTTTGCCTAACAAGACATATTGCTCCCTAATAGGTTTTACAGTTGAAGACCTGATGAGGATTCCTGCTGGGAGAAAACGGAAGTACCATGATGATGTCACTGTTATTGTTGTTGTCCTTGGTAATAAACAGCAGACTTCTGCCGCATCTACCGCCCTGTAGGTGTTTTGATTCGTCGGCGGTAATTTATCCTTGTAGATAAAGTGAATGGATGTTTTGGCTGCGCCATGATCCTAGTTTGCCAAGCCGTCCTTTTTCATGGGATTGGTTGTAATCAGATTGGATTGTAGGTTCATTTCAGTGCAATTTGATGCTGGTAATATATATTTAGTCAAACCAGATTCATTGACTAGATAGAATGAGCAATATAGTATATTGTTGCTCTTGAAAATACATGCTATTGTTTTTCGCATTAAGTTGTAATACAAAACTCCTAAATATTAATTTGAAATTCATATGGTGCATTTGATTTTGGAGCCGCCATTGCAGGTGCAGAGTGCAGACGCATGCATGCATTTCCAATAAAAGATAACGTTGCACTCTCAGTAACGGCTGTTCTGGAAGAGATAAAGAGTACACTCGGAAAGAAAAAGAAAATAATAATAAATAAATTAAGTGTCTTGGTTCCACTATATTTTCTGATGGGAGAAAAAAAAAACAATCTCAACATTTAAACTTTGTTAGGAAATCGAACGAGAATAGTCTCGAGTAGTACGAAGATGATAGATAAACACTTTTTACTTTTTATTGAACCACAAACCACTAATAATAATAATAATAATACAAATTAACATTACATTAAACATGTTTCAAGATACACAATGGAATAATAGTAGCAGTAACAACAAATAATAATACATAAGCTAGGGTTTGGAGAGAACAAACAAACCCATAAATCACGCACAATTATCTCAATTTCCAGCACTGTAAACAAAAAAATATTATCAACCAATCATTCTTTTTTATACATCTCTGTCTCTCTTGCATTCTGGTGGCATATTAGGGTATCTGCTACGATCAGTGCAATAGTTGTAAATGGTAAATTTACTGCGAACCCATTGCAGCCTTCTGTATTGGTAGCTGTCAAGATCCTGGAATTCTCTCTGATCCCACCATCTAGTGCCTTGAGTAGCACAGAATCTCGCTTCTACCGACGCCTCACAGCCGTCCACGTGGAACCCCTTGTAGTTGGCGATGAAAGGTGCTTTGGACCAATCTGTCTTCTCAAGCCCACCTCTTGTGGCCCAATCATCTGCATTCCATAAGCTTGAGTATATCTTCATTGGCTGGTTGAATGGGAATTTCACTCCCAAATCTTTGCTGTTCTTGAACACCCTAATTGGTATATCATCCACAAAAAACCTGCAAAATTCCAATACCAAAATGCTAAATCAAACTTATCATGTTCAGATTGGATCAGCGGTGAGGGGTTAAGAAACACTATCAAGATGTTAAAGATTCAAACCAGTGTTACGTGTTGCAATGAAATGTAATGTTTTCGATTATATACGATCGAGATTATTCTCGAAACCACCAAAAAGTGTTGAAACTTTGGATTTTGTGTACAACGTCAAATCAAAATCGAAAAAAGTGATTAACTTTAACAGCTGGAAAGTTAATCAATAGTTGAAAAAGAACAGTAAAAAAGGCATTCGTCAAATAAGAGAAAAGAAAGAAGCCTACTTTCTCCTAATTTCAACATAAAAGTCATAGGGTGGTTGAAATTGAATTGCTTGGATTCTGGATTCTCAATCGGTGGAAAAAAAGAACAAAAAACCCAAACATCTTTGCATTATTATAACATGTGGCATAGTTTCCTTTACTGGTAGAATGGTCAAAATACCAATTCATTACCAAAAGCCAAACTTTCCAGATTTTGACAGGAGTCAAAAGGTTTTGGACAAAGATTGGATCTTTTCTTTCTATCTTTTCTGGGTTTTTCATGAATACTAGAATCAAGTACTTTATCGATGTTCAATTTCTGCAAGAAATGCAGAATTGTTAAACTTGTGTAAAGAATGCAGCAAAAACAGAAGAAAAAAGAGAGCAAGAACTTACACTATCTGGTACAAATTCCAGAGGACACAGTAGGAGTGGAAATTCGCGGATGGATCAAACCAGAGGTAAATCCTCTGCTCCCTATTTCCTATCCCTCCAGTAAACACATTGGTCTGCAAAATGTATGGCTGTCCAGTCCTGTTCCCCAAGAACTCAAAATCTATCTCATCATGCTCTGAATTTTGAGAAGATAACTGCCAGATCAAAAAATTCATACAAGAACAAAGTGATGTTAATAAAAAACCTGAAAAGAATCGAACTTTAACTGCAAAACAAAAGTTTTATTCAAGAACAGGGGAAGATGAAGAAAAAGATAGACTTACATAGAAAGCAGTGACTGTTCCAGCTGAATCGCCAGGGACCATTTTGATTTGCATACAGAAATGGCCAAACAAGTATGACCCTTTTGATTGAAAGCCAGTACCTTTAATCCATAAGATCAAATCAAAACCCCCATCAAAAAAACTCAGTGCTCTGCTTCAAGAAATGGTATACATACAAAAAAAAAATGCTCTGTTTTTTTGTATGTAATAACAATACCTGTGTATTTATCCAACACGAGCTGGATCTGTGATCCTCCATTGAAGTACTTGATATGGTCAAAAGCCCATGTTGGGACATAGTTTCTGCCAAATGGCACATCTACTGGCCTTCTTGGAGCTGCTCCCATTGTTTCGGATGCCAAAAACAGAGCACCGAAAAACAAAATCCACATTGCAGAAGAAGAAGCCATTGTTTTCTGCAGAGTTTTTAGCAAGATGTTAACTTTATTTATTAAAAAAAGAAGCATTTATGAGATCTTAGAACTTGAAAAGAATAAGAAGCAACAGGACACAACAGATGAAAGTGCAATGCAGTACCTGAGAGAATGGAAAAAGAAACGAGAGAATCTTGGATGAGGAAAATGGGATGAGGAGGAGGTGTTTAAATACTGGTGGATTTTGGTGACAATAAATTATTTGAAATGCGTGGGGCAGGACTATTTTAATCACTTATGTTTAGAATTTAGATGGATACAATATTTTAATCACTTCTTGGTATACATGGAATGTAAAAATTGATACTTGATTAATAAGAAGTTGCAGATTCGATTATTGTAAAGCATTTTACTTTTTAATGCACCAATTTAGTACAAAAATGATTGATCTTATGGTAAAAATAAGAATTAAATCTGAATTTTTACTAATAATTTATAATCAACTGTACATGCTCAAGGTTAAAAATTTAATTGTTATATATGAAATAATTACATACTAAAGTTATTTTACTCTTTAATGTACGAACTCAGTACAAGAATGATTGGTCTTACGGTAAAGATAGGACTCAAACCACAGCTTTTGAAGGTAATTTGCGACCGGTTAACATACATGCTCATTGGCTGATGGTCTTAAATTCACTTTCATGATTTTACTGCTTAAAACAATAGCAGTATTATTCAAGATTATATTACATCAGCTGGAGTATACCCCATGCGAGAAGATCCAGAAAATAAGATACAGCTATAATCATATTAATATATTGCTGGCAATGATGCAGTGGTTGTAGGGGATGGGTGCAAAAATATGATCTTTGGCATGTTGGGCTTGGGTTGAAAATCTGCTTTGGAAGCATAATGACAGGAACAAGAATACTGCCATCCTGTGTCTCTCTTTTTTCTTGATCAAAATCATGATGTGTTTTCGAAACACTATACGGACTCGTGTTGGTTTTTCCCCTTCTCCTATCCATTTTAATTTTATATTAAGTTTTGGTTTGGAGGTATTCAAATGTGTGTGGTTTTGTGATGAACCGACCACTTTTGTTGAAAAGTTAAGAGGACCCTGTTTGGTTTTTTACTCTTGGGAAATATAGTTCGAATTCAGTTTAACCAACCCATGTAGCCAAATGCTCAGTTCTTTCTCCTCGGGTCAGATACCTGGGCCACTCTCTGTCTTTTTTTTCTTCTTTCCATTTATGCCTTTTATGCTGTTGACAGGCATTTCATTTGAGTTCTCGCTTTTCGAGGATTTCGTTTTGTCTGTTTCCTAATCCATTGGGCCTCACTCGCCATCATGAGGCCCGCCTGACCCTACGGTGACGTTTGGTTGAGATGAAAGGAAAATGGAAAGAGAGATGAATTACAGGCGTAAAGAGGAGGAAAGAGTGGATAATTTCTTTTTTTTGCCTGGCGCAAGCTAAGGAGAAGGAAGAACTCAAATAAATAAATCAAAATACAGTATTAAATAAAAATTATTTAAAAAAAGAAAAGAAAATTATATCGGGAGAATTATTTTTCTCCGACAGAACTCGAATCGAATTATTTGCTTAGCTGCTTTCAAAGCATTCTACTCCTACCGTGCAAGGATTGGACAATACACATGATAGCTTTTAAAGTGAATTATCAATTATATTTATATCATTCAATTGTTCTATCATGTCTTGTCTTTTTTTTAAGCCATCTATGAGTAGCACACCAGTTCCATTAAATAGTGTGTATCAAATTGCTTCTAATTTATCTATATATAAAAAGAAGTCGCCAGCAAACATTTTTATTCCCTAAACTAGTTCATTTATTTATTTACTTGGGCTAATTAATTAATTCAAATGCTTCGTGCACGGAAAAACAAAAGAAGAAAAGTGGCAGATGGCCCGTGACCGAAGTAGAATCTGAGTTCCTCGTGCACATGTTGTAAAAAGGTGTTCTAGGTTCTACATGGAGTGGTGGAAGAGCTAGTTATTAGGAGAACGTTCCAAATGGCTAAAGATAACGATTTTAAACGGATTCAGATTTAGTCTAATTGTTTTGAATGATGCAAATTATTTTAGTCATAAATTAAAATTTCTCAGGATTGGAAGTGATTTCAAATACGGAAATGGGTGGTTAGAGAGGGACCAAAAAGTGACAATAAGGTGTGGGAATGGGCTGGTTTGTCCAGTTTTCGTTTGGTAATTGCTACTACTTGGTGGTGATCAGACTACAGGTGTAAAAGACATGAGCATATGGGATGGTCTCCCCCACATCATAGTAGTTGTTAATGTGTCGAAAACCAAATAGCATCATACGAAGTCGTAATTCAATCGGTTAAGTATTTCTTTTAGAACGTTATTCACTGGACGTGATTGCGCTGCAATGCATTGTACCATGGATTGATTGAACTTAAGCCAAACTTCATATCTTAAATGCTCATTGCCTTAGCTGTCTTTATTCAATAATGCAATATTGCTGATCAGGATTCTTCATTTTGTTAGTTGTACCCGTAACATTACACCCTGTTCAAAACTCTCTTACGTGATAAATCTATCGAGTTATCGAGTTGAGTTGGGCAGACAAATGTTTGAACTTTGAATTTTGAGGGCAGAACATTTGAGCCCCCACAACTCCATTATTATATGAATTTTAAGCCATTCTTTAATTGCATTTGTCGCCGTCGCTGACAAAGGGTCCAAGGAGATAGCACTAGCTAATTATTACCAGAAAATCCAAATCCATGATTCTCTAGGAATATATCACATATATGAGCTGGCAAAATAATTCCAGGTATTATTAATTCGTCTTTTTTCCTTTTAACATTACCCAATCTCTTTTTGTTCCCATCTCTTGCAAAAAAAAATTATTTTTCTCAAATTGTCCTCACAAAATTATCGAAAATATTCCGAAATAAGAATTCGAATTTGATCAATTATCTCCATATTACACAACCAACGGTAGGTATGCTGTTATCATATGGCATTTATAATATTTTGGACAATCCAGGTGGGAAATAATTGAATTTTTCATTAAAACAAAAAGAAACTAATGAAGTAAACAGAAATTTAAAAAAAAAGTTTAAACTAATAACTTTTTACTTGAGTGATGAACGTTTCTGTTGAGGTATGGGATTCAAAACACCATATAAAAATAAGAAATAAAAAGTACATAGATCACCTACTGCAATCAGATGTTTTGGGCAAACCGTGAAAGTTCGAACTTAAAGCGGATAATATCATTTTATCGTAAAGAGAGATTGTGGCTTTTTATTTCAAACCGTTCAAAACTACTTACGATACTCTTCCGTTAATCTTCAGTTGGTGAACTATATAGCCCAGTACCACCGCAAGAAATGGACAACATTGGAGCTCAGTCCACATCCCTAAATTGAAATGCTGATGGGTTGGGCTTAAACTTAAACCATAAAACAAATCAAAACAGGCCTCGGACTCGACTGAAAAGGTCCATAAAGGGCCCAATATAAACGATCATATGATCAAGTGAGTGGAGGGCACACTCCCATATACGCCTATATTGATATGAGGCCCTGCGGTCGTTTTCATGGTTGGGCCAAGAGATATTTTTTGGGCTTTGTTGGACGGACGACTTGTAAATATCGCAAGACAGCTGTTCCTTCGTAGTAGGCAGCAGCGCACTAAAAAGTTCAAGTTTGAACATATCGGTTTGGAACTAAGTGAAATTTAGTTTTGACACGGAAAGCATTAATAGAAAGGTAGGTAGTGATTTTGCAAAGAGAGTTGTTCCATTACTCATGTTCATGTCTACCCGAAGCTAATTTTTCGGCAATTTTTTTCTCCCACTTAGCTTATTCGTTTCTCCCCCGGAGTAATCGTGCGTGATCAAATCCGGGATGGACTTCGAGGTTGGCCATGATACGATAGGAGTTACTTACTGACATTAGGAGCGGCTGTCTCATTTTTCTTGGCTTAGCCATTTTTTATGGACAAAAAAACAGAGGTAGTAATTTAATAATGGCAACAATGTAAACAAGACGAGAAAAACAATGAGAAAACAGTTGTGAACTCTACTTCCTAATCCTGTAGTAGCTAGCTTTGTAGCTTCTAACTTAGAAATTCAGAATCTTAAGAGTCAACGAGCAGGTAGAAACCCACTGGCAGGAGAGGACACCATTTTCCTTTTGGTAAACAGGATATCTTCTTTTTGTTTTAAGCCATAAACGATACTGATCTTTTGTTTTGAGTAAATATAGAAGCAAAAAAATTCAATTCAATAAAATTGTCTCAAAAGAAGTGTTTGTGGTAGGTTAGTGAATAATTTCTGGTATGCTAAATTAGATATCGGATTTTAGCCCGCAGCTGCGACACTTCAACAAATGTCAAGTGATTGATGGCCTCGTGTTTCTGGTTTCTTACCCAAATCAACAAATGCTAAATCATGACGTTGGAAGGACTTTTATTTGCCACCATCACATCATGAAGTCATGAAAAGATAAATTGGGAGCACGAAGCATATTCGAAAAAATAGGTCAAAGGATTGATAAAAGAGATTTTGAGAGATCAACGGATTCGTCTAGAGTCCAAACCTTATCGAATAAATGAATAATCAGTCTCTAATATCTTGAGTTCAGTTATTTACCGAAAGAATAGTATTATGTGTATTAGCAAAAGGGATGATGCATTTCACGTTATGTCGTTGCTAAACCTCCTTTACTAATCGAGCCGGAATTTTCATTTATTTTAAATTATTTTTCTTAATTCTTATGTAAGGTAAAGGTCAATTGGTAATTAGGGTTTTATAAAAGGTTAAATATACTTTCACCCTCTATTTTAATATTTTATTTAATTACCTCGCCTATCGTAATTAAATTAAATGATGATGTCACTCAATATTTTATATAAAAAATGAAACATCAACAATATCATGTGTCGCGTGACACGTCATTATTTTACCTCCAAATAATGACATGCCATATCATCACATATGCTGACATGACATGTTGGCAGATGACAATAACGAATAATGTGGCATGACATGAAGGGAAAAGGCACCCAGGGGTCCCTATCGTTATTATTTTCATTTTAGTCAGTCCTACATTTCGAATTTGGTTCAATTGAGTCATAACCGTTAGCTCCGTTATCCACCCCAAGTCCCTTCCGTCTAAACCGACGGTAACAGACGCTTTTTACCGTTAACTACCATTATTTGATTATTATTTCTGACACGTGTCAGTTTATTATTTAATTAATTAAAAAATTCAGAAAAATAATATAATATTTTTTCCTTTTTTATTTTATTATCTAATTATTTTTTAAAAAATCAGTTTTATTATCTAATTAATTTTAAAAATTCAGAAAATAATGTAATTAATTTAAAAATTCAGAAAAAATATAATTAATTGAAAAAATATATAATTAATTTATAAAAATCAATGTAATTAATTTAAAATTTCAGAAAAAACTATAATTAATTAAAAAATTCAGAAAAATAATGTAATTAATTTATAAAAAATCAGAAAATTAATATAATTAATTTAAAAAATTCAGAAAATAATTTAAAAAATTTATTAAAAATTTTAATTAATTTATAAATTCAGAAAACAAATATAATTAATTAAATAAACTCAGAAAAATAATGTAATTATTTTAAAAAATTCAGAAAATCATGTAATTAATTTAAAAATTCTGAAAAAAATATAATTAATTGAAAAATTAGAAAAAATATATAATTAATTTATAAAAAGCAATGTAATTAATTTAAAATTTCAGAAAAAGCTATAATTAATTAAAAAATTCCGAAAAACAATGTAATTAATTTATAAAAATTCAGAAAAATAATATAATTAATTTTAAAAATTCAGAAAAAAATTAAAAAAAAATTTTAAAATTTTTAATTAATTTATAAACTCAGAAAACAAATATAATTAATTAAATAAACTGAGAAAAATAATGTAATTAATTTATAAAAAATAATGTAATTAATTTAAACTTTTAGAAAAATAATATAATTAATGTTTTAATTTTTAATTTTATTATCTCTTATTTCCTTTATTTTCACTTCTCCTCCTCTTTTCAAAAATATCTCAAAAATAGTTTTATTAATTATTTCAAAAAATAACATAAATTAATATTTCTTTTTGCAGCATAGGAGAGATGATGAAGAGAGGGCGACGGTGTTGGGTTTGGTTGGCGATCTGGGCAGTGGAGCGTGGCAGGCGAGATGAGTGGCCATGTAAAGGTGGCTCATTTTTTTATGTATGGACATGAAATAAAATTAACTACACTGTTTACATTATTTACAATTGACTAGGGAAAGAAAGAAAGAAATAGAAAGAAGAAAAGATAAAAGGAGGAGAAGTGAAAATAAATGAAATAAGAGATAATAAAAGAAAAAAATAAAAAAATAATTATATTATTTTTCTGATTTTTTAAATTAATTACATTGCTTTTTATAAATTAATTATATTTTTTTCTAATTTTTTAATTAATTATATATTTTCTGAATTTTTTAATTAATTACATTATTTTCTGAATTTTTTAAAATAATTATATTATTTTCTGAATTTTTAAAATTAATTAGATAATAAAACTGATTTTTTAAAAATTAATTAGATAATAAAATAAAAAAAGAAAAAAATAATTATATTATTTTTCTAAAATTTTAAATTAATTACATTGTTTTTAATTTTTTTTAAATTAATTATATTTTTTCTGAATTTTTTAATTAATTAAATAATAAAACTGACACGTGTCAGAAATAATAATAAAATAATGATAGTTAACGGAAAAAGCGTCTGTTACCGTCGATTTAGACGGAAGGGACCTGAGGTGGATAACGGAGCTAACGGTTAGGACCCAATTGAACCAAATTCGAAACGTATGACTGACTAAAATGAAAATAATATCCATAGGGACCCGAGGGTGCCTTTTCCCCGACATGAATATGGTGATTAAATAAGATATTAAAATACAAGGGCTAAAATGTAACTTAACCTTTGGTAAAAAGAGAGCAAAAAGAAAGAAAGTCCGCGTTTCCAAGAGCGAAGAAAAAGATGAAATGAAACGCGTACACATCACTAGTCTCTCGTTTTCTTGAGGAAGAAAGAGAAAAAGGGTTCTTTCTTGGCGTCATCCGAAATGGATTCTCTTCTTGTTTTCCTCCTTCACTAACTATAGAGAGATTATGGATTGTTTGAAAACAACCTGTAGCGTTTTACACATGCATATTATAATTGTCTGTAGTCTGTCCAAATTGACCTCTTCAATTCCTTTCATTAATCCCAACTAATTGTATCGCTACACATATAATTCAGGTTTTTCAAATCATGGGTATAAAGATGTTGGTATTAATTTTGAGTTAGAAGTTAGCACCATTATACATACTCAAAATGTCAATGAGATATTCTAAGAAGTAGTGTAAATGATTGAATCTCACATCCGACAGAGATATCAATGAACGATTAAGCATTAAATTAAAGGAGGATAACCTTCAATAAAATTTAAATCTTTTGGACTGAAATAACTTCAACCTATCTAAATTCAACATGGTGGCGGAATCGTTATGGCTAACTATCGGCTTAGTGATGATCATAAAACCAATGCCACGTGTCAACCTTACAGAAATAGTTGAATCTCATATTGGATACAAACACCAATAAACGATTAAATATAAAGTTGACTGAAAAAAAATCGTCCATAAAATTTAAATATTTTTGATCCGTCCATCTCAACGGATTTGAAATCTTAAAAAAAAAATCCTCTCACTATTGCTAGCTCCTAGCTAGTTTTCACACATTGAATTTTATTTATGAGGATCTTAATTTGGAACTTCCTCTTAATTTCTTGAAGGAATCTTAATTTGGATCGTAGATTGTCCAATAATGTTTTTGTATAAAAACTAAATGAAGTATGGACACCAAATATATATAATATAATAATCCTACGTAGTATAGTTGGTGAGAATTTACCTAAGTGTTCATTCTAGGCAATAAATTGGTACAGTTTGTCAACCTATTTTTGCAATATTAATTACTTAATTCCGACGTAACACCACCTTAATTAATTGAATGTAAAAAACATTACAAATTAATTAGTTAATTTGAGAATATTATTAGTTTCTTTTATTAAACGGTGGTGAGATTCAAATTTCAATCCGATTTTCTATTGATATATTTATCATCAATTAGACTACCGTTAATCTCTACACAGATCGACTATTATTAACTTACTGAAATAATAAAAAAAAATGCAAGTCATCTTTGTTTTTTTCTTCGGTTGGTGCGCAGGGAGGGACCATAGTCATCAGACCAAAATAGACCTAAAACGTACAAAGACTGGCTTCTCCACGGTTGAAATAAAAATACACATCAAATATTGCTGTGCATGATTTTTAATTCAAAATTATAATAGTAATACTCCCTTTTATTTACCAAGAAAAAGGTGCCAAAGGGAAAACCTAAAATAAAATTTTAAAAAAAGTAATTAAAATATTATTTTTGTTTTTATTTTGAAAAATAAAAAGTTAAAGTCAAAATTAACAGTCAAAGTCATATTTTTTAACATTATAACCAAATTAAAAAAAAAAGAAAAACTTTTGGGACTCTGTCTGTCAGTCCAATACCTAGAGAATTTAACGAAAAATATATAAAAATACTCTCTCTGAACATTTTTAATTGTCTTTTTGTTAAAAAATGGGGGAGAGAATAATTATATAAGAGGAATAAAGAAATTAATTTGACATTTACTTATTATTATTTGGCAGTAATAAGTTCACATCAAGGATATTCTTCCTTCGTTAAACTAAACATCACCGTCACTATAACTTTGGATTTACTCAATCTCAATGGATAGAATAAATGATGTTTAACTAAGGATTTAGTCATCCTAGAAACTTATGGCTTTTTAATCTTTGGCGTGACGAAATGAAGGGTAAGGTAACGATGATTTTTTAATGGTACTTTTAAAAATGAAAAGAATTAATTTTGAATTTTCTAACTTGCAACTTAGGAAAATCGAGAATTTAATAAATCCTTAAATAGTAGTACTTATATTGTTAAAACAAGGGTATTTTAAAGAATTAATATTAGGTAATCTTTGATATTAATCACAATGAACATGCCAAGAATTTGGTTTTTAAATAGTCAAGAACAAGAAGAGATTGAAGATATTTTCTTTAAAATAATAATACTCCCTCCTTCTTTTATGAGATGTGGTTTACTATTTGGGCACGCATATTAAAAAGATCGGATGACTCATTTGAAACAATTTTGCTCATTATTTTTTCTCGGACGTACGTTAAAGAATTTTTTTGATCAAATAATGAGTCATTCGGTTTCTTTAATATGAATGCTCAAACAGTAAACAACATTTAATTACAAAGGAAGAGAGTAATATAAGAGGACAAGATAAAAAGAATAAAGAAAGACTAATAAAATAAATATAATTTACCATCCCATTTTCTTTGACCAACACCATTTCCTGCTACTTTCCAATTTGCATGTGTCGATATTAAATATCAAACTGAACGGCTATGAAAACAAAGCAGGCCTGACTATTATTATTTATTATTAATCCAAGGAACAGAGCCCCATACGATTAAAATAGATTTGAACGTATTATATCACACGCCATTTTTCTCCCTTAAAAAAAAGAATTTCTGACAAGTATATATAAAACCTTCCATTATCCCTTCTTCTTCCTGCATCTCACACTCACACCAACTTCCTTCCTTTCTCTTCTTGGATTTCTTTTTTCAGACAAAAACTACTTTTGTACTAATTTGAGCAAAGTTAAGATGATAAACGAGGAACGGCGAGCAGCGTTTTCCGACAACAACTCCGACACGGAGAGCATATCCAGCGACCGTACAGCCTTCAGTGGCCCCATTGGCGGCCCACCTCTCAACAAAAGAAAATCCTCGTCCAAGAAAAGCGCGAGATTCAACCTCACTCCTGACACGACCATCATCAACCCCGTCCCCTCCGCCCCTCCCGCCGCCGAAGACGACGGCTCCTCCTACGTCGAGATCACCCTCGACATCCGCGACGATTCCGTCGCCGTCCACAGCGTTCATGGAGCCGACGGAGATCCGGAGCTGGCTCTTCTGGCCAAGCGGACTTTGGAGAACAACAACAATCCTGGTAATTCTCTCCGGTCACTGTTCAGGAACACCTCCTCCAACATCAAGCAGGTCTCTCAGGAGCTGAAACGGCTCGCCTCCCTCTCGCGGCGGCCGGCTTCTAGGAGGTTCGACAGGACTAAGTCGGCTGCCGCACACGCCTTGAAAGGGCTGAAATTCATCGCCGCCAAAACTGGCGGCGGAAATGGCTGGCCCGCCGTCGAGAAACGGTTCGATGACCTCACCGCCCCCACCAACGGCCTCCTCCCCTCCTCCCTCTTCTGCGAGTGCATAGGTACAGAAAGAAATTCTCTCTACTACTTTACTTCTCTTCGTTATAAATTTCCAGTCTGTTTTACGGTTCACAAGAGTAATTCTAAGCTCGTTCGGCCCGATTGTTAATTTTCTTTATGTAACAGGGATGAATAAAGAATCTAAGGAATTTGCTGGGGAATTATTCCGAGCGCTTGCTAGGAGGAATAACATTAATTCGGATTCGATTAACAAAGCTCAACTTAAGCAATTTTGGGAGCAAATCTCCGATGAAAGTTTTGACTCTAGGCTTCAGACATTTTTCGACATGTAAGTCAACAAAACTCCGTGTTTTATACTGTTGAATCATTACGTAATTAGTTGCGTAATTATTTGCAATTAGTGCTACTTAAGTTGAATTGTAACAACAATTAATACATACAGGGTGGATAAAGACGCTGATGGAAGGATCACAGAAGAAGAAGTAGCTGAGGTCAGCCCACGAAATTAATAAATGTTTGACGAATTTATTTATTTTTTATGAAAAAATTATGCAATCATTTCAAAATTAAGAGCCGCAAAAATAGACCCAATTTGATTTTCTTTTTTTTATTAATCATCAGATTATCAGCCTAAGTGCTTCTGCAAACAAGCTCTCCAACATTCAGAAACAAGCTCGAGAGTATGCAGCTCTAATCATGGAAGAATTGGACCCAGATAATGCTGGATACATACTGGTACGTACGTAGATTCATTGCGATCCCTTCCTGCTTTGCATGAAGTACCAACTCAAACTAATTGGGTGTTATTAATTACAGATACATAACTTGGAAACCTTGTTACTGCAAGCACCTAATCAATCGGTTAGCGTGGGAGATAGTAGGCTTATGAGTCAAATGTTAAGCCATCAGCTGAAGCCGACGCAGGAGAGCAACCCGATAAAGAGATTGTACCAAAGGGTGAAGTACTTTTTGATGGATAATTGGCAGAGGGTTTGGATTATGATGTTGTGGCTTGGAATTGTATCTGGTTTGTTTACCTACAAGTTCATACAATATCGAAACAAGGAAGTTTTTGAAGTGATGGGTTACTGTGTTTGCGTCGCCAAAGGAGGGGCAGAGATACTTAAGTTCAACATGGCATTGATTTTACTTCCAGTCTGCAGAAACACCATTACTTGGCTCAGGAACAAGACCAAGTTGGGTAAAATTGTTCCGTTCGATGACAATCTCAACTTCCACAAGGTAAATCAACAAATGTGGTATTATCTTCGCTTGCCATATTGAAGAATTTTGGTTTGTATCTTTGTCCTAATAGAGAGGATTCCGTTTTCAGGTGATTGCATGTATGATTATAGTTGGAGTTGGGCTGCATGCTATATCTCATTTAGCTTGCGATTTCCCTCGGCTACTTAACGCTGATGAAGATGCGTATGAGCCGATGATACCTTTCTTTGGGGATGAGAAGCCTCCAAATTATTGGTGGTTTGTGAAGGGAGTAGAAGGTGTTACAGGTATCATAATGGTTGTGCTAATGGTGATAGCATTTACTCTGGCGACACCATGGTTTAGGCGAAACAAGCTCAACCTGCCAAAACCCCTCAAGAGACTCACCGGCTTCAATGCTTTCTGGTACTCTCACCATTTATTTGTTATCGTCTACACTCTTCTCGTTGTCCATGGGATTTACCTCTACCTCACCAAAAAATGGTATCAGAAAACGGTCAGCTCATGTTCCCTGGTTTTCTATTTTAACTGCCCTGTCCATCCTTTTCCACTCTGTTCTGACAATCCATTTCCTGTCCTGAAATGCAGACATGGATGTACCTGGCAGTGCCTGTTACTCTATACGCATGCGAAAGGCTTATCAGATTTTTCAGATCAAGCATCAAGTCTGTCAGAATTGTTAAGGTAACATTTCGCTCTAATGTTTCAATTCCTTCTAACATTTATTCATACTTCTCCATGCGCGAGCAATTCCCATTCTAATTTCTTTCCATAAACAATGTAGGTGGCAGTGTACCCTGGAAATGTCCTGACATTGCACATGTCGAAGCCCCAAGGGTTCAGATACAAGAGCGGACAGTACATGTTCGTAAATTGCCCTGCAGTTTCTCCCTTCGAATGGTACGCTGCCCTGCTTCCATTTCAATCAAACCAAAATCAATCCTAACTCTTACATACATTGAAACTAATCATTCTGTATGATCGAACAGGCATCCATTTTCAATTACTTCAGCACCATATGATGACTACCTCAGCGTTCACATCCGAACACTCGGAGACTGGACAAGACAGCTCAAAACAGTCTTCTCTGAGGTCTGCCAGCCTCCCACTGGTGGGAAAAGTGGACTGCTGAGAGCTGATATAAACACCCCAAGGTAAAATTCATCAATCAAAATTCATCTCTATGTTTTCCCATATTTTGCAATTTGATCAAACAAATTGAAACCATTTACAGCGTCCCAAGAATCCTGATCGACGGTCCATATGGAGCTCCGGCACAAGACTACAAGAAATACGACGTAGTCCTGCTTGTAGGTCTTGGAATTGGAGCAACACCCATGATCAGCATTGTAAAGGACATCATCAGCAACATGAGGAACAGGGACAGAGAAGAGGAGGAAAACATTGGTGCAATGGAGGCAGGAGGATCTGAGAGCGGCATTAGGTCGAACACCTCAAACGCCACAAGCAACAGAGGAAGCACCAACAATAAAGGGTTTAGGACGCAGAAGGCGTATTTCTATTGGGTGACGAGGGAGCAGGGTTCGTTTGAGTGGTTCAAAGGGATAATGAACGAAGTGGCGGAGATGGACGACAAGCAGGTGATCGAGCTCCATAACTACTGCACGAGTGTGTACGAGGAAGGCGACGCCCGGTCGGCGTTGATCGCGATGTTGCAGTCGCTCCACCATGCCAAAAATGGGGTGGATGTGGTGTCGGGCACTCGGGTGAAGTCCCACTTCGCCAAACCCAACTGGCGACAAGTCTACAAGAAGATTGCACTCCACCACCCGGATTCTCGAATTGGTAAGGTCTAAAGATTAAGATTACGTGGGTTTGGGATGAATAGTAAAAAAAGGTGATGTTTGGGACTAATTGGTTTTTGTCCAAAATGATGTACGCAGGAGTTTTCTATTGTGGGGCACCAGCACCAATAAAGGAGCTAAAGCAACTAGCATCAGACTTCTCTCGCAGGACATCCACCAAGTTTGATTTTCATAAAGAAAATTTCTAAAATGTTCGCTGGAGGAGAAGAAGACAATGACGTAATTTTTGCAAATACATTTTCTTTTTCTTAGGATAATTATGAGTCTATGAGTAATGAGTATAGTCTAAAGAGAAAAACTAGCGGTAATTGATTTATTTGACAAATGAATGTTGTAATGTTGGGTTGGGTGAGTGATGGCGACAACAGCAGCTTCATCATGGATTGGAGGCATCATCATTCATCACCATCACCATCCAATTGCAAATAGTTTGTATTTTTAATTTATTCTTGATTTATTTTTTGTTAGGTAAATATATTATATTATATCACACCTTCTAGAACACTTGTTCACTTCTTGTGTTCATACACAAGCTCCATTCTTTTGTAGAAAAATGAATAAACAAGCAATGACACGTGCCTTTTCTTTTCATAACTCGGATTGTTTTTCCTTCTTTCACACCAGTGGCAATGACCCATATTTAAGTTTTCTGTTAATTAGGTTTAAAATTCGAGTATCCATATTTGTCAATCTCATTTCAATTCTTCTAAAATTATAAAAGGGTTTTCTATAGAAATGTAATGGCATTTTAAATTATCATTAAGTAAACATTAAATCTATTATTAGTAGAATTTTCATGTAACACAATCCAGGAAGGGATTCAGTACCCACTTGCAAGTTTATATACAAATCATTGAAGAAAATTCTAATCCAGGAAGCACGTGTGGAAATATGGAATGATGGGGTTGGTGAATGGTCATCGCCGTACGTACGTATGAACTTATGAATATGTAGTAAGTAATGCTTCATGTCTTATGTAATAGCTAGCTAGTATCTACAAGAACTATAGTCTATAGACGCGTAATGCATGTTTATTCCGGTTCATTGAATTTAAAATCTAGTGGTGAGTTAATATAAAGTCTTGAAATGTGGTATTGGATTGTGCACCTATATTGAAATCCAAACATGGCCATTGGTGTTGAATTTTCCTGAGACGGGTAGTAGGTACGTTTTGTTTTCTTCTATTTCCCATCACGGGTAGTATAGGGTTTGATACGATAAAAAATACTCAAATTCGAATTTTATAAATTTAGTTGCGTTAAATTTTTTGAGAAAAAAACTTATTCAACTTAAATTTAAAATAGTCGATAATATAATATAATGAGCAAAAAAAGAACAAAAATCATTTGTTTCTCTTTTGGGCTATAATGAAAAAATGGATCGTGGGGAAGTTGGAACTGGCTTTTATGGTGAGTGGGGTGGCTGGCTCCATTAACCCTTGCCTCCCTCTTGTTTCTTCTGGTCAGTGATCAGCAGCCGCAGAAGATCCGGGGGGCAACTTTTTTAAGATTAGTTTTCAACTTTCTTAATTTTTGTTTTGGAGGTTTACATTGACCATAAAAATGTCAACGAAAATACCGTTTCTCTTAGAAAAATGTCAACAAAAATGTTTTCTTTTTCTACTCCCTCCACCTCATAGTATAGAAAATTAATCAAATTAAATATTATTTTATAAAATTTTTAAGTGATTTATAATTAATTTATTTAATATGGAGGATGAATGCCTATGATTACTTTATTTTATATAGAAGAGATTATTATTTAATATTAAAAATATTCTCAAAAGTTGAGGACAATCATTTTTTTAATTCTTGTGTTCTAAGCTAAAAAGACATTAAATATAAATCGAATGGATGATTTTGTGTTTATTTTGATCATTTTCACTATCTATTTGGGTGCATTTTAGATAGTAATACTAATGATTATAGTCAAATTTACTCCTTTTTACAATTGGCAACCTCTAGAGATAACTTTGGAAGAAAGGAACCCAAAACAACCACAATTAGAAGAGATTTCTCAAATTTTGGTTAAGTAAAATTTCTCCGTGCTGAAAAAGTTGGAATGTTAATCGAGAAGGATTCTGGAGCGGATTTCACAAGTTTTGGCCAAGACAAAAGTCAGGAGGTGCGAAGCCAGTGGGTCGAGCTTTGAGCACAAAACGCGAAAATGGAAAAAAAAGAGGAGAAGTGCGCTTCTGGACTATTTCAAATTCCTAGATAGACTTTCTCTCTTTTTCGGTTGCAATCCTATTAGGTCAGATACAAATTTTTTAGAGATAGTGAAGTTCCTTATATTATTTATGGAACCCCCCTTTCATCATTAGAATTAATTCCAGTTTTATTTTTCTTTCATCCTCCTTCGTCTTCTTCTTTGAAAACAAAGAGTTTTAATTTATGCTTTTAATTTTCATGTTTATGTCTAGCTAAGTTTATATATTCATGGTAAAGACAATTATGTTTATGGTTCCATGAATTTGTGAG
The DNA here is from genome assembly GCA_963691705.1 of Viola odorata. Lineage (NCBI taxonomy): Eukaryota > Viridiplantae > Streptophyta > Magnoliopsida > Malpighiales > Violaceae > Viola > Viola odorata. The sequence continues at coordinate 9,208,810 of OY829544.1, forward strand.
ATCTAATTGTTTTAAATAGTTTTTATGTTTGTATTTCCACGTTTTGTCAATATTCTTTATATTAGGCCAATTTAGATTTTAATCTGAATAGTTATCGTCATTCCTGAAGGTTACAACAACCTACGAACCACTTAAGAACTGGAAAAATAGAAGTAGACAACTAAATTAATTTCAACTTAATAGTAGTTATTTAAGATCGGAGAGAACAAACAACTTGGTTAAACCCCGATTGACAACCCATGTGTCTTGGTTAAGGATTGTCTCCCTCTAATCGAAATCAGTCAACTTGGTAAATCCCTTAACCAACAGGGTGCTAATTGATTAGGATTGCCTTATTGATCGCCTCTTTAGGTAATTTGATACAGGAGGGAAGTAAGAGTTCTGAGCGCACCTCAACTCTTAGCAATCATGTAGCTTATAAATGAATATTTTTACATCAATGATCGAATATTTATGAATCACAACTTACATTGGCCTTTATTAAGAATCTCTCGCATATTTGCACTTGTTTTCATTATTTCAATTTACAAGTTCTCAACCAAAAACTCCCAGTTGTTACTCACTTTGTTTTTAAAACACTTGGTCATTAGAAAATTTGAATATTTCTCTTTTCTATGAAGATCGAACCTCTTACTTTTATTTATAAATTATTTTATTATTTGGTGTTAAATTGTAATCACATTTATTTATTTTTGACAGGTTAGGTACCCAATTAAAGGAGTAATTCATAACAAGCTCACTTGTCACAAGTCCCGACCTTAAAGTCATCCGAAAAACCGGTTTTCATCAAACTCATTTCCTCCGGTGGGTAAGCTTTTTGCAAATCTACGCAGGAGACGTCACTCTTAAGACTAAAGTAGGACAATTGAATTGTAGTTGATTTATGTATCATGTGCAACTTGCTACGTGATTACAGTCTGCCTGACTCGGTTTCGCCGAACTCAAAAAAGCCGAAAAGCAAACGCTAACTCAGTTCAATAGACCCTTACAGTACATTTTAGTTAAACTCAGGTGGATTATACTAAAACTAACTTTAGTCTTATCTTCTATAGAACCATTGAACCAACCTGTCTACCTGATATTTGCAGCACTATAATGCAATTGCAGCACTTAGGGATAATAAATTCAGATTAAGGTCAAAATGATCTCTATATAACATGTATAAAATCATTTTCGCACATCAACAATCGACAAAAGCATGAATTTAAATGAGATCATGTACATTTACGGAAAGTTTAGACCTAAAAAGAGCTTCGCAAATTTTCAGGCAAAGCAGAACACAGCTACACAACCTACGACCGATATCTTGCTCAGTTTTTTCCCAAGGTAGATTAGAATATAAGATTAAAAGAACTGGAAAAAAAAGGCATACATGTGATCCACAGTGCTCCTGCATTAAGAAGGCTACATGCATTATCTACCTTCAACACTAAAAACACTTGAAAAGTGTTTCCCATCTAAATTACATGTTTAAGATACCACCCAAATACTCTAACGGGCGTGAAAAAGGGAAAACAGATGAAGCTTTAAAGTGAAAAGTTTCATGAGAAGAGAAAAGGGAAACGAAAAGCATCAAAGAAAATTTATGCTAACAAGACTCCTATCGACTCTTCTTTAGGCCCTCGCCTTGTTTTGTGTCAGAAACATTTCGGTGTAAATCAGTATCATTAGAGCTGGTAGCACAAATACTGGAAGATGATTCAACCACTGTAATACTGTTGGAGTACTTTTTGATCCTCAAGGAAATAAGGATGCTTGATACAATGCCAAGAAGAGGAAATACATAAGACCAAACCTGTGATTTCTGAGACCCAGATGCCGAAGCAACAGCAGCACCAGCAAGGCTGCCTATAGATGTGTTCTGTATTATCATTGGAAGGCAACCAATGATTGTCGGAAGAAGAAAATCGACGATAAACCTGACTTGTGTGGCAGCAAGGGCATAGTTTATGATATAAGAGGGTATGGGCGAAAAACGTGCAAGAACGACAAATCTCCAACCATCACGTTCAACTCCTCTGGACAGAATATGAAAGTATTTGTTTCCCTGGATCCATTCCATGGCTGAACTTGAGCTCCTGACAACAAACCTGAACCAACCCACACTATCAAAATTGATCCCAATAACTGGTAGATAAAACTAGGGAGACAGATGAGGGAAGTAAAGTAAGTGAAGCAACAAAACTTTATTTAGGTACATTCCATCTAAAAGGAAAACACAAAACTATCCATTGAAAAAACTACAGAATCGTTTCTAGAAACAGAACAGCAAGACGAAGTAAGGACAACTTATTCCCATTAACAAACATATTCTCAGTTGGATCAAACAAACACATCTCTAAATAGTTCTAAGCCTAATACATTCTCATCTGCTAAATAAACGCACAAATCATGTCATTTACTCCTTATTTGATTATTATGTAAATCACTGACCACGTAGAAATCAAACTGTGGGTGACATCATCTGCCATTAAAGGAACAGAAACTTATCTAAGAGACAGAAACTAAGAATGATAATACACCCAAACTCACTATGAAAATAATCAACAGGCACAGAAATGTTGATGCAACAAACAAAAAAAGTTAAAAGAGGTACATAAGTGAGCTGCAGACGTGGTGTTTTCAGCAGGTAACTCGGACCAACAAAGAAACAACTTAAGAGAACAGTAAGGAACTTCACTGAAGTGCTGGTTTCAATCTGGTTTAAAACTTTAAGCACTATTTGCATAACTTATGCATTTAAAAGTTGAATTTAGTTTACAGCTATTGGTAGATACTTATGAGTGGGCATCTGTTCTGTGTAGCTGCAGTAACTATTTGCCCTATAATAACCGTATAAACTATATGAAAAACAGAAAAAGGCGTATGGTACCTGGCTGTATAAAAACAGCAATATAAGAGTCTGATCCATTAACTACTAATGGTAAGTTTATTTCCAACACATGAATGGCTAACAGACAAAGTAGCAATTGCTATCACCAACTGATCACAAGCAGAGCCCACCACCAACCCCGAACCAGAAACATATTTTCCTAGTTTAGGATATCAAGACCTTTTCCATCAACTACTAAGTAGTATAAATATAATGGTATCAAACTTCACCTCCTTTAAACTCTCTAATACTGTTATTTGATCTTTTACATTCCCATTAGCACCAATAGGATAACAACAGTAGTAAGACACAATTATCCGATGAATTAACCCAATATTTCTAATTTTCTACAACAGGCCTGTATCATTTCTCACCAGTCTCAATCACCCATTAAGCAATCACTCCAAAACACAGAATTCATTCTCCTTCTCGTAATAAAACTGATCAAACCAAAAGTAAAAGATCAAAGAAGAGTGTAGTACCTGCCGATCCAGAAGGAAAGTGAAGCTCCTAAGATCTTGGCCGTAAAGACACAGAAAACAGCCGGCAAGAACCCAAAGAGAATAGACGCGCATGCCTCGAAGAACACGGCGAAGGGCAAGCAGAGCGCCAGTGCTATGGTGTGAAGCCCAACGTAAACAGGCATAGCCCAAATCCCCAATTGATCCGACCACTCAGAAAACAGCCGCAGAGCTCCTTCTTTGTCCCAACCCAGCTGCTTGCTCAGCAGCCTCATCGCGACCACCGCCACCACTACTACTCCCACATTCGTCCATCTACCCATCGCTGCCGGCGGATGGTTGCTGCCTTTGCTCTCACACTTCCGATCGATATTGCTAACCCGGGAGACAATAGTCGCAAGGATGGTGGAAGGGATTGTGAAATTAATGAAATGGAGGAGAAAAAAAGGGATGGGAAATGAAAAGAGGCCTTGTGATGGTGAAGGCCCATTTATCAGCTTCTCAGCCCACAGTTCGATAGGCCCAGTCTATTTTAATCTGGACTTCACAATATTGGATCACGTTCCCCCACCCACACAGCAAACGGAAAAACAAAACACCAATAGAAGAAGAAAATCAATAATTAATTACAACCCAAATATATCAGCCATGATTTGTTATTAGTTATATAGATAAATGCCCCGTTCTACGGTGACTTTACTGTATAAATGGGGTCAAAAACACTAAAAAAAACTTGTCTTTTTCTATCATCTTTTTAAATTGGTTTATTTAGTCTAAACATTTGTCCTTTTTTCTTTTATAATAAGTATTTATTTACTTATTTAGTCCCTATATATTTAGAAAATTTCCAATCAAACTTCTAGATGAATAATTTAGTATCCGTATTCTTGAAAGTTTTCCAATCAAACCCTATTTGATTTCCCGTAAAAAAATTCAATGAAACTCTTAAATGATTAACTTGGTCTCTGTGTATTAAAATATTTCCAATCAAACTTTGCATTTTTTCCCGTGTTTCAAGATTTTGTTCAATTAAAGCTTACTCATTCTAATAATTATTACATAATTCACTATGACCGATTAATCAAGCAATCGACTGATTCATCTTACTTCTATTATTTAATGATTAATTTAGTTTCCATGTTCGTAAAAAAAAATTCTATAAAACTCATAAATTTATAGAATCTCATGTTTGTGAATTTGATTTAAGGTCTACATAATTTCTGCTTCTAATAATTTCTATACAATTGATTACGAATGATGAGTCAAAATTCGTGCTTAAAATAGTCTATTTGAACTTACCTATAATTTTTTTTTTTTTTAGTTTCTAAAATAATAATTTAATTATTAATTTTAATTCTCAACTGAGTCCCGTTAAATTCCAATGAGATATATAGTTTATACACGTTACCATGTTGGAGTAAAAATAGGTTGTGCCAATATAGACTCTGTTTATTTTGTAATCTTCGCAAACATGTACACACCGACATGAATTGTCTGGTCAGTCGCGTGAAACGAATAGGCAAAACACGTGCGGTATCGGGTCAAAGATTGGATGAACAGAGAGAGATCCGGAATCCAATCCAGCTCTTCTCTCGCGTTCGCTATTCTTTTTCTCTCTTACGTATATGATTATGAGTTGTCGGATTGATGGTGACAATCCCTATTTTTTTCCCCATCTGCTTCGTTGTCATTATTATAGATCTGTTTTCTGTTTTCATTTTTCTTTTTGTTTTTCCAGAATTCGGTAAGGAAGACGCCATCTTTGAAAACATTTCAGTACCAGGTTGGAGTCACCATAATAGCCATCTCCCTTACCTAATGATAGTAGGTACGGATGTACAACGATGAACATTACGATTCTTTCGTAGTAGGTATACTTAAATAGCTCCCTACCTATCGTAAGAACCGATATCGCCATTTCTGTTGACACCAAATTCTCATATTCCTCTCATTTTCAATAGTAATAATTTAATATAGTAGCCACTCAAACGCTTACATTTTAATTGGAAAATTTAAATGAATCTCAAATTCGAGATCTGACTCTTTCTTACTTAAAAATAAAGTAATATTTTTGAACAATTTAAGATAATTAATTAGCTCGTTGGTAAGTTTTCCTTGAAGATCATAATGGAATTAACAATTGATAGTTAAATGTTAAAGGATTGAAATTAAAGACCTGAGTGATCATCACCATAGTTAATCAATAGGAATGTACTCATTAATTTATTTTACTCGTAGAAAATGTATTAATAGGGAGTTTCACCTCTCTTTATCATATATATAGTAGTTTACAGTGCCGGCTTATTTTGAGAGTTGAATGCTAGTATGCTACTATAATTTTTTTCATAAACGGAGACTTTATTTTCTTACTACTACTGTTCCTTAGTCTTTGTTAACTCGAGTTAATTACGGGGTGAGGTTTATCCTCTTTTTTCTTTTTTTTAAAAAATATCTTAATATTCTTCTTCAAATTCTAATCCATTTAAATATGAGTTTGTGTATGAGAGATACGTGTAACTATTAGATGACGTTTAATTATTTTCAAAGACTATTTTTAAAGATTTATGGCATCATCAAAATTCTACTTCTTTCGTCCGCGAAAAATTGACGTTTTGACAGAGAGTATAAAAATTCCTTTTTTTATATTTTATTATTTTTTGTTTCAAAATTACTCCTGGTTTTCAAATAATCTACAAGCAACTGAGTCATCCTCCTTCTCTTCATCACTGTCCAAACCGGCCACACCCACAAGACACACCACTGGCACCAAACCCACCACCATCATCACCATACCATCACCCACTGCCACCAACCACCCATCACCGTCATAATCTACGAATTCAGCCACCAAAACCATATCCACCATCGAACCCAACCACCAAAACCGCATTCACCACTATCAAACTCATCACCGTCGCCGAATTATACACATCACTCTCACCCTCCTCAATCGCCGCGGTCGTTGCTGAGAAGAGAAGAGAAAAGAAAAGAAAAGAGAAGAGAGGAAAGTAAGGGTTGCGCCAAAAAGGAAAAAAGAAAGAAAAAAAAGAGAAAAATGAATGGCAGCGTTTGTAAATAGAGTTAAAAGGATAGGACCCTTTTGTAAAAAATGTGTGTTGAAAAATTCAAAATGATAATTAATTGAGAACAAAAAAATTCGAAAAAAAGTGTTAATTAATCGAAGACGGAGGAAATATTAGATAGTTAAAACATATATGCAGATGGAAAGATTATTGGTGAAATTTGGTTCCAATCAAAGAAGAGAAAAGACAACCACTCCATCATCATTTATGACAAATAATTGAAGATTTGCGGGATCATATGGTATATCAGAATTCTACGTCTACGCATACTACTACTGTACACTACACACCCATTCACCATTAGGGAGTAGGAGAATGGAGCCTGTTTGAATTTCAGGTGACAAGAAGTCTAGTTTAGCAATCTTGTTTGCAAATATTAATCAAATAAATTATGCATCGGATAATGTATGGTCAACATTTAGGGAAACAAAACTCCACTAATTCTCTACTATTATCCTCAAATTAAAGCCTTCTATTCCAATATAAATAAATAAAAAGGAACGTAAACGTACAATATTCTCTCTTCCTCTTATCTTTTTTCTTAATTTTGTATGTTTAGATAAGAGGTGCGTATGCGCTTGATTGATCTGTTAAAAACGAAAGTATTTTTAGTAGATGAGTTTATATAATAAAAATTCAACCAACAATCTATTATTTAAATATTATAATCATGTCATATCATTTATTGGTGTTTAAATTCAAGTGTGGATCTATATGAATTTGTGATCCAACTGGTTAACTTTGTATGCTTACTATTTTATTAATTTTGTATGTTTATTATTTTATTAGATTTTGTTATTTTAATAATTTGTTGACAATTAGGTCTCTCATGTCAGAATTTTTTTTTTAAAAAAAATCTAATAAAACATATTTTACAAAATCTAATAAAATAGGAAAAATATTTTTTTAAAATATATAAAATTAAGAAAACTCTAATAAAATAGCAAACATATTTTTAAAAAATATCATAAATTAATAAAAAAACTAATAAAATAAGAAAAATAATTTTAAAATAGAAAAAATTTAATAAAATAGGAAAAATATTTTAAAAATTAGAAAAATATGAAGAATATGTAGTAGTGAATAATAGAGTTTGTGTATTTCATTCTTCCAAGAACATGCAATAGGATAAAAAAATAATAGATTTTTCTTAATTTGCTATATTTTAAAAATATTTCCTTGTTTTATTAGATTTTTTAAAATATTTTTTCTATTTTATTAGATTTTTCTTAATTCCTATATTTTTTTAAAATATTTTTCTGATGCGTGGGTCCCGATTGTCAGAAAAAATTATTAAAATAATAAAATTTAATGGAGTTTGTTTTCGTTAATATTTTTTTTTACAATTTGGACTATATTGAACTAACGGATAAAATATTTGGGACCAATAAAAATAGAAAAAAAGGTTTGGGACTAATTGAAATAAAATGGCGAACATTTGGGTCCTTGGGGTGTATTAACTCTTCGAAAGTAAGTGTTTGCTAGGATTTTATCACCAATGTATAACATAATAAAAGTTGGGCGTCAAGTTATTAAAGATAAAAAAATAGGGGTAAATTTTACATTGAAAAAAAAATTAGATATCAAATAGACTTTTTCTCGTTTAAAAAGGAAAAGAAAAAAATAAAAGTAACTGATCTCAAAAATAAATTGTAACAGATAAATAAGTTATCATATCAAGAGAATTTGATAAGAGAAATTGAGAAGATATGAAAATATAATAATAAGATAATTTTTTTTAACTATTTTGGTATGGAAATAAGCTAATTAGGTGTGGATATTAAAGACCTTTAGCTCTTTACTTTATTTGTTTCTCAAATTTTTTATTTTCCAAACTCAGAAAATATTATAATATTAGATGTGTCATTTTAATCACACTTGAATGATAAATAACGATTATTTAATGTACATGTGGACACATGAATGACATGTCATTCATGACTGAGCGTGTGGACTAAAAGAGTTAGGTGTTGACGTGACAATTTTTGAGCCCACATGTTTGTGTCAGGGATGATATGGTATTCATGGGTTTACAAGTATATTAAATAATATTTTACTATCCACCTATAAATAAATGTTACTCCCTCCGTCCTTTAAATATTGACGTTTACTGTTTATGCACGCATATCGAGGAAGTCAGATGACGTACTATTTGACCTCAAAAAATTCCGTACTTTTTTTCTAACGTACGTCCGAGAAAAAAATCGGAATTTTTTGAGGTCAAATAGTGGGTCATCCGGCCTCCTCGATATGCGTGCACAAATAGTAAGAGTCAAACATTAAAGGACAGAGAGAGTATATATGATATAATTTTTTTAAATCCTAGAGGATAAAAAAAAAAGTTGGAGATTTTACAATAGAAAGAATCATACTCTCTCCGGTCTTTAATAAATGTCATTTTCCTACTGAAAATGTGGTATAAATTAATCGGTTTTTTTTAGTCATAATTATGACTTTTGACCTTTGTTGTAGTTTTTTTACCCAACCAATTAATTTTATATACTATACAAAATAGATAAATTAAAAATTATACTGAAGAAAACGTGATAAAAAATTATTATTTTAAATTTGTGTACTATTTTAGAAAGTTAATTAATAAAGAGTAAGAGATTTCATAAACCTGAAAGGATTTAATTGATAAAAAGATGACAAAGGTAGTGACAAAAAGATGATTAAGAAAAGAACAAAAAAAAAGTTTTTAAATGAGTAATGCATGAAATACTTGGACCAATAAGAATTTTCCAAGACGTCTGGCGCGTGTCCTCATGATCATCAGTCCAAATGGGCTCAGAATTGGTCAATACATTATATATAGGTGATCGCATTTTATCGGGAACGGCCGCCGTTGTCGCCGTCAGTCTCACCTTACAGCGTACAGCACCTTCAAAATAAAAATACCCATAATAAATTAATTATTATTCACCTGCTTTCATTTTTTTTTTAATTTCATCTATTTCTGATTCACATAAATTGACGCTTTCAAGAATACATATATATTAATATTTTTTTCCACAATAAGATTTTTTTACTCGGTTGATTATATTATTACAATATTAGGGGTCGATTTATGATCTTATGTTATAAAAACGGTACATACTAACCAGTTAGATAAAAATTCGTGTACATTTTGCGTGTTAATTTACTACATCACACACTGATTTGTCTTAATTTAATATTTATTTTATTCACAATTTTATTTATCTAGTATGTCTCAAAATCTTTAATTGACAAGTGTGAAAAGAATCAGATTAATGCAAATTATGTGGTATAGATAGTAAATTAATAATCAATGAAAATAAGGTAAGAGTAATAAGAAAATGGAATACATGTATATACCGTATATTCTTCGCTATCTGTCTCCTTTTTCCTCCAGTATTCTTTCAATAATTTTCAACGTTTGAGAATTTGCCATTTGGATCAAAGTTGTAAATTCTGAACGACTGACCCTGTAAGAGGAGAGGTTGGTATAAACGTTCGGTATTCTTATGGCTTAAGGAAGAAATTCCCGGATATGATCCAGCTCTTAGCTTCTTAACGGATATCTCAATAAATTTAAACTTTATTATCTAAGATAATAGTGTTAAATAACGGCCACCACATCACGAAATTTCAGTTATAAATCAATTTTGCTATCATATAATATCATAATTCACCGTTATATTACCATTTCGATTATTAAAAATAATAGTAGTATAAACTAATTTAATATGAATATAATTAGTTTTCATTTCGCGACTACCCACTACTAGTATTTACTATTTACTATGCATACAGATAAAATGATAGTAGTAAAGCATAAGAAGAAAAGGCGAGTTTGGGTAATCAGAATGTAGTAAAACCTTAAAGCAGCACCAATAATGAGCTATAAAGTGTTTTTTTATTAATAGGTTGAGCTTTTTGAGCTCTGAAACTATAGGTCAAAAGAGAAAAAGGAGTAATTAAATGAGTAAGTAGTAGAGCGCGCAGAAGAGAATCTGTCAGTTCATTCATTGATTACGAGCACCAGCACCAGCACCAGCACCAGCACCAGCACCAGCGCTGGCATTGGTATTTGCCATTGGCGGGATCTATTTCAAAATTTCACTCTTTTCATGGCCTCAGTTGGCGTTTCTTGAAAACTCAAAACTCCCAAAAATTAATAAAAACAAAATAAAGGTTTTTTTTCCCAGTCAAACGTCAAACTAGGTTGTCATACTTTCCAGACATAACAAAAACAAATGCGAACCACACCAACACTTTAATATTTCAAATAATATATTTCCATACAAATAAAATTAGTCCGGAAATTTAAAAATGCGATTGGAGTAAAAGAAAATAAAAAAACTCACAAAACCAAAACCTCCTCCCTGCCTCTCTCTCCCCTATATATTTCCTCTACCCTCTTTCCTCTCATTTTTATCAAAAACAAAAGAAGCCAAAAAAAGAAGAAACCCTCTCTTCTTAAAAAGAACCTTTCTTCTCCTAATTATGACCCAGTAATACATCAACACTTCCAATCTTTCTACCTCTTTTCTGTATCATACCATCTTAAATCTCCAGGGTTTATCATTTATGCACAAATGGGTGTCAGATTCTTCAATCTCCACACCATTCCTGGGTGTTTTCACTTGATGGGCAACTACTCTTGCATCCAATTCCAGCCAGAACCCCAAGTGGAGATCATCAAATTGATCAAATCCGATGGGGTTGTCAAGATCTATGACCGGCCAATCCACGTTTCCGACCTGATGTTGGAGTTCCCCAAACACCTCGTCTGCCGGTCCGATTCATTCTATATCGGTCAAAAGATCCCTGCTTTGTCCGAACAAGATCGACTTCAGTTAGGTGAAACTTACTTCCTCCTACCCCAACATTTCTTCCAATCCGTGCTTTCTTTCGTCACCATCGCCTCCTTCGCTGCGGCTTCATCCAAGCTCCAATCCTCATCCTCTCCTTCATCTTTGAAAGATTCGAGAAACGCGTTCTTGAAAAAGGCGAATTCCTGCCAGCCTTTCGACATTCAGAAATCGCCCTCTGGGTGTTTGAGAATACGCGTCAGTGACGAGTTTATATCGCAATTGATGGAACAGGGCAAGTTTAAGGAGAATGAGGGAGATGGGTGTGGTGGATCTAGTGCTATATCGAAGAGTAAAGTGTGCACTACTCCTCAGTTAGAGAAAGATTACTCGAAGCTTGTTGGGTCTCGGTTATGGAAGCCGAAGCTTGAACCCATAAAGGAGAAGGAAATGAGGAAATTTGCCTCGTTTGGAATTCAGAGGAGCAAGAATTTCTCATCTTTTTCTCAATCTAATGAGACACAAAAGATAAGCACTAATAAAGTTCCGGGTTCAAGTCTCAACTCCTCTGCCTATCAAAAGACAAGTAGATCATGGTCAGAGCATCATTTTCATTCAACACCCACCACCAAAACTTGTTCAAAGGTTAGGATGAGGATTAGATCAAGAAAACCATAGTTTTTTAAACTTTTTTGTCCATTTTTCTGGGTTGGCATGTGACCCTGCGCTGATGTACTTTGTAAAAACAGATCATAGTTGGTAGTATAATTAATTAGACATTACAGAAGAAGTAAATGAAATTATGAAAAAAGGATATCTTTTATCCATCGCATATACTCTCTTATTATCTTGTTAATATTATAATCTTAGTATTATGTTTAATTTAATTTCTTCATAGGTTTCATTTCTTGACTGAAGAATTTTTGTCTGAACCTGTTTGGCTCATGTTACCATTTCATTGTTTTGTCGATATAAAGTCGAGGCAATGCCCATTGAGTGTACTTGCAATGTGTACTCGTGTCATGCACCTAGAGGTTGCCCACATTGCCAGAATGATTAATAGTCTATAATTTGGTTAATGAGTAAGTGAGCAAATATTGATTTGCAGTTGTATTGATGCCAAAGTTTGACCAAATTATAATGGAAGCGATAGAAAGTGAGAAAATAGAAGATGGATTTTGATTCTACATGAAGTAGTAGTATAACAAAAACAACTAGCAGTTACGCGTTAGTCTAACTTTTTAAATAAAAGATTATTGATTTAATTTTTTTTAATGTATTTAGAACTCAATTGGTACGAACAGAATTACTGACTCTTCTTCAAATCTAACAGAATAAGAACAAGGAAGAATCAATGAGGGTGGATTGGTTCGGGTCAATAGTAGGTGGGTTGGATGGATCCGGATTTGGGTTGGGGATGTGGGCTGTTTGGTCATTGGAAGTAGCAGTACAAGCAAGAATGAGGTGAGGAATGGTTGGGGACTGATTTTGGAAGAGGACAAAGTAAGAGTCAAAGAAAGTCAGCACCTGCCAATTTGCATGCGTGCGTCTGCAGGTTCATTTCTTTGTATCCACTTATTTTAACCAATGCGTAACTCTCCCTTTTATCCCACTCCCAACCCGCACCAATTCCAATTCACAGAAACATAAACATCAATTCGGATACGTCACACGTGTGTCCGTATCTCTCCACTCCTCAATCCTCATCTTCTTCGGATTTATTTATTTGATTAAATTATTTGTCTTGAATAATAAAGTGCAGCAATGGCAACCCATGTCGTGTACAGTTGTTACTCGCTAGCACATAATTTCTGTTTGTTAAAAGTTCCAAATTATTAAAGATCTTCAAATTTATATGATCCGATCTAGCTATACATAATCGTTTAAATTACTACTAATTAAGAACTTTCAATGATTTTTACCGGTTCATAATTAATAATAATAGTTTAGTTAATAATTATAATCTATCGATTGTTTTAATTATTGTGAAAACTGAAAAATAATATCTAATAAAATTTGAACGGAGGAATAATCACGTGTGATTGTCATTCGAGATAGGAAAAAAAAAAGAGAGTCAGTGGTCATATTACTTGATTTGTGGTGTGGGGGAGAGCGACGTAGCGTTTTTAACATGAGAAATGTAATGTGTGGACGCAGGCCGCGCCGGCTAAAGGAGCAGTAATTTAGGTTGACGAATTGTTTTTGACCAGACATGGCCCATGGCTTTGTTTGAGTTTTAGTATTATTTAATTTATTAATATTAATAGATACTCCCTCTAGTTTTTTTAAACTGACGTTTTGACTTTAGACACTCATATTAAAGAGGTCGGATGACTCACTATTTGAAACAATTTTGTTTTTTATTTTTTTTCGAAAGTACGCTAAAATACGTTAAACGTACGTTAAGGATTAACGTACTTTTGAAAAAAAGTACCGAATTTTTTTGAGTCAAATAGTGAGTCATCCGGTTTCTTTAATATACGTGTCCAATCAAAACGTCAGTTAAAAAAACTGGAGAGAATATCCCTAAAGTCTCGTATTAAATATCGTTTTAATCGAATTAATTCATATTTCATTATATTATAATCCGAAATCCTTCCACTTATAAAAAAAATATCTATATAATTAAAAATATAGTATTATTTAATAATTAATAATAGTCTCGTTTGTCACCACAAGTTCTATGCCGGTCGAACTCTACGAAGTCCAAGCCAACGAATGAAAAATTATCCAATATAACATGCCATGTCAGACAGCTGGTACTTTGTTTTGATCATAAATTTTAATTTGCGTTGACTGACCAGTTAAATGAGCCCACATCTTCTTCAGTTATTAAATTCATTATAATACTTTTTTTAATATTATTATTTTAATGCATAGGGGTGTTTGTATGACTAGTAAAGTTCAGGGTGCAAATTTAATTATTTTTTTGGCTTTGAGGGCTTTTTGAGTTTAACAAAAAATCGAATAGGAAAAATAAAATTACCCTTTTATTCAATCTACCAACATTATTTGTTGTGGATTGATAAGAAACTTGTTCGAATATAATGAATATTTTATTTTTGCCATAAGCTGTTGGCTAGTAATACTCTTTTATTAATGTTCGTTACGTAGTTAAAAAACTAATACTCCCTCCGTCCTTAAATAATGGACGTTTTAGGATAGTAAAAAAGCGTAGGACAATGATCTTTAATCTTATTTTATTTCACATTGTTTCATTTTTTTTTCTAATTTCCACTCAAATTACCACACCATCATCAAATTAGGTTGATTCAAAAAAAAATTGTCATTTGCACAAAATATATGCTTCAAATAAGATAAAATGACAAGTAATCTAAATAGTAAAAAAACGTAGGAAAACGACAGTTATTTATGAACAGAGGGAGTAGATTTTAATTTATTATCTGCTTTTAATTATGGTCACAATTTAATCAACAGGTACTTTAAAATAAGTGAGTGCTATAAATAACATCCATCTAACATTTTGTATATTTCAGAGCAGTTCAAATTCAAAACGCTGCGTTCTTCATTCCATCGATGAATCCAATGACACCAATCATAACTCACAACCAGCTTCAACATCACCTGCAATCCATCTCATTGGAAAGTCCATTCCGCAACCAAATTGCCAGCTGCTCACGGATTGCTCGTCAAATCCCAGTAAGTGTATGATGCAAATTCCAATTTCAGCTTTCTTTCATTCCATCTCCCACTTAGTTTACAATGCCGTCGTCGTTTGTTGTATTTGAGATCCATAGATTGTCTTAGGAATTCAAACCAGAGGGTGAATTATGGAATCTTTTTCATTAACGCGGATACCCAGTTTTTTAAAACCTGAATTATCCATTTCCACCTCACAATGCAAGCATTCCCGTAGAGAGGGACGACGGTGTGTCAAGGTTGGGGAGAGATTTTCGGAGGTGGCAGTCGCACGCCAGGTGCTCAAAGAAATTCCTCCGTCAGATACATTTGCTTGGAACAATCTCATTCACACGCATTTGAGTAACAAAGATCCTGATGGTGCATTGTCAATTTATCATCACATGATGCTTCATGGGGTTCGAGCAGATACTCGCACTCTTCCTCGTGTTTTAGCTGCTTCCCGCCTTTCTGGCAGGCTTTGCCTTGGCGAACAGGTTCATGGGCAGACCGTTAAGCTGGGATTCTTGAAAGATGGGTATGTCGTTACTGCTTTGATGGAAATGTATGGCCATCTTGATGGTGTTGATGTAGCAAAAAGGGTGTTTAATATGTCTGCTGGGAGGAGGAGGAGTTCAGTTCCTTGGACTATTCTAGCAAAGTTGTATTTAAGGGAAGGTAAACCTGATTCCGCGATTGATTTGTTGTTTGAAATGTTGGAGGTTAATGCTCATATTGATGCAGTAGCCTTGGTGACTGTTATTGGTGCTTGTGGTATGTCGAAATCCTTGCAACAAGGAAAAACAGTCCACGAGATTGCTAGAAAACTTGAGCTGGAATTTGCTGTGTTAGTAAGCAATTCACTTTTGAAGATGTATGTTGATTGTGACAGCATTGCAGATGCTCGGGAAACTTTTGATCAGATGCCAACCAAGGATGTCATTTCATGGACGGAAATTGTACGTGGGTATGTGAAGAATGGGGGTTTTAATGAGGCTCTCAAATTGTTTCGGCAAATGAATACTGATGGCATAAAACCAGATTCACTCTCAATATCTAGTGTTCAAGAGCAGCTGCACATAAGCACGGAAAAGAGATCCATGGGTACTTGCTTAGAAATGGGATTGACCTCAATCTCATGATCCAGAATTCTATCATGGACATGTATGCAAAATCAGGATGCATTGAGTATGCTTCTCAAATTTTTGCTGGGATGTTGGAAAGGGACGCAATTTCATGGACTGTGATGATATTAGGCTTTAGCTTACATGGACAAGGTGAGCATGGAATAGCATTGTTCCGCAGTATGGAAAATGATCCGAGTGTAGAGATTGATCAATTTGCATATGCTGCTGTTCTTCATTCTTGTGCTACTGCATGCTTGGTTGAGGAAGGCAAGTTTTACTTTAGCTGCATCAAGGAACCTAAGATTATACACTATGCTTTGATGGTTTCTCTTTTAGCTCGTTCTGCACTCTTTGGTGAAGCAAACTCCTTAATTGAGGGGCATCAGATTGGAAGGCATGTACAGGTATGGAGAGCACTACTGGATGGGTGCCGAATTCACCAGCAAGCTAAACTTGGTAAGCTAGTCATTGAGAAGCTTTGTGATTTGGAACCTCTTAATGTGGAGAACTTTGTGTTACTGTCCAATTGGTACGCCGATAATGCGAAAGCGGACATTTTTTAGAAGATGAGAGAAACAATTATAGACATGGGTTTGAAACCTAAGAAAGCCTATAGTTGGATAGAGTTCCGCAATAAAGTTCATGTATTTGGGACAGGAGACACATCCCACCCAAGATCGGAGGAAATATATCGGGAGTTAGATTGTTTGATGCAAAGAGTGGAAGAAGCTGAATCTCACAGACCGGCTTCAGTTTTTAGCCTTCATAATGTGGATTAAGAGCGGGATTGTGCTCACATTGAGCATAGTGAGCTGTTGGCTCTTTCTTTTGGACTCATCAATACGCAAGCAGCTGCATTGATTCGAATTGCCAAAAACCTTTGGATTTGTCACAGGTGCCATGATGCTGCCAAGCGCATATCTAAAATAGTAGAACGAGAAATCATAATAAAGGATCCAAATCGTTTCCATCATTTTAAGGATGGTATTTGTTCGTGTAGAGACTCATGGTGATTCACTATCAATTTCCTGATTTTTCAGTGGTCAGGGTCAAGAGAGGTAAGATCGCTGTTCCAGGTTTTTAAGATGTACAGCAGGCTTGAAGTTGGTGCCAGAACCAAATTGAAGTGGGATTGGATTTACAGGTAGAGATTTCTCTTCGAAGTCTTAACTGGTGCAAAGCAAACATGACAGACAACAGTCTAAGGCGGATTGAGAAAATTATTCAAGACAGATATTGTGACTTGAGCCCAGTTCAGTTAAAACTTTATGAGCAGTTTTCGGGCTCAAATGTCAGACAAGAGCTTTCAACTTTGGTAAAAGGTGATGAGTCAGCAGTTGCTGAAGGAAACACTGCTTCCTCGAAAGCATCTTCACATGTTTTCCAGGTATTATGTTCTTCTTTTCCTTTTGTTTGTCCTCCAGATTTTTCTTCTTCCTAATTAAGTGCAGATAAGCTTATCCACAATGTGATTTTCATGTTACAGGCGCTTAAGTACTTGCTAAAACTTTGCAGTCATCCGTTGCTTGTTGTTGGCGACAAGTTGACTGAAATGCTTGCATCCCGATTATGTGGTCTCTTACCTGCAAACTCTGACATAATATCAGAACTTCATAAATTGCACCATTCTCCAAAATTAGTTGCTCTCCATGAAATTTTGGAAGAGCGTGGAATTGGTCTGGATGCATCCAGTTCTGAGACTCCTGTCACTGCTGGGCAGCACAGAGTTTTGATATTTGCTCAGCACAAAGTAATGAATACATTTTCTTTGACTTATGCCTTGGCAAGTTAACTTCTATAATCACTTATCTGTTGCTCATTAATTACATGTTGTGTAGGCCCTTCTCGACATTATTGAAAGAGACTTGTTTCACTCCATCATGAAAAGGTGAGCTCCTATTCCCTGAATGTTTATATGGTTCATTTATATACCTCCAATGGGGCCACCCTGCAAAAAAAATTACATTGTTTAGATTATTGCTAATAAATGACCTCATAATATAATTGCTATAGCTCTTGAGAGCATGTATTGCAAAGTCTATAAAATTTGAACATTGTCATCAAGCCTGCCCAATGTATGTTTTATTTTGATAATTAATTATGCTCAGAATTCTGGTATATGATGGTTGGAAGATTGGTCATGTAGCCCCATGCCAATGAAGGACCAGAAATAACATGGTTGGAAATTTTGACAAAAGTACTTCTGAGCATTTTCCTTCCTAGATCTTTCCGCTGTGGTGGGAAGGTTGGGAGGGGGATTGTTCTTGTAAGTGTAACCGGTTTGCATGTTGTGGTTTAGTTTAGGGGCTGTCATTCCAAAATCAGCAATGGTACTCACAAGAGGAGGAGCAAGCACCGGCACCAAACCCAGACAAAAACCCAAGCAAAAGAACACCGCTCCTCCACCATCGCCGTCGCAAGCACAACCACCAGCGGACGACTTCGAAGTAGCGTACTACTTTGACTAGTGGGAGAGACACTCTAGAAAGACCCACTCACCCGACACCGCCGTCCTCTCCGCCACGAGCGCCGGCGAGAACCCCACGGGCTCCGGTTCCTTCACCATTGCCGTCGCAAGCAAACCAGCAAACACCACCAGCGACTGCCACTGCCCAGCACCAGACGGAGGACATTCCCCCAGGAGCAGCAGCTGAGGAGGACTTTCCCAGGCCTGAGGGAGAAGAGGTTACTGATACGGCTAGAGTTTGGCAAAGAGAGCACGAGTTAATGTTCCCTATTATATGTGCTTTAATTACTATGTAGAGCTTCGGCTTAATTAGGAGTTTATTTTGTATAGGAATTAATTATTTAAGTAACTATTTATTATTAGTAGTTCTATTTCTAGTAAGATTAGTATTGTATTTCGCCTATTTAAAGGCAACGCTTCTTATGAATAAAATCAGAGTATTTTTCACCCAAACCATCACTTCTAAAGTTCCATCTAATTACTCTCCGGAGCAAGCCGTTTTTGTGTGTGTGCTAACTTAGCCGTGGACTCGGTTAGGGCTAGTGAACTAGTGTGGCGTGAGCAAATCGTGGCATTTGTGGAGTCAAGTGTGGAAGGAGCGTGAGCAAGCGTGTTGGCGATTCGTGGATTCGATCGTTGTGAAGATTGTGGATTCAATCTTTTTGCTAAAGGGTGGATTCTCTTTAGGGTGCGACTAGGGCGTACTTAGGCAAGTGGACTCTTGCCAACAACCATCAACTCGAAAGGTGGATTCCTTTCAAGACAGCCAAGAACTTTCGTGGAGAACAAAAGGGGATTTTCGATCAATTCCGCGCATCAAACCTACAAGAGAACTAGATCGTCACTTATGCGCATCTTGGCCTAGCTAGGATCGTATCAGTTGGTATCGGAGCTCAAGGGAGTTCTAGGTTTGGTAAGAAAATCCCATCTATCTTTTATTTTTTTGTTGAGTAAAAAAAAAAGAGTCACAAAAATCAAAAAGTGTCTTTGAATTTTCTGTTTTGAGTCTTTGTCGATTTAGAAGTTCTAAATCAAAGTCGAGTCTTTTGTTGAGTCGGTTTAGGAGTTCTAAACCAAGTCTGTTTGTCTCTTTTATTTATTTATATAAGTCACAAAAACAGTCCATAAAAAGAGTCTCACAAAAGAGTCACAAAAAAAAAAAAAAAAACAGTCCACTAAAGTGTCAGTGTCAAAATCGTATTTTAATAAATACCTATTGAAGTCCGATTTCAGTGAGTCTTAGTTCGTTAGAAAGCTGAGTCTGTCTGGAGTCCAAATCAAAAAGAATCAGGTGATTCAGAAGTCGGAGTAAAAAGTTGTGCTTGATCTACTAAACAGATTTGCACTCTCTTGTGTTAAATTTGATTTAAGTGTTTAAGATGGCTGAAGCAAGACTTGAGGCTGAGAGGGATGAAGTGGTTAAGCTGATGAAGAGATTTGATAGCATGGAAGAGAAGCAACAGACCTATGATGAACAACTCAAGGAGTTGTCTGCACGGTTGCGCTTTCCAGAGGAGGGACCAAAGAAAGAGGAGGATGATTCCGATGGAGATCACGGAGGACATAGAAGACAACCAAGGAGAGATCAAATCGATGACAACCTTAGAAGTATTAAGGTGAAAGTTCCTTCTTTTGATGGACAGGGAGAGATGTGTATCTAAATTGAGAGAGAAAAATCAACTCGATTTTTCGATGTCATAATTATTCCGAAGAGAAAAAGGTGAAGTTGGCTGCCATGGAATTTGAAGGATATGTAGCCCATTGGTGGGAGCAACTGAACTCGACTCGAGAGAGGATTGGAGCTGATGTGGTTGATAATTGGGAAGATATGAAGCGTTTGATGAGGAGGAGGTTTGTTCCAACACACTTCAAAAGGGATCTTCACCAACGACTACAAACTCTAACGCAAGGCAGCAAGAGCGTTGGAGAGTATTTTAATGAGATGGAAATCGCGTTAGCTAGAACGCAAATCCATGAAGAAACTGAAGCAACAATGGCGAGATTCCTTAGTGGATTGAATCGGAAAATAACCGACAAGTTAGAGCTAACATCATACAACTCTCTAAAGGATATGTTGCACTTGGCGGAGAAGATAGAGAGGCAAAGGAAGGCTCGGATGATTGGTAATTCATCGTCGACTAAATCGCCAAATTGGAAGAAGTCGACTTGGGATAAAGGAGAGGCAGATGTGAACAATTCGTCTCTACGAATTAACAAAGAAGGATCTTCGGCTACAAGGGAGATAGTATGTTATAAATGTACCGGTCGAGGACATATAACGTCTGCTTGTCCAAATAGAAGAACAATGATTATTCGGGAAGGGGGCGCAATGAGTAGCGATGAAGACGAAGAGGGAAGAGAGTCCGCTGATACAAAAGAGGTTATTCATGGTTTGACTCTATAAATTCCGATTCGAGGACGAATCGCCTTCAAGGGGAAGGGAATGATACGGCTAGAGTTTGGCAAAGAGAGCACGAGTTAATGTTCCCTATTTTATGTGCTTTAATTACTATGTAGAGCTTCGGCTTAATTAGGAGTTTATTTTGTATAGGAATTAATTATTTAAGTAACTATCTATTATTAGTAGTTCTATTTCTAGTAAGATTAGTATTGTATTTCGCCTATTTAAAGGCAACGCTTCTTATGAATAAAATCAGAGTATTTTTCACCCAAACCATCACTTCTAAAGTTCCATCTAATTACTCTCCGGAGCAAGCCGTTCTTGTGTGTGTGCTAACTTAGCCGTGGACTCGGTTAGGGCTAGTGAACTAGTGTGGCGTGAGCAAAGCGTGGTATTTGTGGAGTCAAGTGTGGAAGGAGCGTGAGCAAGCGTGTTGGCGATTCGTGGATTCGATCGTTGTGAAGATTGTGGATTCAATCTTTTTGCTAAAGGGTGGATTCTCTTTAGGGTGCGACTAGGGCGTACTTAGGCAAGTGGACTCTTGCCAACAACCATCAACTCGAAGGGTGGATTCCTTTCAAGACAGCCAAGAACTTTCGTGGAGAACAAAAGGGGGTTTTCGATCAATTCCGCGCATCAAACCTACAAGAGAACTAGATCGTCACTTATGCGCATCTTGGCCTAGCTAGGATCGTATCAGTTACCTTGTCCAGACTGATGAGTAAGCAGAGGCTGATGGAAGAACAGTCCAGCTTCTACAAGAAAATGTTTGAGGCGCAAAACAAGATGCTGAACGAACTTCTAGAGGAGCAGAAGCACACCAATGCGCTCAACTTCAAGCTGATCGAGGCGCTTTTTGACAAACCACCACCCCCACCCCAAGCTTGAAACCAGGTTCCATCCTTCCTTTACTCAAGCTTTCATTTTCACTTCTATTCTGTGCCCTAAATCACACATTAAGGACAATGTGTCCGTTAAGTGTGGGGAAGGTAAGAATTTTTTCTTCATCCTTATAATCTCGGCCTTTATTTGTTCCGAAGACAAACCAAGATTCAACAGGTTATTAATAATTTCAGTAAAATCTTCTATTTTATCTACGACATTTCTGCCTGTATTATGTCGGAATATGTTCATTTGCTCGAGCACAGAAGACTCACCAGTGAGGTCAAATATACACTGACTCATCTTGTTCTTCTGTTTATTTTGGGGTTGTGGGAGAGGAGATGATTGTGATGAGGAGCTGGTGAATACTTGAATTTCATCATCATCAAAAGAAGAAGAAGAAGAATATACAGGTTGTCTTTTTGGTGTCATAATTGCGGGAGAGAAAGAAACAAAGAAAGAAGGCTGCAAAGAGAGGACCGAAAGAGATAAGGGAAGATATGGTGAGGGAAGAGTTGTGATTCTGAGATTACGAAATATTTCGGAATGAGACGGTTGGTGGGTAATGAGCGATAATGGCTTGTATTGATAGTTTTGTCGATAATGACTTGTATTAATATTCATCATCAAAACTATTAATACAAGCCATTATCTCTCATTCCCCACCAACCGTCTCATTCCGAAATATTTCGTAATCTCAGAATCACAACTCTCCCCTTACCATATCTTCCCTCATCTCTTTCGGTCCTCTTTTGCAGCCTTCTTTGTTTCTTTCTCTCCCGCAATTATGGCACCAAAAAGACGACTTGTATATTCTTCTTCTTTTGATGATGATGAAATTCAAGTATTCACCAGCTCCTCATAATGAAATTCAAGTATTCACCAGCTCCTCATCACAATCATCTCCTCTCCCACAACCCCAAAATAAAAAGAAGAACAAGATGAGCCAGTGTATATTTGACCTCACTGGTGAGTCTTCTGTGCTCGAGCAAATGAACATATTCCGACATAATACAGGCAGAAATGCCGTAGATAAAATAGAAGATTTTACTAAAATTATTAATAACCTGTTGAATCTTGGTTTGTCTTCGGAACAAATAAAGGCCGAGATTGTAAGGATGAAGAAAAAATTCTTACCTTCCCCATACTTAAAGGACACATTGTCCTTAATGTGTGATTTAGGGCACAGAATAGAAGTGAAAATGAAAGCTTGAGTAAAGGAAGGATGGAACCTGGTTTCAAGCTTGGGGTGGAGGTGGTGGTTTGTCAAAAAGTGCCTCGATCAGCTTGAAGTTGAGCGCATTGGTGTGCTTCTGCTCCTCTAGAAGTTCGTTCAGCATCTTGTTTTGCGCCTCAAACATTTTCTTGTAGAGGCTGGACTGTTCTTCCATCAGCCTCTGCTTACTCATCAGTCTGGACAAGGTAACCTCTTCTCCCTCAGGCCTGGGAAAGTCCTCCTCAGCTGCTGCTCCTGGGGGAATGTCCTCCGTCTGGTGCTGGGCAGTGGCAGTCGCTGGTGGTGTTTGCTGGTTTGCTTGCGACGGCAATGGTGAAGGAACCGGAGCCCGTGGGGTTCTCGCCGGCGCTCGTGGCGGAGAGGATGGCGGTGTCGGGTGAGTGGGTCTTTCTAGAGTGTCTCTCCCACTGGTCAAAGTAGTACTCTACTTCGGAGTCGTCCGCTGGTGGTTGTGCTTGCGACGGCGATGGTGGAGGAGCGGTGTTCTTTTGCTTGGGTTTGGTGTCGGTGCTTGCTCCTCCTCTTGTGAGTACCATTGCTGATTTTGGAATGACAGCCCCTAAACTAAACCACAACACTTTGAAGTTGCAAACCGGTTACACTTACAAGAACAATCCCCCCTCCCAACCTTCCCAGCGGAAAGATCTAGGAAGGAAAATGCTCAGAAGTACTTTTGTCAAAATTTCCAACCATGTTATTTCTGGTCCTTCATTGACATGGGGCTACATGACCAATCTTCCAACCATCATATACCAGAATTTTGAGCATAATTAATTATCAAAATAAAACATACATTGGGCAGGCTTGATGACAATGTTCAATTTTATAGACTTTGCAATACATGCTCTCAAGAGCTATAGCAATTATATTTTGAGGTCATTTATTAGCAATAATCTAAACAATGTAATTTTTTTTGCAGGGTGGCCCCTAGGTATATAAATGAACCATATAAACATTCAGGGAATAGGAGCTCACCTTTTCATGATGGAGTGAAACAAGTCTCTTTCAATAATGTCAATTAGATCCTGCAAAACACAACGGTACATAAGCACCCACATGGAAAGTAAGAAACCACAAATACAACTTGGAAATCTGCACAAGTGAAGTAACAACCTCAACTAGGCCACTGTCAAGTAACAACTCTTGTCTTCTTAAATAAGGATCTTTTTTCCCACCCTCAGTGATGGGACTTGCATCATCATCGTCATCACCATCAACCATCGTAATTTCTTTAGCCTTATTGTCAGTCTTGTCACTAGCTACTTCATCATTTAAGGACTTCGTTTCAGAATTTATCTTCGACTCACCCTGGCAAGAAAAAGAAGCAGATTGGTTACCAGACTTGTTGTATTATTATAGTAAGAAAATTCCAAGATTTAAGTATATTAGTATGGCATTGTTTTAAAGACCATAAATGGCTTTCATTTCACATTACCATAGCACTGAGAGAGGGGATGGACAAATTAAGAGAAGCAATATCATCGGGACTGAAATAACTAGAACAATTTGGATGAAGTAGTTGTAGTAAGGGACACCTGCCATTGTGCAATCACAAATTACCAGAAGTTAAAACAACTAATTCAAGAACAGCTCCAATAGTAAATGTTGTCTAAAATCAAACAGCCATGGTTAGAATTCTAGCAGCCCTCATAAAACTTTAGAATAATTATTTTTTCCATAACTACATCAGATGATTCTAGGAAACCAAATTTCAAAATATTGATCAATTCCTTGTGTAGATTTTGATCAACTCGAGTTAATTGCCAAACATTTATCAGATATTTCTTCAATAGCATTATGCAACACACTTTCTATGAAAAAAATCTCAAGCAAAATCTCAAGCATTATGCATGGATTCATCATGTGAACAAGGTAGCAATGAGCTCCTAGCCGATTAAATCCACCAATCATCCAGGACCAAGTTTCAAGAAAAGACAATATATATAGTGAACCAGAATATCAGGAACAATGGTGTTGAAGGACTAAATGCTGCATATATACTCTACAGAAAGTAAAAAGGAAAATATTCAATGTCTATTAAGCGGTGTTAAAGAACAGTAAACCAAATGGCAGGTTTGAAACAACAGGAAAATTAGATAAACTAGAAAGCGCCTATGAAGTTGCCCCTAACCAACTAATTCAGTTCAAGGAATATAACAGGGCAATCATAATTCAGGTTTCATCTAAGACCAACAGAACTAGTGCTCTAATGAATTCAAGAAAGAAAAAAAATGCTTCCACAGAAAAGCAATGAGCGAATGAAAGTGGCAAAGAGAGAGAAATCAGAACAGGTAATACTTACATTCTTTTGAGACTCAAAAACCTCTCGTGGAATAGAAACAATTCTGTTTAAGTGAGCACATTCTTATTAACAAACAGAATTAAAATCCGTAGCAGTATACACCAGACCTATCAGCTAGATAAAAAGTTGAATACTTTAAAACTTTAGTCCAAGTCCATAACTACACACTACACCTAATTAACACACCATAATGATCCATTTGCAATCAAACAAACACAAAACTAGTACACACTACACCTAATTAACACAACAGAATGATCCATTTGCATTCTAACAGACACAGAACTACACCTAATTAACACACCATAATGATCTATTTGCAATCAAACAGACACAAAAATACATACTACACCTAATTAACTCAACAGAATGATCCAGTTGCATTCTAACAGTCACAGAACTATACACTCCATTTAGACAATACATAATGATTCATTGCAGATATCATACGAGAAAGAGCATACTTTGTTTGCATTTGTACTACATTAAGTGACATCATACAACATTAGTCAAAGTTGCAAACAGAGTTTGATCTATCTGAATTTACAGTGAGTCCTGCCATATACTCCATACCAAATGAACAAACTATTTTTATATAGGCCTAACACAATTAACAAACTAAATACTTATGTTTCCAAAAACAGAACCAATCTCAGTTGGAACTCTTAACTAAAATAGAAAATGCCAAGGTTTGCACTTGCAATTTTCAACTCTATATCCTAAAAAACAATTGATAAGGTCGTGTCAATAGTAATGATTCAGTAAATACAGTGGATAGAGTAAAAATAACACGCTGTCTTGCATGGTAAAGGGGGAAGATGAGCAGCAACAGTTGCAAGGATTACTGGATCACAAGTCAAGCTGGATGGAAGCAACCCAAGCCTAAACAATTTTTTTTTTTTAATGTGAGGGATTCTATACGTATTGGACTCCCTAATTCTCAAAGTCTCTATCATGCATGACTGGAGAGTGAGAAAAATACTATTAGCCTTTTTATCAGAAAATTCAAAGTATGCCTTCTTTACTGCTTCAACCAATTGATCTAGATTCCTTGCACATTTCTTTTCCTGCAGCGACTGAATTGCTCTAAAAAATCCTAGATCAAGAACATTTAAATCAGGGGAATTAGGAGGTTGACACAACAGTTTGATATTCAATCCTACATTATCCACTGCAGCTAAGAAATCAATATGATCCTTATGGATGTGTGTCTTTGCATTATCTTGTTGGATGATAATTGAATCCATGAGGCTTTCCCTCAGCCATTTGTCTTTAATGACAGGTAAAATTTGTTCTATCATAAACTGCTTAATAACTTTCCTATCTATTTTTGTAATTGGTTTAACTTCTAATGTTCCACCAACCCTATTTGAACTAGACCACAAAGCAGCAACCTCAATTACTAATGGAAACACTCCAATCCTACCATCAAATGTACAATTCCCATCAGAGTTATATCTAGGCCTAGAGACAGCTACAAGGAACATAATCTTGGGAATAAAATTGGTACTTTTGATGGTTCTTGCTGGTTCATCTTCATCCGGGAGGAGGTAGTATGTCTGGACCTTCCTTGTCATTTGAAACCACTTCTCATCTATGTGAACCACATTTTCTATTTCAACAAAATAATTAGATGCTGGAAGTGAGGTTGGATCAATGAAGGAGAGACAATGTTGAACCCTTTGCACACGATTTTCTTCTGTCAATGATGGTTTGATGCTATTATTGTGGCGCTTCAACTCTCTTGTTTTGAGTTTTGTTGGAGAAATAAAGACTCACTCGAGTCTCTCTTAATGGAATGATATTGTCCGCTTTGGGCCTAAGCCCGCACGGTTTTCACAAAAAAGGCCTCGTTCCATTAAGAAGATCCACTCCTCTTATGTTTGGTATTTATTTCTCTTTTCTTTCCGATGTGGGACTTTGGTTCGCATACCCCATCACAATCTCCCCCTCGAACTAAGTACCACTAAGCCCACCATCTGAGCCCGACAATCTCCCTCTCGAACGAAGCCCTACATAGTCCTCAACAGGACCCACCGACCTCAAGTTACTCTCGGAGATTCACCGTACTTTTGCTAGTTCGGCCTGGAGATTCATAGCGTGCCACCCACATCAAGGCCCATTACTCAGGCCCAGCCGAACCTTCGGCTCCGCTACCAATTTGTTATGAAACAGGATGCAATTTCAGTCACAAATAAATCACACACAATGAAATAAAAATCAAACTAGAAAAGAACACAGGATTTAACGTGGTTCGACAATGATGTCTACGTCCACGGGCGTCGCCAGAGAAAAGTATTTCACTATGACAAAAGAAGGTTACAATTTCTGGGTTGTCTTTATGAAAGAAAACCATACTAGTCTATTTATAGGAGTTAAACAGACTACGGACAATGGCTTTCCAGAAACATGGACCTAATGGACCCAAGAGACTATTTGGGTCAAACTCGATCCTATGACCCGATACTACAAGTCTTCATCTCACCACGATGCCAGACTACCCGATCGTCCTTGCATTAGTCACACCATTGTGAGCTCCACTGTCGTGGAAAAAACTCAGGGGGCTATTCGACTCACTCTCAACAAATCTTCCCCGTGAGACGAATATCCTTTCTTCATCATCAACACAGAAACTTCTCTTTATCTGACTCGCCAAATGGTGCGAACCAAAATCCCACATCGGAAAGAAAAGAGAAATAAATACCAAATATAAGAGTAGTGGATCTTAATGGAACGAGGCCTTTTGTGAAAACCGAGCGGGCTTAGGCCCAAAGCAGACAATATCATTCCATTAAGAGAGACTCGAGTGAGTCTTTATTTCTCCAACAAATTGGTAGCGAAGCTGTATTGTTGCAATTAAAGGTTAACAATGACGTCTACATCAACGAAATACGAAGTCGAAAAATTTGATGAAGGATCTAGGCAGGGCAAAGAAAATTCTAGGGATGGAGATTACCAGGGACAGAATCATAGGATCGTTACACTTGTCTCAACGAAGCTACATTGAGAAGGTGCTGCAACGATTCAACATGTCTGATGCCAAGGCAGTTAGTATCCCGTTTGCCGCCCATTTCAAGTTGTCTGCAGCAGGATCAACCAAGGACGATACTGAGTTGGAACAGATGTTGAAGGTTCCATATTCAAGTGCAATCGCCAGCATCATGTATGTTATGGTGTGCACACGTCCTGATATTTCACATGTTGTTAATGTGGTCAGCAGGTACATGGGATGCCCTGGGAAAGAGCACTGGCAGGCAGTGAAATGGATACTTAGGTATCTTAAAGATACTGCGAATGTTGGTTTGACTTTCAACAAGACCGATGCTGGTGGATCGTTGAGCGATGTTGTAGGATCAGTGGTTGGTTTTGTTGATTCTGATTTTGCAGGGGGCATGGATAAGAGGAGATCTTTGACAGGATGTGTTTACTCTAGCTGGAAGTGCAATCGGTTGGAAAGCACAGTTGCAAGCTACTGTAGCTTTGTCTACAACAGAGGCAGAGTACATGGTTGTAACGGAGGCAGCTAAGGAGGAAATATGGTTACAAGGTTTGGTGACAGATTTGGGCTTGGATCGGACTAGCACAAAAGTATTTTGTGATAGTCAAAGCGCCATACACCTTACAGGGAACCAGATGTACCATGACCGTACAAAGCACATAGATATCAGGTATCACTTTATTCGTGATATTATATCAAAGGGAATTGTTGAGATGAAGAAAGTGTCTACACATGGCAATCCAGCAGATATAATGACCAAGGCAGTATCAGTTCGAAAGTTTAGGGAGTGCCTAAACTGTATCGGCGTTCGCAGCATCGAGTGAAAGCCCTAGGGGCATTTGGCGAGTTAGATAAAGAGAAGTTTCTTTATTGATGATGAAGAAAGGATATTTGTCTCAGGGGGAAGATTTGTTGAGAGTGAGTCGAATAGCCCTGAGTTTTTTCCACGACAGTGGAGCTCACAATGGTGTGACTAATGCAAGGACGATCGGGTAGTCTGGCATCATGGTGAGATGAAGACTTGTAGTATCGTTGGGCATAGTCAGGGTCATAGGATCGAGTTTGACCCAAATAGTCTCTTGGGTCCATTAGGTCCATGTTTCTGGAAAACCATTGTCCGTAGTCTGTTTAACTCCTATAAATAGACTAGTAGGGTTTTCTTTCATAAAGACAACCCGGAAATTGTAACCTTCTTTTGTCATAATGAAATACTTTTCTCTGGCGACGCCCGTGGACGTAGACATCATTGTCGAACCACGTTAAATCCTATGTTCTTTTCTAGTTTGATTCTTATTTCATTGCGTGTGATTTATTTGTGACTGAAATTGCATCCTGTTTCATAACAAGTTTCTTGTGCAAATACGACTTTGAAACACCTAAAGCATAGGCAAGAGACTTTAGGGTTGTTCTATCCCTTAAAGGAATATCTCTAATTTTCTGGAGATCAAATTCAATCCTCTTTCTGTCACAATTCTTAACTCTGCTAAGAAAAATATTGTAGTTGTTGGAGTCCCTACCCCCTTTCCAAAGCCTCTGAATTGATCGAATATGCACATTAAAAATAACAGCAACCTCCCTAGCTTTCCATTAACACTTCTTTCTAACGGGATATTATAGGTTGCGACTCTGTTCTCAGGATAGAGCTCTCTTCTTCCCAGATTGGGACCTATCATTAACAAAACAACATCATATACTCCATTCAGATAAACCTGAACATCATAAAATTTACATTCAGACTACTGTATGTTTAAAAACTTAACCTTGTGCATCAATGTCAGGTATTGAATTTTCGTTAACGTTTGCCAAATCTTCGAGGATATCGTCCAAATGTTGCGTGTTTGGGGGCATTTCTTTAGCTCCATATGCAGTGGCTTCATCCTCATTTCGGTCGGGACATTCTAGGACTTCATTAACTAACAGGTTGACGAAATGTGGTGCAGGATTCACTTGAAACAAGTTGAGAAGGTCAAATTCATTATCTTTCATTGTTTTTACAGGAAATAAATTTGAAAAGAAATTATAAATCGCAAAGGAGATTGAGGAAAATGGGTGGAAAAATGTACAAATGGAGTGAGAGAGCATAGTAAACTACTCAAACTCCTTAATTTCCAATTTAGGCGGAAACAATTTGAATTTTGCAGGTGAACGAATTTGTGAAAAATTGCCGCGAAGACAAAGTAGACGTTGAAAAAGATGAGTGGCAATTTCGTAAATACACGGATTAGTGAATGGCAACATGGTAGTTAAATAAGGCGCACAGTGTTTTCTTAAACAACGGGTCAGACTTCCAAACGACAAACAATGGGGGAAGGAGGGAATAGTTTTCTGAAAATTGCAATTTTAACATTTTGAATACTTAAAAAGTTAAAATAAAATTTATAAAATTTGAACAAAAATGTAACTAATATGGTAGAACTTAATACAATAAAATTTATTTTTTAATTTATTCATTATTTTTAAAAAAAAATTATCGACGTAAACTCTACCATATTTGTTACATTTTATCTCAATTTTTCATAGTTTTTGAATTATTTTAATTTTTTAACCACTAGTAAGGTTAAAATTGTAATTTTTATATACTATATAAATATGAAAAAAATATTTTGAGGTCCTTAGGTATAAACACTTCTACACTTTAGTCCTCGATATTTGGACGCCCAAATTTTAGTTCTTAATATATCGATACACATCAAACTTTAGTCCATGTCGTTAGAATTTTCGTTTGAAACCCTAACATTGCATGAAAAAAATATTTTTTACAATTATTATTAAAAAATCAAAACAAATCAAAAGATTAAAAAAACCAGAAAAATGGAGATTAATTTATTTTTTTATAATAATTTTAATATTTAAAATTTAAGAAAAATAGGAGAAAGTAAGAAATTATAAAAAATAGGGGGAAGAAAAATTATAAAAATTCAGACAATTACAAAAAAATATAAAAGTTTAAAGAATTAGAAAAAATGTATATAGGATTCCCAACATTAATGGAAAATTAGTTTTTACTTTCTTCTATTTTATTTTTTATTTTTTTAGTTCTAAAAATTTTTTGGAAAAAAAATCAATCTCCAATTTTTTTAACTTTTCATAATTTTTTTAATATTTTAATATTTATTTAATTTCTAATATTTTTTAATTACACCGTTAGGGTTTTCGATGAAAAATGATAATTTTTTATCTAAAATTTGATATGTTTTGATAGGGGTGGCAATGTGGACACCGTCCATATAACCCATCGGTCTGTCCGTCTAAGTTTAGACGAGATATGGATAATATTTTTTATCTCATTTAATAAACGGATCAGATCCGTCCAGCTATATACATGTACAAACGAGACAAACCCAACGGTCTGTTCGTTTATTATTAATTTTTTTTTAGCACACTATTTAATTTTAAAAAACCTATGGAATGCGTCCTCCCACATACAAGCTGTTGCCACTTGAATCTGACGCCGGATCAGACAAGCTGCTGCCACTTGAATATTTTTTTTTTTTTTGAAAAAATTAAATAAATTAAATTTTTATTTTTTTAAAAAAAATAATTTGAAAATTTTTTTTTCAGAAAAACAAAAATAATAATTTTTCAAAAGTTGAATTTTTTTTTTTAAAATATATTTGGACGGAAACCCATCCAAACCCGACTAATTTAAATGGACGGGTCTGATCCGTCCGTTTATTAAATGGGTTGAGATTAGTCCGTCCATTTAATAATTGGGATTAAATGAACTTAGTCTATAGATGTCCGTCCGTCCGTTTTGCCACCCCTAAGAGCATAAACTACAGATTTCGAAACATGAGGATTGTTAATCTCGTCTAAATAGCAACTCGAAGAACCTATTCTTTCCACGCAAAAAAACAGATCATCTTTCTGATCACTACTTAGGATTCTCCTTAAACCTTCGTTCTTAAATACTTGTCGATATATGGTCTTCCTTTTAACCTTCGTTCATAAGTACTCTGCTGAAGTATAGGCTCCCTTTTAAACTTGAGGTTGCTGCTGCTATCGCCGTCTTGGGAGGCTGTGCTTTATCATTTTTCGTTCTTCGTCCAGCTCAAAATTGGCTGTCGAAAAATCCGTACTGGAAAAGAAGGGTCTCAGATCGCTAATCCCACGTTCTTCAGCCTGCCACAGAGTGTAATAAACCCAAAAGTCAATATAGTAAACATTAAAAAGTTATGATAAACGAATTTAAGTATGAGTGTCAAATTACCATGCCCAGAAGATCATCCACTTTCACTTCAACATGGGCAAGACCAGAAGTAGAACCAGAAATGATTTCTTCGAGGCGTATAGCTCTGTTCACCAGCTCTTTTAAAAGAGTAAGAAGCATTCTATTGTAATCCATCTTGAAAGTGATGTACTTTCTGAAATTCTGAAATATATCAAAAGTGTTGTTAGGAACTAACCAACCAAGCACATGAAACATTAATACAACAACGAATTCACTAAAGAAATGTATGGTTGGATATAAGATATGAATTAACATAATAGAGGTCTAAGATATGGATGTATGGTTTTGAACGTACAATGGGCTCACGATCAACTGGGTCTATCTTGTGTTTTTTCTTCTTTTGGGAGTATGATTCAAGTTTATAAATCAGAAGCAATGAGAAACTATAATAACCAAAATAATAAGCATGATAGTCACTGCAACATGGCAATGATATTCATGTTGGACCACCTCAACCAAAGCAGAAAAATGAAACACCAAGATATGAAAACAAGGACATTTTTTTGGTCAATTTATTTTATTTCATTTTACTACTTATCACTTGGTAGCAGTAATAAGGATTAAATATATTAATCTGATTAAGAATAGTAAACTTTCAGGATATACCTTTTGCAGAGCCCTTTGCACCCCATATTTTTGTGTTGAAATGAATGAACTTAGTAGCACACGTATTGCCATGTCCACATCTTCTTCCGTGACATGCTGTCTGAGGTGCATTCTGGCATGTGCTTCAGACATCCTTATCATTGATTCTATGTGCCTCACAGCTATCGGAACACCTTGTCCTTGCTGTGTGGGCAGGGAAATAGAAAGGAATATGAAACTCACATTCGAAGTCTTTCATAGGATAGAAGTATAATGAGGACCTCACCGCAGATTCTCTTCTCAGTTCAGCATAAACTTGTGTGAGCTTTTGCATATCTGCATCGTGCACCCTTGGGAATACATGCAGCTTGGCATAAGTTAAATATTTCTTTAGCATATTTTGAGGAAGGATCTGAAAAGAAAAATGCTATTGATTAAGATCCTTTTCCCTTGAAAACTAACATGGTAAAAGAACAAACACAGAACAAGGTAACATATACTAAGATGTCAGACACAGTACCTCTGGATCAACTAGCCCGGCAGAGGGTTGAGTGTCCTCCTCAGACTCACCCAAGGACCTATCATTATCGACATAAGCACCTTTGGCTTGTGATTTGAAATGACTATCTACCACAAACTTGGCTAGCTGCTCATCTGCTATGGGATCCACCACATCCTACAATTAAATAAATTTGCATCACTATCAGAATTGACCAATGAACATGAAGTCAGGAGGATTGCCCTTGTTCGAAAATTACCTTAACAACACAGAGGATGTCAAAACGAGAAATGATTGGATCTGTCAGTTCAACATTTTGTGAAAATGTTTTTGAGGAATCATATCTGTTGTTGGGTGAAATAACAAATTCAGTCAGAACAAAAAAAGAGTGTAAAAACTGTCACAGATCTCAAACATGGATAAAGAAGCCTATTTCCCTTGATCATTTTCTAGTCCAACAGGTCATAACCTTTCAGCTTACTTACCTTCCTCCAACAGGATTTGCAGCAGCGATAACTGAGCAACGAGCCTGGAGAGAAGTCACAATCCCAGCCTTTGATATGCTAATACTCTGCTGCTCCATTGCCTCGTGAATACTCACCCTAATTATCAGTAGACATTTTATATCCCATGAATATGATAATAATGAAAACAATAATCCAGACTACTAGCATAACAAGACAACCTTTCAGTACCTGTCCTGATCATTCATCTTGTCAAATTCATCAATAAGACAAATCCCTCTATCAGCCAGAACAAGGGCTCCTCCTTCAAGAGTCCATTCTCTCGTCACTGGATCCTTGTGCACTGCTGCTGTTAGACCAACAGCAGAAGCTCCTTTACCAGTAGTATACACCGCTCTCTGACCAGTCTTTTCAACATACCTTCAAAAGAAGAACATTTCATTAATTCTGCATCATTAATTGTCAAATAACAAACTAAAAATTTGGGTAGACTGGATCATTTTTTTGCCTTATCAACTGAGTGCTTACTTTAGAAATTGAGATTTAGCTGTGCCTGGATCACCCATGAGAAGTACATTGATGTCACCACGCAGACGATGTTTGCCTTCAACATTTTTCTCTTGGCCACCAAACATAGCAAGAGCTATTGCAGTTTTTATGTCCTCGTGTCCATAGATTGATGGGGCAATGGACTTGATAATCTGATAATTTAGTTCAGGGTAAGTACTCAAAACACCCATAAAAGAACTGAGTTAGCAGATGATGAGTGTTCATAAAGAAATACCCTTTCTCCTATCCTTGGATCTTTAGCCAATTTTTCAATTTCTT
Source organism: Viola odorata (assembly GCA_963691705.1). Classification (NCBI taxonomy): domain Eukaryota; kingdom Viridiplantae; phylum Streptophyta; class Magnoliopsida; order Malpighiales; family Violaceae; genus Viola; species Viola odorata. The sequence goes on from OY829544.1 coordinate 9,243,661, forward strand.
CATTGTCCTCCTGTGTAAGTTTGTAAGCAGAAAATAGGTCTTGCTTCTTAGTGACATGGTTTGCTTCAACCACAGTGGAAAAGACAGGAAATCCATTCTTGGTGTTCAGAGACAAGTCAAAATTATTAGTATATATGCCGGTGACCTCCTGAGAAAATATCACAAGGAAAAAATGAGGAAAAAGAAGACAATATGGCGGAAGAAACAAAACTAAAGCTGGCAACAATGAGGAGCAATATACAATTTCTTCCCCGGGGCGTGCACAATCAATCAAATCATTAAGCAGAATGACTTCCTTGTATCTTGGAAGCCGACCAGCAGGCACAATTCCTGGGCTTTCTTGGAGTGAGAGTTTCTGGTAATTCCTGTAAACCGTCTGCAAAAAGGATCGGAAGAATGTGAAAAATGAGTTTCAACATTCTAAAATTGTGTTTCCTTTTTTTAGAAGTTACAATAAAGCTAGATCTGCTAAGAAATAAAACAAAAAAAATCCTAATATCATATTTATATTTAGGATCCAGACAACTAGAGTAATGTAACTTAGCCCAGCATAACCAACTACAGAACACTTGGAAGAAAGGGACACAAAAGGAGATGAGCAATATTCACCTGCTCAATGTTGACAGTGAAAGGCCCTTTTGATTGGCATTCAGGGCATGAGCCGACCTTCACTTCTGAATAAGAATTCTGAAAGAATGGTCCCAAAATTGCCCCACACTTGTTGCAATCATATTTTACCTGTTGCAACTGAGGAAAGACACCAGAACGTCTAGTCACAACTCCCCCAATACGAATCATTGTGTTCAGATGAATCTGCCTGAAAAACATTGTACGTTGATGAAGTTGACATCTTAGGGGAAAGAAAAATGAAAATACAGCGAATAAATTATAGCACGTAGCATTACCTTATGTTACGAATTTGATCATAAACAGGTAAATTGGTAATGCGAACATAGATCTTCTGGTGGATATTTTTATAGTTTGGGTGTAAATCAAAGACAACATTTCTGGCAACTTCTTCCATGACTTCTAGCACAGACTGAGGGGCATCAGCAAGCCAGATAGCAATGTTGGGATAGACGTAGATAAACTCTTTGTAGTCAATCTCCAAACTACATTTATTGGCTGCATAGTACAATGTGTTAAAGGCTTGGTTAACATATAAATTGCAGAACATAAATAATGACAACCTAAACTGTGCAGCAGTAAAAGTTTACCTGATACCATTTCATTTATCAGCCTCACATATTCACAATCTCCATGAGCACTCTTTTTACTCACAAATGTAAGCAAGAATTCCTTGAACTTCTTGGCAATGAAACGACGCACTTCATCTCTAGTGACCCATTCCCTCAATGTCCCTTGGACTCGATACATTTCAAACTCATCCTCATCGCCGTCATCATCCTGTTTATTAATCCATTGGTCAAAATTAACTGATTTGTAAACACTTAATTCTCAACAGGAAACCCAGCAAATGCCATGGTAAAAACAGAAGCGAATTCGATCAAAGCAAAGGAGGTCGACTCACCATATAATCATCAGTTTGATCAGTCATGGGCACATCATCTCTGAAATGTCCCTGCTGGGATCTTCCAGGTGAACTCTGCGTACCATCTGTATCATCAAAGCTTCTGGGACCCACCGGGGGCCTGAAATCAGCTCTAGACCTCTTCGAAGGCCTGTAGCTATTATCATCATCCGTATCTACGAAGGAAAAAGAAAGAAAAAGTTTCAAGACCCAATAAACACACCAAACCGTCTCAAAGCCAAATGGTTTCTTTAATCATGATTCCCAACAACTCACCGTTATCATTAAGCATCTCTGGAAGCTTGCGGTTAGAAAAGCGAGTCTCGCGTGCTTCAAGTTCAGTTTCAGCAGCCCTCCGATCTTTCATGATCTGATCCAAATCTCTCTCGTCCTCCAATGAATCATCTAGACCCATTGATTCGTACTGATCGTTCTCATCCATTCTCCGATAATCCCTAAATGTTCATTTCATTTCATTATCAGTACTCAAGTAGAAAATGAAAAATGAGGGTTAAAGGAAGAAGAGAGAGAAGTAGAAGGACTTACTCCATGAAATTGTCGTTGTAGAGATCCTCTCCTTCTTCTTCTTCCTCGACTTCTTCAGGCTCGTCGCGGATGATTTCGGGATCGACGGCGGCTTCATCGTCGTCATCGGTGTAGTTGTTGACGTTGTGGGGGAGCCGATCTGAGCTGAAGTCAGCAGACGCGGGAGAATCCGGCGTCGACGGTAGATTTCCTGAGTCAGCCATTGCTTTTTCTTCCTTTCCCGGCGTCTGTGTTTGGAGCGAGGGATTTGGGGGTTTCTTTTTCCTTTTTTTTTCCCTGGTTAGGGGCACTGTCTGAGGTATGGATGTTGTCTTGGAGTTGGCGGGAATGTTTGGCGCCAAATTGCTGTACGTGGTACCACTTCTGCAGACGTGGCGTTTCATGAGATGAGAAGGTGGGCCCATGACATGTTACTGGGCTTTCTGTTCACTTAACGTACTTTCTTATTGGGCTTGCTCCTACTAATTTGGGTTGCTTGACCCCTAAAAGTTTTTTGTTGTTGTTATTGATAAAAAAACCCATTTACATTTGGTAAATTGAGTAAAAATCATTGTGCTCCTAATTCTAATCAAACATTAATTGATTATATAATGTCTAACATGACAAAGTGTTATAATTTTTTTTTTTATCCCATTTGATTTAAATTACTCAATGAGAAATCAATTAATGTTTAATTAAAAATACATCTAACTATCGTAATAGGCGACCGAACTGTATTTTATTGATAAACCAAAATGTACTTCCATTGTTATTTAATTTAATTAAGTTGATTAGACCAAATGAGTTGTGCTAGATAGATTGTAGCCCTATATAACCCCTCCCAAAAGAACGATGATAGCAAGGAGAGTCACCCTGACAAGTACAAACGCCAGGGCAAAAAGGAACATTTACAATAGCACCTGCACCTGAAACGGAAATACAAGTAGCTTTTTACCTGTGTATTTTGAGTCCCTATACTTGTTTTTATAATAATACCCTTCTACCTGAACTTATGTTTTTCTTTTTTTCGATCAAAATCATCCGATAATCAGTCATTAGATTATGTACTGACTAACTCCTCCGTCTGCAACTTGAGCTGGGTTAGCAGCATCGGCTTTATCTCGCCGTTGAGGGACTCAAGTCCCCTAACTGAAACCTGCAGCCTTTTGCAGCTGCAACAAGGCCCGGTCAACTCCATTTTTTTGGAAAGGTTTTGGTAGTTAAATTATTTTTCTCTTGAAAATCTATATGTTAAATCTGCTATTTATTATGAAAAAAAAAATGTGTAGCATCAATATTTAACGTCCCATGATCAACGGCATCCGCTGGCTCACTGCTGATTGCGCCTCGTTGATCCTTCGTATCCGTTCAGATTTTTTTTTTAAAATTATTATATGTACTAGATATATAAAAAAAAAACCATCCACTTCTCTAGTTGAGAACTGCCGTGAAAAGCTTCAGGCCCAAACAAAAGCCCATAAACAACTGGGCAGGGACAGAGCAGGCCCATTAATAACTAATTTATTAAACTAATTTATTTAATTTCAAGATTACTGGAGACCAACAACAAAGTAGAACATGAGCCACAAAGGAAGAAAAAAAAGTGGCCACAATTTATGAATTACACTGAAATTAGGATTTAATTAATTAATTAAGCGCTCCTCTGAAGCATTTCTTGATACCTCTTGAAGGAGTCTAGCTTCTGCAAACGCATTTGCTTATGAAACCTCAAAATGAACAAATCCGCCACATCGTTAATCTCGTCCTCCAACTTAAAATCTTCACCCCCACCCTCCTTCGAATTCTTCACCAGATCAATGATGGAGCCCCCAGGGTCCTCGGATTCGTCGTCAAACAACGAGTGCCGGAGATCAGGATACTTGTCATCCTCGTCATCGTCATAATAATTATAACCAAACCCATGAACAGCTGTGCTATAGTTATAATTATTAAATTGGGAGTAATGTGGCGACGAGGATTCACTAGTCGTCGCATTATAATATAGGACAATGGCTTTGTTTTGGTCGGCGTGATCGGCCTCGTCGTTTTTGTTATCTTGACTATCGCGACTACTCGTACCGAGGATGCCGTGGATTTTGTTGGAGATTGGACCCATCAAGAGTTTCTTGCTCTTCATCATCGCTTTGAACGCGCTTGTCTTGCTCTTGAGCCCAATGGACTTAGCCCTCGCAATCGAGCTTAACAATGATATTATTTGTTTCAAGAGATTCGAAGCCTTGCCCTTCATTTTTTTTTGTTGGATTTTGCAAACAAGTTCAAGAAATTCAATGGAATTAATCAAGAATGAGATTTTTCTAATGTGATGTGAGAGTGAAAGATGTAAAATGTTGTGAAATTGAAAGGTTAGCATGAAGAAATGAGGAGGAGGTGATGGGTGTTTATATAAAGGGAGAAAAGGTGAAGTACTCGTTGGTACTTTTTCTACTTTTTTTCTTTCTTTTGTACTTTGGGGGAAGTGGGTCGAAAGTGGGGGCATGAATTGGAGCCCAAAAAGGGAAGCTTAGCGACGCAGCAAACTACTCTTACCCAAACACGTGGTGTGTGATTATTGGGCATTGGCTTGAACAAAAAAAAACGTAAAATCTTGTGATAAAAACTTGCATTTTACATTTTTGAAGTTGTAATTGATCATTTAGATTGCTTTCTTTGGCACCATACGAACGTACTTGTTAGCTGTGACAAAAAGTACCGAATGAGTACGGTGAAATACAACGGCTAGAATATGAGTATACAAGAAATAAGAGCGGCTACCAATTTTTCAAAATTGAACGAGCGATCTACAAAAGTTAGTACATTAATACTCACGTTATTTCATTTTGGCACGATTTTATGAATGGAAATTACAAGTGAGTGGATTTCTTGAGGTTAATAAGTTATTTATTCTCCAAATACTTGATTCTTTTAAAAATAAACTCATCAAACCGTATGTATACATTTATTATATTAGTTAAGCGATTCAAGTAAATATATTAAAATAGAACAACAATCATAAATTTTTAGGAGGTAAGAACAACATACCCCGAGGATTTTTAGCTAGGATCAATGATTTTGGCATGGATAACTTAAGCTGATTAACTAGTGGTTTAATTTTTTAATCAAGCTTTAAATAAAGCTATTTTCTTTATTGTGAATTATAAACAAGTCAATTTGATCATTTTTGTTTCAAGGAATATATGCAGCACATGTTTCTTTTGAAGTGAATTCTTCTGATTTGTAAAAGTTACAATAAATTATATGCGTGAATAATATGAGGTGTGTCGGTTGAATCGAATAAAGTGAAAGGTAAACTTTTCTCTGCTTAAGAAAGCTTTATGGTTGTCACCTAGAAAAAGCAGAGTTGCTCTAAATTTACCATCTTATTATAATAGCAATGCAAGTTGCCAATCACTTTGTGTGTCTTTTTAAAAAGCTGGGATCATCACGCTCCTCATGGACCTTCATTAAAATGGGCTCGATCACTATAATCTGTATGGGCCTATAATCTGTTTTGGTATCCCTATTGTACAATAAAATAGCTTCAAAGAGAACTTACACGGTCCAATAAGCTGCAGGCCCAGGCCCGGGCCCTTGTCATGCAGTCCTTATAAATTACAAGCATTTTTACTTGGCAATTGATTAAAAAAAATAAAAAATTCAGTCAAGGATTCTGTAAATTTCCCATCAAATTGCGCTCGGTCAAAGTCCTACCTTGGTTTTGAGCTTTATATTCATCAACTCGACCCCACGTTGATGTGAAAGCCTCGTCGTCCATTGAATCTAGGCTAAGGTCCGTCACTCTGCCGGTCTTGTGTTGATGTACAACACTCTTGACTGAGACAACCAAAAGAAAATCTATCAATGTGGTGGCGTATCTTTTGATTATGAAATGAAAAAAAAATGGGCACTTTGTTGTTTGAAAAACACAGTATATCTTTTAATAGAGAAAATTTTTTTTAGTGATTTTTTTTTAGGCAGTAGTTATTAAATTCGGTAATATAATACGAATAAAAATGATACTAAAATTGTTCTAGTAGCATATACTTTATTCATTTCACACAGAGTAGGAATACATTATTTTATTGTAAATTAGTACACAACTGAGACTTCTCATAAACCGTTTCAATCAATAAGAATCTAAAACTTCCCAAATAAACCGTCCCTAGTTGCGTAACTTTCAGAGTATCCGCGCGGACTGCAACCGTTACCTGCTGTCTCGGTTGCTGTGCACCAGTACTGTCCTGTAGCAAACGGCGATGGAGGTTGATGGTTATGAACTCCATACCTTGCAGCGAAAGCTGGCGATTGCAGCCGAAGTGGCATTGAAATTGTTTGCATTGGAGGAGAGATGATATCATCCAGAGAAGGATACATTGATGTCCTTGTCTGAACCTGATGATCTTCCAATGAAGGATAGCTAGCTTTCTCCGGCAAAGAACAGATTCGGAATGAAAATTTTGATTTTGGAGGATCGATTACGTTATTTTTCGCTTTCCAGTTCACCTTGAACGAAAAATTCAAGACCCCACTAGGCGTTCCATCACAATTTCTAACCTGATAGCTTACAAACCTGACAGTATTGTTGCACTCATCCAGCAAATCCTTGAGTGGAACACAAACCTGCCCTATGCTCCTTTTACCAAACATGATGCCTTCAGAGCACAACTCGAACTTGAGAAAGAGATGATCACCACCCAGATCGAGATGTGACACTCGCTCAAGATCAAGCATCATCGCGTGGTTCCACTCAGGATTTCGACCTCCTTCTCGGTCCACAGGTGTTTTTTGCATCTGCAGAAACTTTTCCTGCTCTTCACTCTTCTTTGCCTCATCATTGAAAATGTAGACAACTGCGTAGACCGACGGCTTTTGGAAGAAATTGAAGGCTTTGAGATGTCTGCAGGAAATCAGTTTCAACTCGAGAGAGATCGACTCCATAGGTATGATAAAATTCCCTTACCGTGTGAAAAAGACGAAGAACAAAAGCTATAATAAAGAGCAGAGAAGACCCAAAAATGTAAGACACGTTATTGACTTGGGCCACTAGGCACTAACATAGCTTTCATCAGTAGTTATCAAAGGGCAGGTTCTGTTCATATTTTTTTCGTTTTCCTCGCCCGCTTTTCTGTTACAAGCTTTTTCTTTTGGTTTGTTGTGACTTCCATCTTTTTTTGTATCATTTTTCTTGTAGTCTAAGGTCATTAGGTATTTTGATGAAGTGATGTTCATGGACACAATAGTTGACCGAATCAGCTTTGATAAATCTGTACAAATTGCTTTTTACGCATTCAAATCGGGAATTATTTATGTGCTTTAATTAGTTTTTAATATAACCTATAAGCCTGTAGTTCATTGATGTGATGGGAATTAGATCTCGGTCCGAGTCCCATTTGCAATTCTTATCAGCAGTGAAAAAAGCCACCTTGTTTAACGTAGCAAGCACAATGCTTTCTGATGTGACCTCTTGATCTAAAACTGAAACTGAAAATTATATCAAACAAATTTATTAGACTAAATCAACAAAGCAAATTAACACAAACATTGAATACTCGTTCTGATCTGAACCTTGATAAAGAGATGATGCACTGCTAGCTAGCTAGCTCAGTGACTTTTCACTTTGTTCTGGCTCTGCAGCTGCAAGAATGCTGCGCAAGTATTCTTCCAACAAAGGTTTGAAAGCATGTAGTATGCATAATAGTAGTATGGAATTATAGCAAAGTCATCGCCTTCCAACAAAGAAGTTATGACACAAAGAAGTTATGACATATACAGCACTTCCATAGAGGTGGCCTAGAGAAATGGCAAACTGAAGTAGATAGCAGTAGGATTTCCCCGTGCCAGTAGCATACCTGCAGCCAAAGTCTCAGCAAGTGATTAAGGTAAAAGGATATCGATTACTGATCGCGTTAGATCCACAGAAGACAATATCAAAATATTGCAGCACGATGAAAGTCGAAACATACAATGCTATGAGGCAAAGACCCCCTAGAGAAACCATCAGACCTTCCAGAGTAACTCCTACTGCATCCCTGGCTGCATATCTTGAATCAGCTTTGCTGTATTCCTTCCCTGCAAGGAAACATCAGATCAAGCATTTGTCATCCACACGAAGGCCAAGAATTCCAAAATCATTGATCTCAGATACTTAGTTTTCGTGGATGAAATGAAACAAACTGCAGATTACTTAACCTGACGGTACTATATTACACTCATTTAGTGGAACACAAGCCCTATGCCTTCACAGCAAAATTGAACTTGAGAAAGAGATGATCACCCTGATCGAGAAGTGACTCAAGCTTGAGATCATACCCCATTGTGTGATTCCATTCAGGATTTCCACCTCCTTCTTGGTCCATAGGTGTCTTCCGCATCTGCAGAATTTTTTCCATCTTGTTGCTTAGTCTAGTACAAGCTTTTCTTTCGGTTTTGTCCGTGTCTTCCTTTTCTGTTTTATTGCAAAAATATAATAAGTCAAGTCTTGAATTTCATCCCTCTAACTTACAATTCCTATCTATGGCAAAAAAAGCTTTAAAATGTCGAAGGAACTATGCTTTCCTAGGCAATCAATGGCCTGTTGCTCTATAATTTAAAATGCAATTGCATCAAACAAATTTAGACTGAAATTAAGAAAACAATCCCAATAATAGTCAAATGGTAAAAACAGAAAATAAAAGATTATACGGTAAGTGAGGATGAATATCAGTAAATTTCAGTTTATCCCAATCATCCTCAAATTCAAATTTTAGCATAATCCAGGTCAGTTCACTGGATTAGTCCACATAAAAGTAGTCATTTGTTGCATAATTTTTTTTGGAGAACACCCTACAGAACAACAGGTCATTCTTCAAGAATCCTTGAAACAGTACAAGTTTAACATCCTGGAAATTATCAGAAGCATCAAATAGATGCACCTCAGTACTCAGTCTGATCTGAACCTAGAAGATGAGATGAACTGCCTCAGCGACCTTTCACTTTCTTCTGGCTCTGCACTTGGAACGCTGCGCAAGTCTTCTTCCAACAACGGATGGAAATGAGTGTGGGTATTAAGATCCAGAAGGAATTTGCAAGAATATAGTATGAATAATAGTGGAATGGGCTCGTAGCAAAGTTATCGCCTTCCAACAAAGCAGTTATGAAATATACAGCAGTTCCATAGAGCTGCCCAAGAGAAATGGCAAACTGAAGTATGTAGCTGTAGGATTTTCCAGTAGCAATAGCGTACCTGCAAAGCATCGGGAAGTGATTAAGGTAAGAATATTGGTTATTGAACATTAGATCCATAGAAGATGATTTAGCCCTATTTCGCACTAAAATGAAAATTGAATCAAAATATTGCAGCACAACAAAATCAAAACATACACTGCTAGGAGGGAAGCAGGACCCTCTAAAACAGCCGTCAACCCTTCCACAGTAACGATTCCTGAATCCCTGAATGCATATCTTGAATCACCTTTGCTGTATTCCTTCCCTGAAAAGATTATCAGACAAACATTAGTCATCCAAAGGCCTAGAGTTCCAAAATCATCTTAGCTGCTAATTTCGTGGATGAAACAAAGTGCAGATCACTTACAAACTTCAGCCAGATAAAAACCAGTCTTGTCCTTGTAAAATTCTGGAGAGAATGCAAAATAACCCTCGAGGATCATGTGTGTGAGACCAGTGAAAGCCCACCAACACATGAGCAATCTGTCAAGTTTTGCTCTTTTATGCGAGAATCCTGAAATATGAAGAAGGATATAAATTAACAAAGCCGTAAACCAATGTCCTACTTATCTGGATGTAAAACTAACTAAATTAATAGAACAAAATAACAGAGACTGCTAATACACCAAATAGAGCATATCAACATGGTTCTCTGCAAGGAAATGAGATCCAAATGATCATTGAATTAACATCAAGGACATAAATCAAAATTGATGTATGGTCAATTGCTAAGCAGGGGCCAGGACAAATAAGACTACTTTCAGTTGTGGATCTTTAACTCAACAAATTCTACCGCCTCATTTCATCAAAGTAGACTTAATTGCTGTTTGTCATCTATAAGGAATGAGAAAATTGGACCTGATCAACATGCACATTGTCATCGATGAAACAAAGTGAAGCAGATTAACTAAACAGACGATCCATTTACTTCATTCACTTAGCTACGTTTAGCTAAGAAAAAATGCAAACAAGCAAAAAGATCCCAGCTTGTGGAACCAACCAAGGATATTCCAAAGACACAGATTCTAAATTGAGTGTGAAACAAAAGAGAGCCATAGGCGGATATTCCAACATTGTTTAATTTTTCATACATAACATAGACAGCAGCTAGATTCATCGAAGAATTGGGGAAAAGAGAGAGAAGCTAACAGTAAAGTGGATAGCCAATTCAGGTAATGGTAAGACGAAGAGGGAAATAAGAAGACGGAGGAAGAGAAGCATACCAGAGAAGATCCAGACGAGAGAAACGACAAGGACGGAAGCGCCTCCATAGATGGAGAGGATGGCTGACTGAGAGAGAGTCAGAGGCACATACCCTGGTAGCTGCAAATCTCTCGGCACGTAAGGATGTGGTTGTCCCTCCATTTTCGAGTCTCTCTCTTCCCTTCAGCTAACGATGTCAACTTCAGGATAGCAGTTGACGCCTCTTGTTATTTGTAGTAGGTCCGTGATGGTGATGGAGAAGGGGTAATCATCTGGATTTGATATTTATCAACGACTTTGATTTTTTTTTTTGTTTTGTTTTCCGAGCTGGAATTTTATTGTGTTTGGTTAGATCCGGCCACATGTTAAGGCCCATTCGAAAATCTCTTCAAATTCTTTTAAATGACGTTAAAAAATTTAATTTAATATTTTATAATTTTTTTAAATATTTTATAATTAATTTATTCAAGAAAAAAAAATATTTATTAATTAAAGATGGTTATTTATTATTAAAAATACTCTTATCAATTATTATCTTAATTTTCGTGTCTGGTTCTAAAATATCATTTATTGAAGTCCGGAGAGTATATTTTTCAATTTTCACTTACAATTTTGTGTATTTTTTAAACTATTTTTAATACATTTTTCGCAAATATAAGAAGAATTCTTTGGCAATTAGCAGTTAGCACAAGACAGTGACATAATATTTGTATTTGTTGTTCCACTATTTTTATGCAATAAAAAAAATTATCTTGCATTTGAACTATATTTGATAAAGTGACATTTCCGGTATAGTTTTTTCTATTTTTAATACTCGAATTCAAAAATTTAGCCAAGAATGGATAAGTCGTTTACCACTTCATAAATGTTTTAATTTTGAAGAAACATTATTGAGTTATTTCCCAAACTAGCAGAAAATTTGTTAAAATATTCAATATTACTCTCATCCGAACATCTACAGTAGAAACTCTATAAAATAATACACTTGGGACGACCAAAATTTATTAATTAAAAGAGTTATTAATTAATCGATAAATTAATAATTATTAATTTATATATTAATTAATATTTTATTAATTTATAGTAAAATACTAAGTTTACAAACACCTTTCAAGCTTCCACTTACTGTAATTATTGTATACAATGCATGTACTGTATATCAAATGAAGGGCCCAATTTGAAAGAAACCTTCAATCTCCCACCTTATTATGCTTCTTGTGTTCAATGTATCACTTTATGGACATTAAAAATATTTTCTATATAAACAAGATCAAAATACTGTAGGTTAACACAAACAAATCATACACACAACATGGCTTCCCATCTTAAAGGTGTGAAAAATTAGACAATTGAGTCATTTTTCAAGAAACCTTCATAAATCATTCATGTAATATGCTATATATAAGGAATTATTAATTTATATTTTATATGGGGTCTAAAGAAATTATCAAAAATGTATTATCTTATAATTTTAGCGAATTATTAATTTAGCACCCTATCCCCGAGTCGGGACCGGCCAAAAATATTATCTTAGAGAGTTTATTAAATAATCGAGTATTAATTTATCGAGTTTCTACTGTATTTTCTATAAACTTAGCAGTCAAATGAGTTTGTAGTTAAGTGGTACTTCTTGTAAAGTTAAGAAGATTTAAGTCTCGTAGTTCCCGACCGTGCATTTCTATTGAGAAAAGAGAAAAAAAAGCTGTTATAATACAATGCAGGAGTCTATAACTTCCTTTTGGAGACAAGCAAATAGTGGGTAAGAAACAAGAGATCATACATGAATTGAAAAGTTAGTTTATAGGTTTCTAATGGTAGGTAGCATATATACTGAGAAAGCTCATTTCTGTTTCCGAGAGTTAGGATCGGCTGTTTTCGCAGTACCCAGCGTTACCATTCGCTTGGATGCCTTATCAACTACCTTATTCAACCATCCAGCACCAGCTGAAACATAAGTTTCTGCTGCCTGTCCTGCATCAGCGATTGCCACTCTTATTTGGTCTACTGAAAGCTTGCCGCGTTCGCCAAGCCCATCTCTGGTGTTGCTCAACGCTTCAGCACCCTTTGAAGCTGCTGCTAGCAGCACCGCAGGGATGAATTCACACACCGCATGTTTCTGTAAACACAAACGCTCATTATGCCTTGACATGATGAAATATATCACTGGCACAAGAATGCATGACAATCTACTCAACTTGTTGCAATTAATATAAAACCAAAGCTAGGCAGTAATTATCCTTAATCTCTCACAAAACATCAGTATGCTTCGAACTCTTTTTTTGCAATTAACTGTCTGAACCTAGAGTTTTATATTTGCAGCATCCAAAACTATTCTACAAGAACTTAGTTAAGTGATAGTGTGGCTAGGTAATTTTAGAACCTGATCACCTAGAAGGGAAAAGCAAAAGCTTGAACTTCTAATGGTACGAAAAGTGGAAGTTTAAGGACTCAATTCAAAATTTAAGGGAACGTTCAAGGACGACAATCATCGTTGGAACATATATTCCTTAGCACAGCAGCTTTGTTGATGCCTGTCCAGTTTTCACATTTGGTACACAAAGAGAGAGAGAACCTCGGATTTATCAACTGTAGCTGGACTGGTGATGGGGATATCTAAATCCCCTGAAGGTAGAATGCGAACTGGTTTTCCTCCAATTAGAGCACCCTGCCATCAAGTAAGGTCAAGCTTACTTCAAAGGATGCAAAGATGCGTAGCAACAAAAGGAATCTTTCACAGAAGCATGTTATCTCCAAATAATCCAAATAATGCTCGGATGGATAAAGTTACAACCCAATATGGGAGACAGAGTATTTAACAAGCCAACTCCAAATACAAGAAATTGGATGAGAAGATCAAATCTTTATTGCTTACATCTAGGAGAAGAGCAGTCTGAAAAGCATACGGTTGGATGAAAGTGACCAAAGCTGCCCAGGATTGGTCATTAATCCTGCAAACCCCCAAAAAGATGCCAAAATGATCATAAATAAGAGGAAAGAAAGGTAGATTAAGCAAAGGAACAGAATATTGAAAGCTTATTTACTTCCGTAGCTGGATGTTCTCAACAGTTCCACAGTAAGAGAAGAAGGTATTCAACTCTGTGAGATTCACCTTAGGAGACAGGTTGAGAACCTGAACAGTTAAATCTAACTCAACCATAATCACCTTGGCTTCTGATGACTATCCTTCCCTGTTGATCGACATTAGTGTTAGTTATCCTCTACTACCCACAGAGATGCTGCTGTGGAAACCAATGGCCTAATCGTAAGAGTATAAAATCCGATAAGGAATACTGGAGTAATATCTGAAGAATAAAGGGGATGAGAATTTATTCCTCTTATAGTGGGTGAAAATTTTTCTGGAAGGCTGAAAAGAACATGGGAAATACTTAACTAGGACCACCCAAGAAGCGATTATATAACATAAGAGAATTGGTTAATGATTCGATAAGCAATAAAGAGGACAAGAAACAGATTTCACTCCGTTTTCTAACAAGCAAAAAGCTTAGAATAAAATGGAGGACAAAAGAAAGCATAAGAAAAGAAAAATAAATAATCAGAGACTAATCAAGCTAACCTGCACTCCTATATTACTTTTTGATGAGAGTAATACACAAAACACCCGTATCACATAACCATTAGCCACCAACAGAATAGATTCCTAATATCATTACGCACTTGATTGATCCATTTATAGGGACAACTAGCACTAGCAATAGAAAGAACAAAACAACAATTTCGATCTGCTTACATATGAAATTCATTGAAACCCAAGACAAATCACAAATTCCAGAATTTACCCAACATAAACTCCTCAATTAAAGTTTAATTTTTTTTCCAAAGATTCAATATTTCTTTCAATTCAGTCCAGCACCGAATACGAAATCAAAGCCTCGTATCATCCAAACTTGTGACAAGAAAATCGAACACGATCTCAATAAATAACCTCGATTCCAACAAAAGTAAGAACAACCATTTGTCTAATGGCATACACAAATACAAAGAGACAAGAAAAATGAATTACCTGGATGGGGAAAGGCTGTGCACCTGTCCCGCTTGGCATCGTTGAGGACGAAGAAGTGAATGAATAGCTGGTAAGCCATTAAATTATTGGAATGTTAATGGCGGTGAGTATGAAGAAGAACACGATGAGTCCATTGAATTTGAAAGTGAAGTCTTGACTGTGGAGTCTGAAATGGTGGTCGTTTGTTTCTACTTTCCGATTTTTTTTTTTTTTATTTCAAATTTTCAAATATATAATTTAACCATTTACGAAACTGCCACTGGAGTGTGTAAAATTTTGTAAACCTAAATTTGGTCGAGAGTTCGCTTTAGCGCCTTCCTTCTTCCCGCAATCTATTCTCTCCAAAACCACTCCGTGCGGCCGTAGTAAAATGTCTTCTCGGCCGGAGTTACTAGCGCCACCGGAGATATTCTACGACGACGCCGAAGCTCGTAAATACACTTCCTCTTCCCGTATTATCGATATCCAGGTATCCCTACAGCTATAATAACCTCTCCCGTTTGTTTCCCCATGGAACAGCAGAAGGTAGAATAGGAAAAAGCTCCAACCAACTCTTTTTTGCCCCTCTAATTATACTTCTGTTTGTGGTTCTTGTTGATAGGCAAAACTATCGGAGAGAGCAGTAGAACTCCTTGCTTTGCCTGATGATGGAGTCCCCAGATTACTCCTTGACATTGGTATACACAGACAGATACATATTTACATATACGTCAGATTATGGTTTCTGTTGCCTAACTTTGATTGTTCTGAGGATTTTCAGGATGCGGGTCGGGACTGAGTGGGGAGACACTCACTGAAAATGGGCACCATTGGATTGGCTTAGACATTTCACAATCTATGCTTGGCATGTATTCCATCAGTTATTAGCAGTTTTTAGTTTGGTTGATTTTCTTTTAGTAGCTAAAAATGTTTCCGAAATTAATATGGCATTTTGTGCTAAGTGTTGTACTTAGTTCAGTAGAAAAGTTTTAGTTAATGAATTTTGTATCTATATTATTTCTATTTTTCCAATAGTTGGTAGGAGTTTCATCTTGTGTTACCATATGATAAATTCCAAACTAATGTAGATGTTGCCGTGGAGCGGGAGGTGGAGGGTGATCTTTTGCTTGGTGACATGGGCCAGGTATGTTCTAAAATTTGCTTTTTTACTTAAATGCATATTGGTGTGTTATTATACCAATAGTGTATTCTGGACCATGTTTAAGGAAGGGTAGAATTTCTTTTTTGTCTTCGGTAGAATTTTTTGTTGTTTTTAGACGTTGGTATGAATGATAGTTGTATAGGAAGATAATCTGTTTATATTATGTTTGCAGGGATTGGGATTTCGCTCTGGAGTTATTGATGGTGCCATCAGCATCTCTGCTGTGCAGGTTTGATTATTTTGCATGTTTAACACATATTGGCGTCTTTCTTTTTTCCCAATTGGAATGACAAAACTGTACTGAATTATGGATTTTCTGCTACTGTAATGCCTTTTACATGCCTGTTAATTTCATGTGTTTGAATTTAAGTTTGATGAGATGGGCTTCTCTGTGCTTGTGCTATGTAATTGGGTCTTGTTCCCCGCACTCCTTGATAAACCATTTTGCTTGCAAGGTGAAATCAATTCTAGTCGTTCTCATGCACATTTCTTGTTCCTGCCATTGAGAAACGTTCACTGTGCAATTTGTTTCCTTGTCCTTGGCGTCTTAACTAGAGCCTGCAACTTGGGTTCTGCTGCTCGAGTATTTTGCATTTTCTTGTCTTAGCATTTTCTCTCTTCAATGTCAAGTTTGATGACACTTTAGTTGAAGATTCTTGCTCACATAACATTTTTCTCTTTTTTTTGGCCTAGCAGTGGTTATGCAATGCTGACAAGTCATCCCATGAGCCAAGACTAAGATTGAAGTATGTTCAAATTCTATTTCTCTATCTACTCTATTTTGAATCATGATGTGGAAGTGCATATAATTTTCTAATAAAGTAGTGACATGTATTAGCCAATGCTTACGTGGTTCTCGCATTCAGGGCTTTCTTTGGGTCGTTATATAGATGCTTGTCAAGGGGAGCACGAGCTGTGTTTCAAGTGTATCCTGAAAATATTGCCCAGCGTGAGTTGATTTTGAGATCTGCAATGCAAGCTGGGTTTGCTGGTGGTGTGGTTGTTGACTTTCCACACAGGTATGGTAGCATATATTAGAAATCCGTTGATCCCTTTTCATCTTCGTTGTGAGATCTTATGCGATCGATGGACGAATGGTTACTGATTAAAAATAGTTCCATCATGCTGATTTCAATACAACTCTGCCATTTTCAGCACCAAGAGCAGAAAAGAATACCTCGTGCTCACTTGTGGACCACCATCCTTGAGCACAGCCGTCCCCAGTGGAAAAGGCACTGATGGAGAAAGTTGCTCTGATAGTGAAAATAGTGGAGATGAGAACCATACGGTGCATATATCTATCAAACTATCTGACATTTTTCCTTTTACTTTCAGTGCTTTTGCTTGAACTGTATTTCTTGTATTTTTCTGCAGGTTTCCATTTCTGACAGACACAGACCTAGGAAGAAGCAGAGAGTAAGCAAGGGGAAGGGCAGAGAATGGGTAATAAAGAAGAAGGAGCAAATGAGGAAGAAAGGAAATACTGTACCTCCGGACACTAGATACACAACTCGAAAACGAAAGGCTCGGTTCTGACTTTCGATCTCTCTGTTATACCATCTGGTTCCAAGAAGGTTATATGAACAGTCTCACGCCAGATTGTATCTTACATATCGTATTCCTACTGCTGTGTGGTCCATGATGGATATCGTCTTGTTAAGGTCTCGCTGCTTATGTTTGCGCCTAGCAGTTCAGGTTCTAGGAATGGCTGTACTGTAGTGACACTTATGCAATCAGTTTTGATGTATCAAAGCTATTATTGATATTCAGTTGTATTTTTGGTATTTGAAAAAAGAAACAGGTGGAAGGATTTAACCACTTGAATTATTTAATACCTTTCATGTCAAAATATTATATGTAAGGGTTGTTTTCTCGCTCTAAGTATCGTCTATGTTCCCATTCGAGAGGACTAATCCGATACATTATTGAATAACTTTCTCAATGTAATTTATTTTATTTATAATTTTTTTACCATTCGTTCATGACGATTGGATAAAATAACAAAAACACAATTTTTGTAAAGATTTTTTAATTAAAAAAACTGAAAATACAGTGTTCTTTGCTGTTCTTCTGTTCTTATTAGCGCCGTAGTGGCACACCACGCACGCAGCAGAAAATCGGCGATCCAACAACAAAATATCGCCACGCAAGCAAAAAGAAACGACATTGTTCTTTCTTTTTTGCCGTTTGCAATCTCTGGACACTCTGTCCTGCGCGTTGGTTTTTCTGCCTACCTCTCTTTCCGTTCCCTCCCTTACTTTTTTCTTCTCTCTCTTTCTCTGTCTTCTCAGCTTTCCCGCAGAAAGATTCCGATATCCTTTACAGCTCCGGTCGGTCGCGATCTCAGCTCAAGGATACGGTTTCTTTCCTCTTCCCTCGTCGGAGGTAGTCAGCATTCAACTCTGTGAAGAATGGGAGGGAAACGAGAGGAGATCTGGTGAAGGGGGAAAAAAGAATGGTGAGCGGTGAGAGAAACCCAGAGGATATGTCTACAACTAGGACAATGCCTCCTCCGCATCCTCCTCATCATCTTCATCATCATAATCGTCAATTCTCCGACTCTAACCGAAGAATCGTCCCCGATAAGACCACCTCTCAAGTTCGGCTCTATCAAGCTTGGAAAGGCAGTAATGTACGCGCTTCTTGTCTTTCTTTCCTTCCTTTGTGCAAAAAAAGTAAAGAAAAGAAAGAAAACGACTCCTTTCATTTTCATTTTTGTCGCTTTCGTTTTGGCTTTTCACTGCTTTTCGAAGCAATTCACGGAAAATGCTGGTCTTTGTATACTCAACCATTCTTTGAATTCCTTGTTGTTTAGTTCATGACGGTTTCTTGGCTTGTTTTAAATGATAACATTGATGTGTTTTTTTGTTTCATTGGATTTGAGTATGTGAATCAGAAATATAAGCTTATCGTGTTGGTATTTCGTTGGTGTAATCATCAAGAATGATCGTTTACTTGGAGGGTAGTGTATTTCATTTTTTGTAGTTGCGTGTGCTTGTTGCTGCCTACTAAAATTTTAATTTATCTTGTTACACGAATGGAACCAATAAATTGACATCAGGGTCTAATACTTCTGCAGGTATTTTGCTTTGGAGGTAGACTTGTATTCGGTCCTGATGTGAGGTCGCTCTTCCTCACGATATCCCTTGTTGTGGCTCCAGTAGTCTTCTTTTGTGCCTTTGTTACTCCAAACCTTGGAAGTGAATTGCGGCACCATGTTGGCAATGCCATTGCTTTCATATCTGTCATCTTCACTGCATGTGTGAGTTGCTCCTATTTTGCAGCATTTAGTGTTATATTCCCATCAAATGCCAGTATCAACATAGGTCCCAGCAACACCAATTGCTTAACTGGAAAAGATTGATAAATAGGTGCAGATCGAATTGGCATCACATTATTTTCCTGAAGCTAGCTATTGTCTGAAATAAAGTTGGCTCAGAGTATTTGAAAAGGATGTTAAAGCAGTCTCTTCTCAACTTGGAGAAGTGTAACCTGAACTTGACCAAATGGCTTTGGAGTTGACTTGATTTTTCTCTTTTGTTTTCTTAGAGGACATAAATAGTGGCTGTGCAAATTCTGAAATTCAGTCCAATAAAATAAAACTGTAAGAGGCCAATTATTTCTTTCCTTTTGATAGTTTGAAAACAAGAATAGAATTTTCTGGTTATGGTTCTAATATTGGTCTTTAAATTTGAATATTCCACAGTAATGAATCTTGAAACATTCATAAAGTCAAAAACATAGTATTATGGATTTTTTATTTATTTTTAGTCCTGTAAATATCTAAAGCCAAAATTCTGAACAGTCTGCTACAACTGTCCTTATAAGTTCAAAAATGTTTTCAGGTTATTTTTCTTCTCTTCCTTACATCTGGTAGAGATCCAGGCATTATTCCCCGTAATCCTCATCCTCCAGAAGACGAAGGATCAGCTATCTCCGCGGATTGGGTAGGAATTCATTGTGCTGTTCCAAGTTTACCTCCAACAAAAGATGTTGTTGTTAATGGGATGACAGTCAGGGTCAAATACTGTCAAACATGTATGCTATATCGTCCACCACGATGCTCACATTGCTCTATATGCAACAACTGTGTTGAGCGTTTTGATCATCACTGCCCGTGGGTGGGGCAGTGTATTGGGAAGGTATGCTGAGCTAAATCATTCCCTCTACTCTCATATTACGCCTTTTGTCAGATAAAATCATTACAAATACTGTTGCTATATGCACACTGGCAAGTGAATGTGCTGCAGACAGCCATTTACGATGGTATCTAGAGGGTTCATTATGTCTATGTTCTTTATGTTAGGGACCTGGGATTGTGTTTGCAGAAGTAGTTTAAGATTCTACACAAAATACATGAGAAGCGAGTTAGTCATGATAGGTTACTAACAGCCTGTGGATTCATGTCAGCTATCCAGCCTTATATTGTTGGACACGAGTGTTTGCATTCCTAACTTGTGGTATTCCAATTAATAAATGTGATTTTATAATTCTCTTTCATGTCTTTTTTGATATTGGAGTTGTTTCCATTAAAGTATCATGGAGAACTTGTGTCGCTTAACAGAATGAGAACACCAAAGCAAGAGTTTTGTTTAACTTTCCTAGTTGCTGATTTAATTGGCACATTTAGGCTTAAAGAGTAGAAGCTTTGTGATCAGGATATTAGTGTTTCCTCAACATGATTTAAAAGATGCCCACTGTGGACTATTGATAACTCAATCGTTTAGTAGGCCTGATTGCGTAGGTGTAACCTTAAAATACTTTTCTTCTTATATCTCCTAGGTTTGTTATGAAATCCATCTATTCTTTTTCCTGATGGGTTAAATTTTCTGTTGGCAGAGGAATTACAGATTCTTTTTCATGTTTGTTTCCTCCACGACAATGCTTTGCCTCTATGTTTTTGCATTCTGCTGGGTAAACGTCAACAAGATAATGAAGAAACATCACTGTAATCTCTGGACATCTTTTATGAAGTCCCCTGCTTCAGGAATTCTGATATTGTATACATTCATATGTGCTTGGTTTGTTGGAGGCCTTACTGCATTTCATCTATACTTAATATTCACCAATCAGGTTCCTATTCTTTTCACCCTTATTGTTCTTTCATGTTCAAACTTCCTGATGCTCCCCCCTCTCATTGTTAGAAGCTAATGCTTTTATTTATTTTTTTATTTTTGCAGACGACATATGAGAATTTCAGGTATCGGTATGATGGGAAAACAAATCCTTATAACCTTGGCTGTGTTGGTAATACTCGGGAAGTTTTCTTCTCAAAAATTCCCAAATCAAAGAACAGTTTCAGGGCAAAGGTAGACGTGGAGTCTTTTTTTTATAACGCTTCGATGCCATTAGGCCCTGCATTGAGCCCTGAGATGCCCAAACGGAGCTTTGATGTAGAAGTGGGGAAACGACAAGCTGTTGCTGAGGAGGATTTGGAAGATATGCAGAGCCAGATTGACAGTGTTGGTGGATTGGAGAGGTGCGGCACCATGCCAGGGCACAGAGATTGGGATCGTAATAAAGCCAACTGGGAGATGTCACCTGACATCCGTGTGATGGCAGCAGAGTTCGATATGGAACGTGGTTCAACTGACAGACAAAAAAATTCTAGAGACCATTGAAGCTGGTTTAAGATTCCACCACCAGGAAGGAAAAAGAAAAAAGAAAGAACAGAAGCCTGGTTATAAGACCTAAATTATAGGTGAAGGTAGATTCCGTTGTCTAACTCGGGCTGATTGCGAAAAAGTCACTGATATCGCATTCAACCGTGTATGGTTCGTGGTAGCTATACGAGGAAGGGAAGAAATGTGCATGCAAATCAAGCTATACTCTAATGAGGGAGTGCTGTTGTGGGTTTTGTGTTCATTTTGCTTGAAAATTGGTCGGGTGGTTAGATGTGTGCAGATATAAAATTGTTAGTTATATATATTCTGATTATTTCAACAGTGGTATACACTTTACTGAATGGAGAAAACCAGTCGGAAGGATGGCGGGAGAAAAGTCACTTCCTTTTTCTTTTTCTCATTTTTTGTTGGGTCATCATCATCGTTCTTCTTCCTTGTTTCACTTTGGAGGGTTTGGCATGATTGCTGGTGTTCCTTTCTTTTCTTTTCCTTTTTCGGAGCAAACATTGTTGTTGACATTTGTTTAAACCAAACCCCTGGTTGGTATTTTCGTGAGATTTGGTTCTGAATCGGCGCATGCGTTTGTCTGGTAGATATAAACGTTGCTCTGATGAGAAAAAAAACGGGGCTCTGTGCTGAGCCATTATTGGCCATGGACAACTAGAAAATTGTTCAAAATTACAGTAATTTTATTTGCATTTCGTCATTATGGTTAGCAATTGGATGTGAGACTTTCATTGGTATACCCTAATGATCTTAAATAAAGTATCACACAGCCCTTCATAAGAACCCAGTAACTCAAACTAAGTAAAACCACCATTAGAAATAAATAAAAATTAAAAAACTCAATATGTATTTCTCTTTAGTAAAATGTTTTTTTGTTTTTTTCTTAAAGACACACCAACCAACCATCCAGAGCAGGCCCGTTCACAATTTGAAATTGAAAAAAAGTATATTAAAAATCTTTTGAAATAAGTGGCAATCACAATGCAAACTAACTAGAAAAGCAAAAATAAAATAAACAAGAAATACCAAATCACTGTAATTTTGGCTAGGAAGTGTTCCAAATTAGCTATCTATTTGTTGTTAATTTTACCTTGACTTCTACCTAGCTGGAATGTATAGAAAAGCAAAGAAACTCGGTTATCCTAAATGTTGTCTCTTAAATTATTCGGATCATTCATAAATCGACCAAGTGTGAACAAGTTTAGTCTCTTTTCACCACTCTGAATGCAAATTCTGCAAGTTTTGCTGTTGTGCAGCATTTGTGTATCCTAACCCCATTATACTTCCCTCGTAGCTTCTTTTCCTCCCTATAGTTGAAATCCCAGGTGGTTCCACTCCTAAAAAATCCACAGTCATCTTTTCTCCTCCTCCTCCTATATATTCCCCTCCAATTCTATGAACACCATTTCCATTTCCATGTCCAGATTGCATAATTAAAGAGGACTCAAACAATCCAGCCTCATAAGTTTCTGCATCTCCCATGTATAATAGATTGCTCATATTTGCAGCAGGATGTCCTGAAACTTCCTGGACCGACCCAGTTAAGCTCATGCTGCTTGTTGAGTATCCAGTAAACCCTCGTAGGAGGATTGGCGCAATCGAGTTATCGCTGATCTTGGCGCCCATTTCAGCAGCTTTCTGCAGCAGGGCTGTTGCAGATGTGAAATTGGAGCCAATTGACATGGGAGAAATGTTTGATCCATCTAAGGAGGTAAAACATGCTCTTGGGTTTAGATTGTTTTGCATCATCATCCCAGCTGAGTTCAAAGATAATGATTGCATGAGTGAAGTACTGTCTAAGTTCTCACCAGAAACTGTCAGGTTCATCATAGACCTCTTGTTCGAGCCGGAATCCGAGCTGGGAACAGATGAAGTGAACATCTGATCACCTCCTGTTACTGCCAGGTTTGGGTTCACTTTGTAATTCTCCTCTGCCAGTGCATCACAAAAGGCTCTATGTGTCACAAAGCTGTCTTTCCTGCAAAAACATGAAACAAAAAAGAGAAGTCAAGAACTTTTATCATTGCAATTTGCAAACACAAACAAAAAGAAGAACAAGGTAGCATTTGTAAAAGAATCTTTACCTTGAAAAGATTGTGCCACAATCGCAGCGATATTCTCTGGTTCCACAGATCTTGGTGTGTGCTTTCCAATCTGATTGAACAGCGTATCGTTTCGCGCATTTATCACACTTCCATTTCTTTTCTCCGTGTTTTCTACAGAAGTGTTTCTTTATTCCTGTTAAGTCACCTAGAGCCCTGCTAGGGTCATGATGGACACAAGTTGGCTCAGGACAGACATAAACCTTTTTCTTAACTTGTGTTGTAGGTCTTTGCTTCAGTTTCCAGGGCAGGTTGTGTCCTCTCCTGTGCAGCTGAAGATTCTGATCTCTCTGGAATCCTTTGTGGCACACCTCACATATGTACCTATTTGTCGCCATCAAAGTCCTAGGAGACAATGCTACAACCTCTGCATCTGGGTCTGAAACAACATTTCAAGCACAAAACTAGGCATGTTAAGTTGCAAATTCCGTAACAAATTTTGAAACTTTAGGGTCCGACTATACTCGAACATGATTAGTCTCTTGCCAGAAAGGCAAAAAGGCTACTAGGAAAGATCAAAAAAGAAGTAGTAATAGTATTGTAAGAAAAATGAAGCAGGTTTTGCTTGCCTGGATTCCCTGGAAGATTTCTTTTCTTCTTCGAGGCGGAAGAGGTTATAGGAGTCGAGCCATCACCATTTTCGTTAGGATTAGGACTGCCATTAGAGGATTGGGAGATAATGGTGCTTTGGAACTGTTCATCCTCATCAAAATCGTGAGAAAACTTGGACATTTTTTTGGAATTCTCTGATGTTTTGCACTTTGTTGGGGAGGTGGGGAGCCAGTAATATATGCAGAGAAAAGGCAGAGAGGTTTTGATAGCAGACAAAAAGAAGAAATTCCATTCCATTCCAACGTCAATCAAAGACCAAAGTCCATGTAAAAAATATATTAAAACTTGAATAGGAATTCTCTTGACAGCAACATTTTCAATTAAATAAAAACCACATTAGCTGCTTCTACTTGTCATCTTTCTTGATAAAAACTGGTGATCAGCTTGTTCTTCCAAGAAATGCCCTTCGTGGGTGCTTAAAATTACCAAGATTTTCTTGAAAAACTATGGATTTTGTTTTAAAAATCCATAGTAATGATTTACAATGATCAAATAGGGAGCTGCCGTATTGATCTTGACAGGGAAGAATTAGTTGAGGATGGACAGACAAACTGAAGAAGACACAGAAGTGGATGACAAAAGAAGAGATCCGTATAAAGAGACAAGTTTGGCCTACTGTAATAGTTTATGTACCTGCTTCCACAAATCCACTTGGATGCCCTTCGTCAATCCAAATTCATGTGTTTGTCATTTCTAATTTGTCATCACCTTTTATACCTTTGAACAAGTTTTGATTCACAATAACCATAAAAATGACTTGTAGCTATGACAACCAACAAAGTTTCCTCCCAAACGTCTACCAAGGGAAACATTTCTCGAGAAGGCGTGGGTGGGACTCAAAACTCGAGTCTTACTAGTACTTCGCCATCAGCAGATAACCACCAAGTTACATGCCTAACGGTAACGGCTATCAAAGGTTACCTTCAAAACTATAACACCATTTATTGGAAAAACTTTGCAAGAATTTGGAATGTACACAAGAAGAAGACCAGGGTAGTGTTAAGTAAAAGAATATATTATATAATCAGTAATGGAGTTCCACATCTAGTACAACTTAGGCAGGAATTATACATTTCAATCATCCAATCATCAAAGCACACATGCAATACAAAGTTTATTAGTAAATTACTATTTGTACCTTTTCTTCCTTCTTTATGTAGGTTCTTCTCCGGCACAAGTTCTTTAGTTAACTGCTACCTATGCAGCACATGCATTTTAGGGCAGCTTTTCGTATCAGATCTCGTATACCATACCAACCTTGAGGAGACAGTTCCTCGGGATTGCAAATTTCTCTCCTTGTTTGAAGTTTCTCCTCAGGAAACTATACACGTGGTTAACGACGATCTTCTTGAGCATGGACGAGCCCGGTTCTGCCACCACTTCTGCTTCTCCAAGTAGATAAACCACACCTCTATCCATTGCTCTCTGCACAAACTGCAACTCTTCTTCAGCAGTGCCACCTGGGGCTGCGGCGGAGACAATTCTGCCAGAAGAATTTGTTGACGACACACGGGGTGCACGGAATGATTGAATGGAAGCTGATGAAGCGCGACTTAGATTGTTTGGCTGCATAGTCTCCTCAACATGAACAGCTGATCCTTTCACTTTTCCATCTTTTACCAGTTGAGAAGAATGATGGAGGTTCTCCGCCTCAGCAATTGGTTCGGTGTTTCCCCCTACTTCCTGAAAAAAGTGCTCCTGCCGAATGAATTCTTTCAAGTTTTCCACCAACTGTCGCTCAAACACTTTATGATCCTCTTTTACATCATTGTATCCATACCTCACAATACATCGGAACATCCTGTGGTCTCTTGGCTCAACTTGGCGGAACAGGAACCGCTCTTCAGGAGCTACTTTGCTGATTGGAATAGGCTTGATTGAAACAAACACAAGAACAGAATGGAGGGAAGGTATATTGGAAACAAAGTGAGGGAATATAGGAGGAATGCCTTGTACAAGCTCCGAATACAGAAGTCCCATTCCTGGCATTCTGGTTACGTTCGTGTTTGCGACCAATCCTCTTATGGATTCACTAGACACCTTGTTCTTAAGCTCATACATATACCTTTCTTTGTGCACGTAATGCCATATCCCCATAACTACCATTAGGAAGAGAGAAAATGCCAGAGGAAGATAACCACCATCGGAGAATTTGTAGAGGACAGCTGATAGATAAACGCACTCTATGAGCCCAAATACTCCGAAGAACATAGCGATCCACAACATCTTTACCTTCCAAATGAAAAGCATTATAAGTGTAAGCATACACGTTGTGATTACCATAACGGCAACCACAGCAATTCCTGCATCAACAGAAGTTTTTGTTATTTTCTTTCTGATGAAATATACTATATTTTATTGTTAACACAATTGAGCTTCCATGATCGACCTTGTACGGACAAACATCTACGCAGTGAACTTACCATACGCATGGCCGATACTTGTACTGTCCCGGAATACCAAAGTAACCAGAACACAAGCAATCATAAGCATATAGTTGACCTCAGGAATGTAAACCTGCCCCTCGTACTTTGCAGAAGTGTGAACAACCTTGACGCTAGGAAAACAACCAAGACTCAAGGATTGAGAAACAACTGCAAATGCCCCAGATATCATGGCTTGACTGGCAATAATTGCAGCTGCTACTGCAACAACAAAAGTTGGCCAGTATAATGGATCTGCATAAAGATCACAGAATATCTTTAAAATTGTTGTTCATGATAAACCTTTTTGCACAAAGTATTTTAGCCACAGCGCACAATCTGTTGGCATATGTCGAGTGGTGACACGCACCTGGTATAGACTTATAGAACGTCTTAGATACATCATTTGGGAATTTGGTAAGGTAAGCTACCTGACCACTATATGCAGCTAACAATGAAGGAAGCACAACGCCGGAAAAACTAATCTGTCATTCAAAAGTTCGAAGAGGAAAGAAAAGAAAAATGTTAACAGGTCCAGCAGGATTAAGATATTCATTCTCAAGGGAAAAGAATTGAGAAACCCATAGTATATTTTACCTGAATTGCTCTCACATTAAAGTGACCCAAGTCAGCGAACATAGCTTCAGTTCCTGTTTATGAACAAATTTGATAAAATTTAGTAACTGAAGGTAAGACATTAAAAAGAAATCTACGATATATTATATACCTATTACTCACCTGTAATGCATAGAACAATCCCGCCAAGGGAAACCCATGCTTCTTTTCCATTTCTATTGAAGTAATCTACAATGTATTTGGGATTGACGGCGCGCAACACACCGGCATCATATTTGAACAGATTGTAGAGACCGGTGAGACTTATGAACGCAAACCATAATAAGACAATTGGAGCGAATGTACCGCCAACCTTGTCAGTCCCAAATCTTTGAACAGAGAACAGAACAAACAAGATTGCTACTGAAATTCCCACAACAGCTCCTGGAAAATAACAACAAACAATTTAAATGCCAATTTGTATTTAAATTGAGTGCGACTCGAACTTGTGACCTGACCCTTTCTGTTTTGCAGGGGATACAACGGAGCTACAAGATCATTGCTGAAATTTTCTGATGCTTCATAAAATAAAAAACAAACCCATGAAAAAAGTATTAGTAAAGGTGTTACCTTGGCCAAGAGAGGAGATCCCGCTCACTGCAGAAAGCACTGCAAGACAGAGAAAATGAGGCATATAGTAAGTAAAAATTATAAATATAGTTCATCACTGAATGAAAGAGTATCCTTTTTTGTGATTAAAGAATATATAAACCTGAAATGGAAGGAGTGAGAACCCCATCTCCAATAACCATGGCAGTGCCAAGGATAGTGATTATGAAAAGTATGAGTTTCAAGATTTGACTAGACTCGAGCTTGTTTTTTATCAGTTCAGCCCTCCTCAACTGGTTGGATTGTATGTCAAGTTTATAGTTGGATAGATGAATATCCTCCGGTTGATCATTTGGGATTAAACCCACCTTCGCCGATCTGCATATCAAGGAATACATAGCAAATGTTCCACCTACATTCTCAATCAACAATACCATTTATTTGTCAGGAACTAATCAATCCGTGCCATGGATGATATCAATCGAAAGAACTACTAGCATTTTAACAAACACCTACAGAAAACAAGAAAATGTCTCGAACCACAACCACAGCTACAAGCATCTTTGAACGGATGTGTTTGCCATATGATGTAAGGTCAATTAATTGATAAAATCATCAGAAAACTTTGCAGTTTCTAGTTGGAATATAAGTATTTCACTTATTTGTTAAAGAGTACTTGTCTTCCTAATTAGTCAACATGATTTTAATAAAAGAATAAAACTTCAATATGATCTTTGTCAAACATATATAATACCTTAAAATCCTATGATACATGAATCAGAATCATACGAATTAGACACGGGATGACCAAGTTAGTTTAAGGTTTTAATCCTTTGATTAATCTTTAATGATGCATGAAACTTCCATTAATTATTAAATACTACTCCTTTGTAAAGTACGTCTAATAAAAAATTCAAATTAGTAGTTCATTTTATAGTTCTAATGTTGTTAGTTGCATTTTTTTACCTTCTTGATATGTGGGTTTCTTGATATGTGGGTTTCTAGTTAAGAGTCATTTTTTAGAAAACGAAAGATCGTACCAATTATCATATTTTTAAATTTACCCATGACACATGCTGTGATAAGGACTTTTGTGCAATTTGAATAAGTACTTATATATATATTAATTCAGATATAAACCAGTACGTTTATTTGTTGAAAAAAAATATTTTTTAAAGAGACTCAATTTACATTAATTCAGATAAAAATAAGATTTTTATAGCCGATGACACAAATTAAGTGGATAAATGATCATGTGTTGTGCATTAGTTTCACCTAATAATTTCTCCAAATCTTTAGTAAATAATCGATTAATTAAAAGATATTAATAAGTTTGGAAGATTACTCACCATCGCCGTTATCGTTGGCCCACAAGACGATGAGCACGTACTTGATCATGGGAACTAGGATTATGGTGTAGAAGATGAGTGACAAAACCCCAAGAACATCGTCTGGGTTTTGAATGCCATTCGTAAAAGTGCTCGAAAGCACGTAGAGTGGAGAGGTTCCTATATCTCCATACACCACTCCAATACTCTGAAACGCCAAGCTCAACGTCTTTACCCAACTAGCCTGCACTTACAGTTTTTTGAAAAAGAAGTAATTAATACGTTCTTGATTTTCTAAGATATTAAATTTCGTCCGATATTATGAAACGGAGGGAGTAATAAATAGGTGACGAACTTAACATAACAAACGGGTCTTTGATTTTCTAGGGATCTTTTTAAATTACCTTTGAGGAATGGCCTGAGGACGTGGAAATTGCTCCAGCTTCCATATTGAGAGAGTCGACGCGACGTAGTTTCGCCCATGAAACCTTCCTTTCTTTCAACTTGGTTTCAGTTACTACTGTTGGTAATTCTGTATCTTCTTCATTTGCTGTTCTGGCTTGGCTTGTTTCCTCCATTCTCTCTGCCAGATTGTTGTTTGTTTCTGCAAATGTGCCTATTGTGCTGTCGATTTTATAGGCACAAAAAGTCTTTTGATGATGCATGTTAATGTTAGGTGGCAACAAAATAATATACATCAATTTTTTATTCCTTAAAGCATGTTAGTATAATTTATTATTTTATATATTCTTTTATAAGAAAGGGCAATATCACAATAGCTTTCGGGAAAGAAATACTCGATATATCTCTTAAAAGGCTTAAATAAATACTAAAAGGAGCGGAGAAAAATCATGAATAACACCTATCAATATCAAAGGTCAAATTAACTTAAAGAAATACCCAATATATTTCCTAAAAAATTTAAATAAATGCTAAAATGAGCGGAAGAAAATTCATAAATAACACCTATCAATATTAAAGGTCAAATTGACTTAAAGAAATACCCGATATATCTCCTAAAAGACTTAAATAAATACTAAAAGGAGCGGAAGAAAATTATGAATAACACCTATCAATATCAAAGGTCAAATTGGCAAGCGCGTCAGCAACTGCGCTAGCTTCGTATAAAATATATATCATCCTAAACCTCCCATAAAAGACGAGGAAGATTGTGGATAGCATCCACTAGGGACTTATTAGTGGGAGGATTTAGGGAATGATTAATCATTTTTGGTAATCCTCTCTGTTTTCCTTAGCTTTTTTTTCTTTTTTCTAATTTTTAAAAACATTATAAACAAAATTTGTCAAATTTTGCAGCACGTTAAGTCTTGTTTGGTACATGGTTGTGGTTACAAATCTAAAGACTAAAGCTGCATGTAAAGAAGGTATTTAATCCAGATCATTCTCTGGATGATTTACCCACAGTATAATTGGTGTTTCGTATATGCAATACTAACTATTACTTCAAAAAAAAACTTGGACTGGGCCGTAAGAGAAGAAATTCAAAGCCCAAAAGGTTGAGAACCAGCGGGAGTCAAGATCGAAATTTTTAATAATTATAGACAAATTGAATGACAACGCATAAAGTCTACAAATAAGTACCCGACAAATGTGCAATAATATTAAACCAAAAATTAAGTTCTCAAATCTGCAACAAACAATCTTAGAACAAATATATTGAAACTCATGTCAGTGTGATGAATTTTTATATTTTTTTGTTACGACACGCGTGTTGAAGATGGAGTACATAAAATGGTACTTGAGTACCATCTTAGTCTTGAATAAGACGTGCCGAATATTAATAATACGAGTCGAGCAGTAGAGTCTCGAAATAAATAAAAATAACAAATGAAAGAAGGAAGAAGAAATTGCTAGAGGTCCTAACGTTGTTATAGTCGGTCAAATTTTTAAATTTTTTTACTATTTTATTAATTAAATTATACTATTCCCTTCCTCCGGTCCCTATTAAGCGTCTTTTACTATTTGCGCACGCATCTCAAGGAAGTCGGATGATTCACTATTTGACCCCGAATAATTAATATATTAAAATAAAATTTTATTTAAATAAATAAATAATTAAGTCAACGTAAAAATAGACATTAAAAATTAAAGTCTTCGAGTGTGTTATTTTCTTCGTCTACTTTTAACGTGGAGATTGGGAAAATTAATTAACCATCGTGAAGGTTGGATTCATAAGTCAATGTTTTTTGTTTTCTATTAAATTATTCTCTTAAATAATTAGCAATAATAAAGTTGATGGCCAAGGAAAAGGACAAAAACAATATTTAAGCAATAATATTGCAATGATTAGGCACCCGTGCGATCTCTCCTATGTAATAGTTGAAAATCGAAGCCTTCAACTGCAAAATTCTAAAATGATTATGGAATAGAAAATTTCATAAGTCAATGCTTTGTTTTCTATGACATTATTCTCTTAAATAATTAGCAACAATTTAAAATATTAACAATAATTAAGTCCATCCTTAACCAAGGAAAAGGACAGAAACAATAGTTAGTCCAATTTACATCATAGTACTGGCCAGTAAAGAACTGAACACATTTTTGATAGTGATGAGACACTTTGTAGATATAACACACACCGGATACTTTTAGGCTAATTTCAAAATAATGTGGGTTTTCAATTGTTATAAAATAGTATAGTTTTAAAAATCGACCAGTCAACCGATGATTCAGACTAGTGACTAATTATGCCCGACATTTTTCTACAAAATATAGTTAAACTGGAAAAACTGATTGAATTGGGCATACTAGATGAACGAACAGTCGATCTGGTCAGTTGAATTGGTTCAACGCATTAGTTTCTAAACTAATTATTTATTAAAGACAAAATTAGTTACTTAACTAGTTATATATATAAATATATTCAAATAATTTATTTATTTTTAAAGGAAAAAGTTACTGTAGAGAATGGAATTGTCAAATTATAGAAAGTGAAAAGGTGGGATTAAAAAGATAGTTGAGGTAAAATATAGCTGATGTCAAAGTTTAAAGATATAAAAAATAGTTTAGGGACGAAAATGTTAATAAGAAAGATGAAGATAATAATTCCGGTGGCATGTTTGATAAAAAACCTCTGGTTGCAAATAAAAGCCCGCGAAGGCCCATAAGCACATTGGCCCACTATTTGCGAGACAAAACAACATTAGGTTCCGAATTTCAAACGAATTAAAATTTATTAATGAGAGACCAAATTGACGTGTGAAAAAAGCAATTAATAATCAAATAGTTCTTGATGGAGGGAAGAAGCAGCAGCATTGGTAGATCTTTCATGGTCAGCTGTGGCGTGGATCAATACCAACTGTCTTGAGTGTTACCGCTTGTCGTGGCCTGCAAATTTCCAGATAAGAAAACAATAATTGGGCCGTGATTTTTTTTAAATGATTAGTTATTGTCAGCACGGATTAAAAGTAAAATAAGTAGATTGGAAGAATGGGATCGGTTGATAGGTAGAGGGAAGTGAGTAATCAACCTGGTGAAAGGGTCAGGGCGAGTTTCTCCGGGAGTGTAGCCTTTATCCTCCTGAATTTGACCAACTTGTCGGAGGAAAGATTTGTTGATAAATTTGTCGGCACCGGCGACGACGGCGTCAGGATTATCAACTTCTGCCATCCCAGATCTGTTTCTCTTGGTCACGCTAATCCCAGGTGCATGCCTTAGCTGCACGTACGCCGTTCGAGCCCCTATCCCGATCGCTATACTCACAAACCCGGCCACCACCCATACCGGCGCATAGTCCGGTTTCATTGCCTCGCTGCTCAATACATTCACATATTCAAATTCAACTAATCGTTAAAGTCACATTACTGAGGGATTAGGAGATTAAGAG
Source organism: Viola odorata (assembly GCA_963691705.1). NCBI lineage: Eukaryota > Viridiplantae > Streptophyta > Magnoliopsida > Malpighiales > Violaceae > Viola > Viola odorata. The sequence continues at coordinate 9,276,388 of OY829544.1, forward strand.
AATGAACAAAAACAAGTACTTCATGAAACGTTCACGGAAAGTGGAGTTTGGTTGAAACTTATGAGATGTGGAGGATGCAAATGAGCGGCTGTTTCTCGATTGCAATTGGGTTGCCATGGATTTCCATTGCCTCTGCATAATTAATCAACAAACATAATTAGTAATTAACACAAAATATAAGCAAAATTAAATTAGTAGCAAACCTTACAAATTAACTTACTGTTGCCCTGAAAGCCATGATCTAATTGATTACTGACTTAAATTAGTTTTGTTTTGTGTTAATAACTACTAATTGAATTGATTTAACTAACGTATATATGTGTGTTTGAGAAGCAGCAAAAGAGAAGGTGAAGATAACAACTGGCTTGCTTGCATCGTTTGTAGGACAGTTAATGTGACTGGTGGGTGCCAATCTTAACAGTTTTTGCGATTCCGTAGGCCATTAAATTAATTATTTGAACTTTTCTACTTTGACCACCTGAATGTTGTAATTGAGTTTTTTTTTTTTTTGGTAAGAACATGGGCTGAAGCTCAGAAAGAAAAACAACTAAACACTAGTTACCCGTCTATCAACAGCACAACTTTCCTGTAGATAAGAGCCTGAAGCTCCGGCGGGGGACAACCGGAAACCTGAACACCAAAACTCTCCTCAACCCCTTTCTTCTCGAGCCTGTAAAAAACTTTCTAGCAGCTTAGGACTCGTCAATCATGAAGAATGCAGTTTGTATGGAATTTGTATAGTACCCTTTGTATACCAGAGATTAATCTAAGAATTTGTTTTTATGTTTACAACAAAAAAGAATGAATTCAGAAATAGGAAGATTGTTCTGGGATGATATTCATCTGTCTAAGCACTAAAGCTACTCTCTTTTTTAGTGTATCCTCATTGAGAAGTTGAATGAGGATCCTCTCGGACCTTTGAAATAATGGGTCGGTGAGCTTTGTGTGTTTTATGATTTTATGGAAGAGATCTAGGGCTTTGCTTTTGGCTGATATGTCTCCCTTCTCCAGAACTTGAAGAATGGCCGTCACACCCTCGCTGTCAACAATAGCAGCAGTTGCATTTGCATTTGCGTGGGATGTCGTGCTATGGTCTGTTAGCAATGTTTCGAGCGCTGTTAGAGCAGCCTCTGCCACGCCAGACTCTGTCTCACTCAATGTTCGAACGAGTGGCTTCACTGCACCCTCCTTGACGAGGCAGAATGCATGTCTTGATGAACAAGTAGCTCCATGAACAGAACAAGAACTTCCATTGTTGGATGATGTTGAGCAGCACCAAGGCGTGCTTATGGGGAAGAGATTCATCACATGAAGCAGCAGTTTGAAGCTCTCGGGTTGATTTGAAATGTTGGTTTCACTAGGAATTGACGAGTCAGTCGACTGGGATAAGTGTGTCAGTGCAGTGGCTGTGTGCTTCTTGGCAATTGGGCTACCCTTGGAGAGGACTCGAATTAGTGAAGGATACAGTTCAAGCTTTCTTACTCGTCTCTGAAGTTTGGGTTTGGTGGGTTCGGTGAATTGTAGAAGCGCTGCCAGGGAATTTTCCAGTAGAGATGGGTCCATGTTAGGAGGGGCTCTGAACCAATTAATTTCCTCTTGTGTGCTACAAATCACTTCAGCAATTGCCTTTAATGCTTCTGACTTCTGCAACATGTCATCAATTATCATATCTTCCTTCGGAAGCTGGCTTATTATTGCAGCAGCAGTTGATCTTTCTGTGATGTGTAGTGAACTAGTGAGAATGGCTACTAAATTGTTGATTGCAGCTTCTTTCCTTGGGGATGGTGGGAGTGGTACTCCATCAGGTTGGCCATCAGAGATACAATAAATGAGCTTCAACGCCAATATTTTCACCTCACGGCTATCTTCTTCCAGCATAGAGAATAGCTGCACAACTGCATTACTGTCGGACCGTAATAGGTTTCGAGCTGTCTCAGATTTATAGCTGAGCTCAACAAGCAGGTGCAAGAACTGAATCCTTATGTTGGGACTGGAACTGTCTGCTAACTTCAAAAAGAGACAAACATTGTGCTCTGATTGAAGCTCTTGCAAGCCTTGATACATCTCAAATTGAGGACGCTGGCTAGCTCCAACCAGTAGAGTGAGGACCTCACCAGCTTTTTTTTTCAAGTCTTGATCAGACCTGACAAATGAGATGAGGCCAAGCAAAAGTGGTACTGTCATGTTGTCTGATAGAAGCCGCTTTGCGATCTTGGGATATACTAGTAGCTTCTTGATGCATCTGAGGCAAGCTGATTTGTATGCTGGGGAGTTTGAAGAGAGCATCTGTAGTAGATTGTGTATAAATTGCCTGTCTTTCAATTCTTTTATGCTATTTTCCTTCAGTTGCATCTCTACCAAATCTGCAGCCATCCTTGCTCGGCTCTCTTGTGGTCCTGCATCAAAGGAGCTAATTGGACTTCATGGTACAATAAAAGAAAGGAAGAATGCGCAGGTTGTCTCATTTCAATGTTTACTTGTTTATATTACCTTGGTTGAAACGAGCAACAAATGGTGGAAAGTGTCCAGCTTCAGCCATCTTGATTACAAAGGATGCATTGGCTGAAAGATTCAGCAATATGTTTTGTACTTTCTCTAAGATGTCCTTGTTCCTGTTATCGAGCAAGGAAACCAAAACAGGAATACAGTCTTTGGTGTTCCCTATCTTGTCCCCAAGGGCTTCTAATTTGGACAGCTCTAATAGAACTGCAACAGCATCTAGTACCTTCTCACCTTTATATATCTGCTTCAGAATGCGTCGAATTACTCCTGCTTCTACAATAGCTTCCTGCAACTCCTATTTATTACAAACCATTTGATATGAAATAGGCGAATGTTGAAAATAAGATCCCTCAATGTTCAAGTTTTGCTTACCTTGTGATTATCACAGTGCTTAGCCAGCAAGTAAAGACATGTCAGTGTTGCAGCTGTATTCAACGTATCATCTTTTAAGAATACCACCAATGTTGGAATAAGTCCTTCCTCAGCAGCTTTGACAGCATACTGTGGCATTGCCATCAGAAACTGCATGTCCTCTAAGGCCTTATTTTGTCTCAAATGTTCATTGGAATTGATTCCAGAGACTGCAGCCTGAAATCTTAAATCTCTATCTCTTTGTTTCCATTCATCTATCGACCTTAGAAGATTAGTGTTTGGAGTAAGCTCCAAAGAGGGGAGCTCCTCTCCGCAGGTGGGACAGCTCTTCCTTCCTCTGCTGAAACACTCCTGAATTGCCTCTCTCTCAAAGCTGTGGCCACATAAAATTGCAACAGGGTCTGTCATCATCGCCTTTGATAATGAACATGTGAAGGAGTTGATTGCGAGTTGTTGGTGATGCATGGAAATGTCCCCATTTTGTGGCCTCGTGACAATCTCTGTACTGTACAGCAACTGTATCAGTTGTGCTAGTTGAAGTGCCTCTGCATGCTTCTTTTGATCTTCCATCTCTTCCTTCTCCTGCTTCAGAAGAGTGAGCTCTTTCTCTACCAGGGATGCATTTGCATTCACACCAACAGCTTCTGCAACTTTCTTCAGGAGCTTCATGGAATGATCTCGATTCATTCTATTTTGGGATACTGAGTTCTCGATCTCAGAAGCAATTGTTTCCATCCCAGACGCTGATCGGAATTCCATGGACCTCAGTTCTTTTACAATCCCATTAATCCTGGCTCTTATGTTTACTGATGTGTTCAGATTGACCAGACAAAATGAGGAAATGGTTGTGGCAATCTCTTTCGTCAAGCCCTGCATCTGCAATAGCGTTGAGTGTGAGTGAAACAAGAGGCGCAGGCGGCTTCCAGACTTGTAGTTTCTAATGATCTTGCAGGCCTTCGTCAGCTGACAATTCAAGGTTTCTAGTGCAGTCTTTGTAGCTTCCGAACCTATTGCAGCTTCAATCTTATTAACATGCAACTCATGGAGAATACTGTTTAACTCAGAGATGCTTTTGGAGAACTCGTGCAGGCTCTCCTTTCCAAGAATCACATCCCTCGTTTCGCTAGCCACTTCCATCGCCTGAAGAGCAACACTGTTCCACATTTCCTGCAGCACTGCTACTCCTACATCCTCAATTCCGAAGTTGAAATCAATTGAATCCATGAGAAGCTGCTGACAGTTTGGAATCAATTCCAGGTGTGAGAAACCCCCCTACAAGGTTAGTCGATTGATAGAGTATCCAAATTGAGAACCACAAAATTGAGAAAACTAATTGGGGAAAAACAAAAGAAAGAAATTGATAAACTGTTGTCTTCCACCTACCACACGAGAATGCTACTGCTTTGGTTTCAATTGTAGTGACCGCGCGAAAGAGTGGTTTGAAAAACAAGTTTCACTGTAAATACACGTGCACGAACTTACTGTTTATCATACTTTGTTTGGAAAATTATTTTCAGCAGCATTAATCTGGTCATTTTTGCGCTAATCACAGGTTATTTAGTTATATCAGAAGAAAACTTGATTATACTTTCATGCAGTTGTTCCCACCTACAACGATCTAGTAGCATAATCTGAACTCGGAGGTTTTGGTCGTTCAGTTCCCTACTAAGGTATGAGTTAGAGATAAACAGTAAAGCGCGTAAACGAAAGACGAAAGACGACAAACAAACTATGTCAAAAACACTGTAAGCAAAGAGGTCAATTTGCTGACCTGAACAGCAGAAGCTTGAAGTCTTGCGGCGGAGAGTTTCTGGGATCAGCATGCGGGGTCTTCTTTGAAGTGGTCTGCTGTGATGAATGACAACAAATTGAGTGAAGTCGCCATAATTAATAGTAGCAAGAATTGGGGAGACTATGTTGACAGTTTCCTGGAAGATGAGACAAGGTAATTGAAAGGAAATCGGGAAAAGGTCAGCGAAGCCTTGTCATAAAACGTGTCATAAAAGTCGTGCATCCACTCGTGTTGTCCTCAGTCACTTACCGGTTAGTTATTGATTGCATTGTATTTCATCATGTTTTATTGTCCATTTACTAGTTATTTTGGACAGTAAATCTGCTGATTTATCCTTGTTTTCCCACATCTTAGCAGATCTGATCTGGAAGGCAGCTTTGGAGGAATCTGAACAGAAGAGAGCTGGAGCAGCATTACCCGAGTCTAGGCCTGGATCTTGGCCTAGACACATTCGCATCCGACATATGGCGCATACTAGGATTGTCTTGGCCAAGACTGCGGCCAAGACACTTTCGCGATAAAGACAGCACTTTGGAGCGTTTGGACCGCTTTCAGCGTTGGACTCTTACAGCTGGCACGTAGCAGCTGTTCCGCTATTTTAGAGGGATCTGAAGACAATCTCATGTAGAATCCCGAATGGGATCTCCCTCTTTATTATTTAGCGATTTGGTTTCCATTTTTAAGAACAATTAATTGTAATAATCTTTTAGGAGATTTTCTAGGGATTAGAGTTGGATTGGGACAGAGGTTCTGAGGGCTATTTTAGCAAGACATTATTCACCTCTGTCCAGATCGAACACTACGCAATCCTTCTTCTCTTTTCTTAGTTCGACATTGTTACACTTTGCTCCGGATTTTATTATCTCGGATTTATATTATTTATGCAATTAAATACTTTATCTTTTTATTCATGAGTATGAGTAACTAAACACCCATTCTTGGTAAGGGTTGATGAGCTGAAGTTCTTATGCACTCGTGAGACATCTTTCGTACTTCATAATCTCCTCCTTTGTATTTATTTATTTCTTGAACTTAATCTATCGCTTACTCACTAGAGGCAAGGTTTGATCATCCTTGTACCCTAGTAGAGAAGAGTTGCAACCAGCCTAGAAGGAGAGGGAGTACCCGCCGGCTAGACGAAGTAGGTGACTAGTCTCGCGCCAGACTAGAAGAATAGGTAATCTAGGTCGAGACCAGATTGACAACCTAGGGTTTCCGTGGGGAAACACCTTGACCTAGGTACTGTCTTCCCCTGTACCATTGAAGAGGTGAGCAACCATTCAAGACAGCAGTCAAATGGATAAACCCTTTAACCAGCAAGGTGTCCCTTGGCTAGGATTATCAGGAGAGGGAGTACCCGCCAGGTAATTTGAAGAGGAGGGAAGACAGGAGTGAACAGGAGTACCTCCACTCTATAGCAGTGCTACAAACGAAGAGATGAACATCCTAGAGTCCGTGATCGAGTCATAAGAACGCAAGCTCTCATATCACCCTTACCTGGAATTCCATATCACTAGACTTATTCCTAATCTAGACCCCAGTCTTGGCCTAGACTCTGGCCAATACTACTTTAAACTGTTTTCACTTCCTTTTTGTTTTGTCTTTCAGTTTCAGATACCAACCAAACCCAAACTCAGTGACGAGGAAGTCAAACTCGAGAACTACGTTTCCTAGAGGTCTCTGTGGACGATCCTCTTACCATCATCTACAAATCTTTGTAGACAGTGATAAGTTGTATTTCTACCCCCAATTCCATAACTATTTCACTACTATATTTGACGTGTTCGACGCGCGATCAAATTTTGGCGCCGTTGCCGGGGATCTCTAACGGTATTTGTAGTTCTTGTTTTATTTTATTTTATGACAGTTGATGGCCAGGTCCTCAAGTAGAGAACAAGATTTGTTACCCATCAATCCCAATCTCACTAGGACCGAAGCACAGCTAAGGAGGCAAGCTCGACTGCGAGCAGCCCAAGAAGAAAGCGAATCGGAAAGTTCTAACTCCGAAGCAGAATATAGTCTAGACCACGGTCTTGGCCTAGATACAGACCAAGACATGGCGGACCAGCAACCAGAACCAACAATGAGAGAGCTGAACAAAATAGCAGAACAGGAGACCTTTTCCTATATTAATCTACCTCATGTAGCTAATGATTGGTCCATAAAGACCAACATGGTGGCCAACCTTCCCAAGTTCTACAGCCATTCCAATGAAAACCCATTTAAGCATCTAAGAAACTTACATGTCCAGTGTGACATTATGAAACCAACCACTGTAAGCATGGAGAGAGCGAAGCTGAAGGCCTTTCCAAGCTCTCTAGAGGGGGGAGCTCAGAACTGGTTTTACAGTTTGCCTCATAACACCATCAACACGTGGGCGGAGATGTCCACGATGTTCCTTAACAAGTATTGGAATGCAACGAAGGTGGGGATAGCCAGGAAAGACATGGCAGCAATTCAACAAAGAAGCGGTGAAAATTTCAGTGAGTACCACCAGAGGTTCCGAGATTTGCAAGAAGTTTGCCCCACTCATGGCGTAGCAGACAATACCACGATACAATATTTCTACGATGGGATGCTCCCAAGTAGCAAGGAAAAAGTGGACTCAGCCGCAAGTGGAGCACTACAAGATCTCACGGTCACAAGAGCAAAAATGTTGCTCCAAACATTGGCAGACAATTGCCAAAATAACACAATTTCGGATAGAAATTCTACTTCTTCTTCCATAAATGCAATTAATGTTGAACAAAAGCTTAATGATTTAACTGATATGGTTAAAACCCTCTCTGTTAATATTTCAGGTTCAATGTCTTCAGGAAGTCAGAACCAAGAGCAAGTAGCATCTGTTTGTGGGATATGCCAGCAGCAAGACCACCAGACCAACAACTGCTATATGGTGCAGCATCCGGATGATGTGAGTCAGGTCAATGCAGTGTATCCACAAAACCAAGGAAGCATGCAAAACTTTCCTCAAGGAAGTAACCAATACGCGTGGAGGGCACATCCAAACTTCAGATGGAGAGATCCAATTCCTCCAAATCAGAATCAGAATCAAGGTGTACCTCAGCAGCAGCAGCAACCTCCTGTCAATTTCCAACACTTCATGCCGCGACCCCCAAATCAGAGTCTTGGCCAGAATCTAGGCCAAGCGCCAGGCCAACCTCCTTTAGCCCAGCTACCACCTGCCCCTCGACCTTTGCAGATAACTGGCCCTTCAGTGGAGGACACGCTCAAGCAAATGATGGAGCTGCAGAAGAATCATATGCAGTCAACTCAGACTAGCTTGGCAGAGCTGCAAAAGCAAATAACTCAAATAGCCAATCAAGGAAAATTACCTCCAACCACGGTAAATAATCCAGCACACAACGTGAGTGCCATGAGTTTGAGGAGTGGAGTTGTGTTGCCAGAAAGGGAAGGAGCAAAAACATATGAGGTAATAAAAAGAATCCTTTCGGAGGATGTGGACGAAGATGAGGAAGAAGAAGATGGCAGCTGCCGGAGCATCCAACCCGACTCCGACAACCGCTGCGAAGAAACCCACTCCTGCTACTGCCGCCGCAGCTACTGTTACCACACCACCACCACCACCTCCGGCGAAGAAGAATTCAGCCACTGCGCCGCCCAAGAAGTCCGGGCGAGTCAAGCAGGTGGCTCACAAAAAGACACCGACTAAGAAGCCGGCAAAAACCCCAATTACAGTTCAGTCTCCACCCCCACCAAACCCTAAGCAGAGCAAGACCACTGCCGCTCCTTCCACTGCCAAGAGCAAAGGGAAACAGAAGGCGGTCGTGGAGGACCAAATTGAGGATGACGAAGACGATTTAGTCTTGGCCAAAACTGCGGCCAAGACTCCTAAGGTACGATCTCTTCCTCCTCTGCACACACTCAAAGGCTGGTTGAAATTTGATACGCCAGACCTAAAAGCTAAATTGCGTGATATGCATGCCTGTGATATCCCTGCTTTTGCTCGATTAGAGTTTGATTTTTTGAATGAGATGGCATTAGGGGATAAAATTAGGGAATATGTATATGCGATTGGTTGGGTCCCTTTTATGTATGTTGAGTGTGATGCTTTTGCTGAACTGTGTCTTGAGTTTCACACAACCTTCTGGTTTGATGAGGACACCTTGTATGTTAGGGGTAGAGACAAACCAGATTTTGCTGCTCCCGATGTGATTAATTTTAGGTTGTGTGATAAATGGAGTCACTTGTCTGTTGATGCCTTCAATGCTTTGCTAGGATTTGCCTTTTCTGATGAAGCTATTTTTGATTATCCCCAAGATTGGGATAATAATGTTGCTTTTAGAGAGATCACTGGTGATCCGAATGCTAAATTTGATAGGAACTCTAAGGCACATGCCATTTTAAACCCTGCTCTTAGAATGCTCCATAGGACCTTGTCTATCAACCTTTCGGGGAAGACAAAGGTCTCTGGAAATTTAGCCAAGTCTGAATTGTTTCTGTTATGGTGCATTATGCACAAGAAAAATGTCAACTTAGGCTTGTATTTGGTTCAAGTATTGCATGCACGTGAGTCTAAAACCAAATTAATTTTTGGATCTTTGATTACTTGGCTTGCTATTCAAACTGCTAAATTCGATCCTGCTGCTTCTGATTTGTTTAGATGTTGCTCCCCCAAAATCCTGGATTTTAGATCCTTCGACCAAATGGGACATTTCCATTTGGAAGGAGAGTTTGTTGCTTGTAATACAGGTTTTACACCAGTGGCGGACCACATCTTCTCAAAGAAAAATTGAGGACAGTACAAGTTGCGTCCCATAGTCATCCCAGGAGAAGAAGCAGAGGGCGATCTTGCCCAGGATCTAGGCCAAGACGCTGGCCAAGACACCACCATTCCTGCTGCTGCAGCCGATCCAGGCCAAGACAAGTGCCAAGACCCCCCTGCCAGTAGCACCAGTGAGCCACCAGAGTGGGCAAGAGAATTCCAAGCTCGCCAGCTGCTCATCCTTGAGCAGCAGAAGATCATCCTCGATCGTCTTGGCCAAGACAAGGGCCAAGACCAGAATCAAGCACCCGTCAGAAACGTGGTGCCTCAGTGGGCCCAATGCCTTAATGACAGGCAGGACGTCCTCCTTGAGCAGATGAAGCTCACAAGGAAAAACGTCCTCCACGTGTACCAGCACCTCGAAGCCCATTTCAAGCTCCTCAAGGATCTCCATGACAATCTGAGCTCAGAGAGTGACTCAGAATCCTCTGATGAGGAGGATGAACCCCAGCAAACACATCCCGCCCGTCGATGCCTCCTCCTCCACCAAAAGAGCCCAAGCCAATATCCTCTCCTGCCCCTGATCTAGGCCAAGCCTCTGGCCAAGATCCCCAGTCCCCAGCAACATGAGTTGCTTCTGCCCCCAGGTCGTACTTTTCTTTTCTTTACTTTCTTTTCTGTTTTTAATTATTGCCTCTCCACACAATGAGGACATTGTGTATTTTTAAGTGTGGGGAGGGTGTTAAATATGTCTTGTGTTTTGTGAATATTGAATGTTTGATTATGTGTTTTGCGTCTGTTTTGTGAGTCAAATTAATGTGTATTAAATTTTTATTTTTATGTCAGTTTGTCCAGTATAGAATCTGTCAAATGCATGATTTTTATTTGTATTTTTCTGCATGTTCTGCGTCTGTTTTTGTGTGCACATCCGAATCCCTGTTTTCTTTCTTAGATTGTTTAGTCTTTTGGTGAGACTGCATTTAGACACTTCCCTAGGGGATACAATGCTTTAGTAACAGGGAAGCAAATGGGCGTAAATGATCAATGCCCAAGGGGCATGTTATCTGATGTTCCCAAACATTTATCATCCACATGGTCGTAGGGACACTTAGCTAGTACCTTAACTCTTCTTAGGATGATGGGGTTAGCTGATTTGAGTGTGTCGTTCTATCTACTTGTAGTGTGAGGCAAATAAGGTGTTGGAATGTCATAGGGCAGACATAGCAAAGGTGGAAGTCCCCGCTGAAAAGGACAAGCTCTGTCTATGTGCTGTGTCTGTAAACATACGAAGGACACTTGACATGTCAAAAGAAAAAGAATTTTTTTTTTAAGGACATAAAAGAAAATAAGAAAAGAAAAAAATAAATCTGTCAAAGTGATTTAAATGGCACCAAGTCTTTAGGCACTTATGGGTAGACGACACTCGGTGGGACTCAAATTATTGGTTAACTCTGTTTCCCTTCTCCTTATCAATCTCTTCTAGTAGGGTGTCTTGATACCATATGGAAGGTGTGTGTTTGGGGTATTGATCATTCCTTGTTAGTCTTGCATTGGATATCTTATTGAAATGTCTTGGCAGATCTAGTAGAAGGGTAAGCAATCTGAAATTGAGAAAGTCCGGGGGGTTCAGGATGTGTGTTTTGTTTTTGATGTGTTTTTACTTTTTAGTGAGTCTTTGAGTCTGTATGCTTGGGGGCAAGTGATTGATGGTTTATTTTGGATGTTTTATCTTTTCTTTTATTATTAAATGAGATGATAATTATGCTACTTTAAGCCCTTTTGCTTCCTTTCCCTATAAACAGCCTTTGGAGCATCAATCTGAAGGAAAGGAGCAGAAAGCTTGAAGATTAGAGCTTAAATCAATCATTTGGTGATGGAGTCCCGTTTTCAGCTTTGCTGCCTTGAATTTGGTCCATTCGTCCCTAGGCCTCGACAAGAAGCAACCTTCCGGAATCCCAGCTGGACTTGCACTGACCATGTTTTTCCGTGCTTCAATTAATTATTCTCTAGTGCATTTCCTGTCTTCTTGTGACTCATTTTTATCAGACACTAGACTTCTTGGGCCACTCCTTGGTATTCTCTTGAGCTTGCAAACGTTTTTGAAGAATGAAACAAACATTCTTCTTGATTTTGAGAGAATGTTCCCACTAGTTTACAAGCATTTTGAAGACAAGATTTTGGGAGCTTGTGAGCTAGTGTTGACTGACCTTGGAGAGGAGCATGAGGACAGAGGGAGGAGCATGATTGAGAGGTTTACAAGTCCAGTATGTTTTGAGACTTTGTTTGAACTTAATTAAATTCGGTTTTGTATTTCTTTCTTCTTATTTAAACTCCAATTTATTCATGTTTGAGTTTGAGTTTTGCCAACTTGGATTTTGACTTGAATGAATATTGTCAGTTCCTCCGAAATTGAGTATTATCCATGATTGGGGGAACACAAGTAGACAATTCTCTAGTGACTGCGATTGGTCCGGCATTAAGAGAAAGGAGGAAAGAATTAGACCATGAGATGACGATCTCACCTCAAGGCCTAGGAGAAGAGGCTTCCTGCGTGACAATTGGTAGGAATGTTACCATCGGACCAAGATGGCGCTTGAGAGATTGACGAACTCATCCATAGGTTTAGGGAAGGATTTCTTTAACTTCCCTATGAAACCGTTTTGAATATATTTGTCAATGATCAACAACATGGAATTGTTACCTCAAGAGATCTCTACTGGGAACAACATTTCCCTCATCCTTTCACTCTCTTTGTCTTTACTATTTTTGTATTTTATTTTCTGTTTGTATTTTGTGCATGGTCGACTCGTCTCAAGGCCTTGGGATGAAGCGACCATGTCTCGTGTTTTATTTATTTTCTTGTTCTTTATTTTCTTGTACTGTTTTCACCTCCCCCCCTTCGTTTCCTTCAGTTTGGTTTGGTTGTTTGCAGGAGAATAAGCATTAGGCCGATAGTCCCTGTGTTCGATCCTCTTACCGCTATGCACAATCCTTTTTGTTGCTAAGTGATAAGTTGTAAATTTATTTATGATTGGATTCGACAACCCATCAGCAAGCATAGTTTAAGTGTGGGGAGTTTGATTGCATTGTATTTCATCATGTTTTATTGTCCATTTACTAGTTATTTTGGACAGTAAATCTGCTGATTTATCCTTGTTTTCCCACATCTTAGCAGATCTGATCTGGAAGGCAGCTTTGGAGGAATCTGAATAGAAGAGAGCTGGAGCAGCATTACCCGAGTCTAGGCCTGGATCTTGGCCTAGACACATTCGCATCCGACATATGGCGCATACCAGGATTGTCTTGGCCAAGACTGCGGCCAAGACACTTTCGCGATAAAGACAGCACTTTGGAGCGTTTGGACCGCTTTCAGCGTTGGACTCTTACAGCTGGCACGTAGCAGCTGTTCTGCTATTTTAGAGGGATCTGAAGACAATCTCATGTAGAATCCCGAATGGGATCTCCCTCTTTATTATTTAGCGATTTAGTTTCCATTTTTAAGAACAATTAATTGTAATAATCTTTTAGGAGATTTTCTAGGGATTAGAGTTGGATTGGGACAGAGGTTCTGAGGGCTATTTTAGCAAGACATTATTCACCTCTGTCCAGATCGAACACTACGCAATCCTTTTTCTCTTTTCTTAGTTCGACATTGTTACACTTTGCTCCGGATTTTATTATCTCGGATTTATATTATTTATGCAATTAAATACTTTATCTTTTTATTCATGAGTATGAGTAACTAAACACCCATTCTTGGTAAGGGTTGATGAGCTGAAGTTCTTATGCACTCGTGAGACATCTTTCGTACTTCATAATCTCCTCCTTTGTATTTATTTATTTCTTGAACTTAATCTATCGCTTACTCACTAGAGGCAAGGTTTGATCATCCTTGTACCCTAGTAGAGAAGAGTTGCAACCAGCCTAGAAGGAGAGGGAGTACCCGCCGACTAGACGAAGTAGGTGACTAGTCTCGAGCCAGACTAGAAGAATAGGTAATCTAGGTCGAGACCAGATTGACAACCTAGGGTTTCCGTGGGGAAACACCTTGACCTAGGTACTGTCTTCCCCTGTACCATTGAAGAGGTGAGCAACCATTCAAGACAGCAGTCAAATGGATAAACCCTTTAACCAGCAAGGTGTCCCTTGGCTAGGATTATCAGGAGAGGGAGTACCCGCCAGGTAATTTGAAGAGGAGGGAAGACAGGAGTGAACAGGAGTACCTCCACTCTATAGCAGTGCTACAAACGAAGAGATGAACATCCTAGAGTCCGTGATCGAGTCATAAGAACGCAAGCTCTCATATCACCCTTACCTGGAATTCCATATCACTAGACTTATTCCTAATCTAGACCCCAGTCTTGGCCTAGACTCTGGCCAATACTACTTTAAACTGTTTTCACTTCCTTTTTGTTTTGTCTTTCAGTTTCAGATACCAACCAAACCCAAACTCAGTGACGAGGAAGTCAAACTCGAGAACTACGTTTCCTAGAGGTCTCTGTGGACGATCCTCTTACCATCATCTACAAATCTTTGTAGACAGTGATAAGTTGTATTTCTACCCCCAATTCCATAACTATTTCACTACTATATTTGACGTGTTCAACGCGCGATCAGTTATCTATTTATTTATTTTTCCCAGTTTTTCCCGGTAAAGTGAGAAACAATACCCATTTGGAGCATTTACATTTAGGTAGTGTTTAGTTAACGAAATGTTATTTTTCCCTTTAAAATTACTCTCTCGAGAAAGTAATATCTAAGAGGGTGATTGAAGAAAATGTTAGTTTTTTTCCATTTGGTTAACATTTAAAATTCTTGTGTTTGTTTTATACTCAGGAATTCTAAAGGAAAATAATAAAAAAATTACTACTTGATCATTAAACAATAATAATTATTTAATTGTTTTAAATACAATAGAAAATGAATATTTTTAACTTATCTAAAATATAATACGGTTAAAAATAATATTGTGCAAATAAGATATTTGATAAAATTTAAATTAACAAACAAAATAAAAAAATACTAATGAGAAAAGGTTGAGTGTAAACTCATTTAAAAAATATATAGATTAATGTATATAGTAAAATAAAATGGACGAATATATAATTTAAAAAATATATATATAACTTCATTGGACTCATGAATCATTTTCCTCACCCCTTAGTTAAAGAATCATTTTCATCTATTTTGAGGAAAAGTGAAAATCCAACTTTTTTTATGTCAACTAAATGCAATAACACTCCAAATTTCAGATTTCCGGATCACTTTCCTCCTTAATTCCGTTAATCAAACACTACCTTAACTTATTCAAGAAAAAAGAAATAGTTTCAATTATAAAATAAGGTTCATTTGATAACCGAGATGGGATCTGCTTCGCATTGAGTTTTACTTTTCCCACCACAAATTTAATAACCGAATTAGAATCGATTTTAACTATTGGATCTACGGTAGAAAAGAATGGAATTAAATACCAATCATAGCCTTTTAGAGTCTCCATTAATGGTAAATTGGGAGGAAATAAATTTTCACAAATGATGGTTGACACGTCGGCTACAATGTAAACGCGTGGACGAAGAGGTAAAACCGAAGGAGGGACAAGTTTTGGATCGGAACTAATAAAGGGAAAATGAAAAGGATGAAAGGGACACGAGTTGTTTCGCCGAAATTTTGGAATTTGCGGGCAACCAAACAATTAAACAAATTAAGTAAGATCCGGTTTCGTATCACCCGTCTACAATTTCTTTCTATATCATGCGTCCTATTCAATGGTGGAATAAATTCTAAAATAACTGTGTTAATAATTAGGCGAACCAATTAGCTGTGCTAGAACATTAAAACTAAATTACTCTATAATTTTTCTTATTTTAAATCCATACGCATGTGAATAATAAGGTTAAATAGTAATTTTTATTTTTTGGGGGGTTCTAACTTCTAATTAAAATTGTAAATTAAGTAGTACTAGCACGTGACAAAATCAAAGTCACTTGACAAGCAAAGAAACCCAACTGAGAGCATAGCTCGGTAGTATTATAAAAATTGAAAAAAACCAGATACCATTTAATTTATACAATTTACAAGCAGAAAAACGTACACACTTTTAATTAAGAACCCAAAAAAAAAGGAAAAACATAACGGATGCATTCGGCTACGAAAACCAAACTGTGGCATCTCGTCCAGCAAAATTCACAACCCAAAAGCCCACTTAAAAAAGCCCCAACCAAATACATTATTATATATTTGGTCTACTAGTATTGTATATTATATTATATATATATTATTAGTTGTAATTAAAAATAAAATGCTGACGACGATGAACCCAAATCGAACCCATCCAATGTCGTATCCGAAACTGGAGGCATTCTTCCAAACAGCGGGCTGTGCTGGACAAACTCATTGCAGTCAAAGCCCAAGTAAGGACCATTTAAATCTGGGCTGGGCTCACTGTTCATCTGGTCCCCTGAAAGCCCGAAAAAGCTCGTGTCGTTCCAAAATCCATTCCCTACATCCGACCCGTAGCAGGCGGAGGACGAGGCGTCCGGTGGCAAGGGAGGCAGTTCGGTCCTGTCGTTGTGAGAGAAATGAGAAAGCCCAGTGGTGGAACTCATAGCTGCAGTAATGGGCTGGTAAGGTCCAACCGGCCCAGACTCAGCACATTGGGCCCACCCATCTAGCAAAATGGCATTATTGTTGTTATTTGTGTTACCATTATTGGTGTAAGGATAGGCATTATAGAATTGGTCTTGGGAGAAGAAATTAAGGTTGTGTTGTTGGGTGGTGTCGTTTTGAGGATGAGGAGGAGGAGGAGTGGGGAAGAGAGCTGACATGTCAAAATGTGACTCGTCAGGGGAGATAATGGAGGTGACGGAGGAGGAAGGTGGCATGTCCGAGTAGACAAAATTGGTTCGAGCCTTAGACCCTCTCATGGACCGGGCTGCCCGGTCATAAGCCAAGGCAGCCTCTTCCGCTGTGTCAAAAGTGCCTAGCCAGTGCCTTTCTTTAGTTGAAGGGTCTCGTATCTCCGCCGCGTATCTTCCCCATGGCCTCCTTCTTACACCCAAGAATCTCACTTCTTGATTTTCTTGTTGGCTACTTTGTTGTTGCTTTCTTTTGGTCTTAGAAGGAGAAGGAGTTGTTGCTTTTGGGTTGCTGAAATCCATTTGGAAAGGGGAAAGGGGAAAGTGGAAAGACTCTTACTCTTCTGAAAGAGAGTTTTTTCTTCTCCTTTTCTTTTCTTTTTCAATTGAAAGAGAGGTAAGGAGAGGAGAAGAAGAGAATAATTGATAGGTCTTGTTTGTCTTGGGTTTGCATGTTATGAGACTATAAATAAGGGGTGACTACTACAACTAATTTTATTGTTTTTTAGATTAGTATACTTGTACATTAATTAATTGTGATTACTGTAGAGGATTAATGAGATTGTTAATTCTCTCCGTTACTAAAAATGATGATCAGTGATCACCACCACAACCAAAAAGAGAGGAAAATCAATGATGATCACATCACTTGCTAATGATCTAATGATCGGAGGAAGAGGACTCGTGATTTTCTGTGAACCCTTCCATGGAATAATCAATATAAAACGCATGGCATCATCTCACTATCATCGACATTAACTACTCAATTAGTACACCTTCTAACATGATCATAACCATTTTATTAAAGAGCAATTACTTCCGATTTCCAAGAAGTTTGGTCTGACGAATTCCCCAATTTTTTAAACTATATCGGAACGAGTTGAATTTTTTTTTCTGAATGAAATATTATTTAAAAAATTAACTATTTTATTGAAATATAATTAATTAGAAAAAAATCAGTTCATATAATTAACTATTTTATAGGAGTAGAACCATAAATATAAACAGAATTAAATTAATTTGATTTTATGTTGGTTGTGGTATACATGTGCATATGCATGTGTTTTCTTGTATTTATATATCTTTTTTTTCCTAATTAATTTGACTTGTTTTCTTGTTTGCCTTGGACGGTCAACATGAAAGTATCAAAGACGGTTCATAAAAAATGTTTTCAATTAATACTAATTGGGTAGTTGAAGTTCGTTAAACATTTTATGTACAATATATAGTTTAATTAAAATGATTTAGAAGTTTCGGATTTTTAATACATGTAAACAACAAATTAGTCTCGTAAATCATAAAATCAGTAAAAGTTAGACTCTCGGGTTTTTCATAAAACAAGTAGATGAGAAAATGTAAGCAGGGTGATTTCTATTTATTAAAAAATAAAAAAAATTGTTTTTGTTGAATTAATAAGATGGAATATTAATAGGCATGGGTTAATTGTAATGATTGGCAAGTTCTAATATCATGAGTTATGATTATAATTAGGATATCTAAGCAAAAGTTAATCACATGCAGCAAGCTTGGGGTATAATCTAATTAATGTAGAATCCAAATGGGTAGTATTATTATGAGCATATGCATGCCTTTATCCAAGCCCTGCAGCATATGATTGCTCAATACATGAACCCAAAAATCCAATTATTCGTTCCCATGATCATTCGGCTGTCAGTACCCATCATCCCAATAAGATTAGATTTCCCCTCTTCTCTTCTTTTTAATTAATTCAAACCGACTTTCCAATTTTATATTTTCTTGTTGAATAATTAAGATATAGTTTATGGGGATAATAATAATAATTATATTACGGGTCTCAACCACAAGTCATGATTTAGTCTTTTTTCGATACAATGATTTATACTTATGTAATGACATTGTTTAGTCGTTTTACTTTCCACGATGCATATTTAACATAACCCTTATCGCTCTACTTTTCGAATATATACGTAACCTTAATCCCTAACGCTAATGTGACGTGTCAATTTTCTATTTATTTTTATCCTTTTTTTAATAGAGACATATAGTGTGCACACGCACTGAAAAGGTCATGTTACCCTATAGCTTAAGGTAATTAGCATTTGGTTAATTACGCTTTAATTTTACGTGGAACACACAAAAGTGAATATTATTATTATATATCTCATCCCATGTGCATCCATTTTGAGCCAAATAATTAATAACCCCTAATTTGTTGCTTTTAATATCTTTTGAATTCCATAGAAACGACTTTTTCCTAATTTTTTAATAATTAATCTGGAGAGGTTTTGGAACGTTGGTATGAAAACTCCCTTGAGCACCTCCGATTGAGGATTATAAAGAGTGTTGTTGGGTTGCATGTGAGCACGTATACTTAGGCATCTTTTTCGACCACAACAATCACTAACAATCACCTAGTACTTAATTAATCAAATTAGCTTCCAGTTTATCTTGTGTCTTGATTAGTCTCCTCCATTAATTACTATTTGTTTTCCTTGATTTTTTCACCTATAATCTTTGATTTTTTCGGTTAAGACAAGGCTTTATTCGATACTATGCATCTAAATGCAACGTAAAATTTATCGGTAAAAAAATATCAACAACTTAAGTTTCAATCTCACATTTACCTATAAAATTTTGTATACGATCCTAATAGTGTAATTTAACTAAATTGGGAAATTTGTTTCAGTCATGGGCTTGGGCAGTATCATGAATTAGTGGTAGAAGCCCAGGATTTAATTGTTGGGCCAATAAAAAAGGTAAGGAGAATGACTCCTCCGGGAAAAAGGTAAGTAGAATGAATGCCTTGATTTATATTCGAATTTTACCCTGCTTTAAAATAAGTTGACTAGTTCAAGTATAGTTATTATTAAGTTTTTTATACCCGACTCGAAACATTGACCCGGGTTGGATAAGGGGTTTAAGGTTAAAGGATGAAATATGTCACTAAACTCAAATATGACAGAATCCTAAAATAATAAATTTCATTTAATTTATAAAAAGAAAACTTAATTATTGAAAAAGATGATCATAAGTTCAAATAGTAAACTTAAAATCTAAAAAGTTAACAAACAATTTAAAAAAAAAGGTAACTGGGTTAACCCAAAAATCCGTGCTCAGGTCACCGAGTTTTAGCCCGGTTTTTTAAAAAGAAAAGAAAAGAAAAGATTGCTAGTAAGATATATCCAAATATATATTAATAAAAACTAAGGAACAGATAGTTTGGATGTATGCGTGAAAA
This sequence comes from Viola odorata, assembly GCA_963691705.1. Lineage (NCBI taxonomy): Eukaryota > Viridiplantae > Streptophyta > Magnoliopsida > Malpighiales > Violaceae > Viola > Viola odorata. The sequence continues at coordinate 9,295,854 of OY829544.1, forward strand.
GAAGTGGTATGGTAAGTAGCATCCCCAAGTTTATGATATGCAACTTTGAGCTTTCATGTCCACTTGGAAGAATTAGCTATAGCTCTCGTTTCACACTTGTTAATTAAATACATAAAAAGTTACCAAATGTCACATTATAGGTAAAAAAAATCACATACTTTTAAGGTGAGATGAAATATTTTATGTCACATATTCGCAAGTTGGCACCTAAATTGTACTATAAAGTAGCGAAAGCAAATGTGAGCGTATCCTAAGTATTCTTACTTAATAGAAGGGTTTGATATTTTTTTATAGATTTTTAAATATATTAATTTTTTTAAGTGTTTTAGTATATGTAAGTGATATAATTTCAAAAATAATAATAAATTATAATAATATTGATATTAAATGATAAAAAAGATCATCTAAGTGTAGGGAATCTGCTGAAGTATTTGTTTGAAAAACCCGCATTATACAATAGGATGGCAAAGCACTTGTTGATGTTATCGGAGTTCGAGATTACCTAATTATGTCACATTTTTAATGAAAAAATTTGGTTAATGAATATACCTTGATTGATATCCATTAATCATTATATATTATTTTAATTATCTATTAAGTTTTATTTGTTAATTAATTACAATGAATAATATTTATTTTATTTTATTGAAATAAATAATTTAAGATTATAGGTGTGAAAATAAATATAATAAATATTGAATAATGGTGAAAGTAACATTTTAAGTAATTTATTATATTAATGAATTGGTTGATTAAATTAATTTATCAATTTTTTTTTAATTATAGTTATTAATTTCAAATGTTATGTGTCAATTCTATATTAACTATCAAAATATTATGTGTGGACACTACATTACTTTTAGTTTTATAACAACTTTACATTATATATAGATATACAATAAACATATCTTAAGAGATTCGGTCCCTCGTAAGAAATATCTTTTAGTATTTTGATTACTTATTTATTTTTTGAATTTTCTTGGTTAACTTTGACTGTTTGAGAAAACTTTAATCTATGGTTCTTATTTTATTAAAAAGATAGAAAAATAATTTTATTTTTATATTCCACTATTTTTCTTCACCATTTAAAAAAAAAATAATCTACTCCCTCTGGATTTTAATGTTTGTCGTTCACTGTTCACGCAGGGTCCCTAAGTGGCCCGGATGACGCACTATTTGACTCCAAAAAATTTTGTACTTTTTTTCCAAACGTACGTTAATAGTTTACGTACGTCCCAAAAAAAGTACGGAATTTTTTGGAGTCAAATAGTGCGTCATCCGGGCCGCCTAAAAACCCATACGTAAGCAGTAAACGACAAACATTAAAATCCAGAGGGAGTATTAATTTACTTCATATATATGTTTGTGATCACTATTGTATACACACACTACCTAAGAAGTCAAATTTGATACACTTTGGCTGTTTAACGCCAAAGACTTTATCGATTATGGTAAATAATTGATGAATTAACTCGTCCAATGTGAACATGATTAGCTTTAAATTTTTGAAATTTAACAACAATACAAATTTCCTTTTTTTTTCTTTCTTTTTTGAGCAAGTGGACTGGTAATTCATAATTATCTGTACTTTATATAAATAATAAAATTACGAGAGGTAATAATTATCCTAAGCCTAATTATCACTATTTAATTAAATACACTTAGTGGAAGCCAAGTAGTACAATAATGCCAAACATGACTCGAGAACTGGGTAATTAATTGGCTGTGGAAATTGGCAAAAGAGACAGAGATCGGACGTCAGCCATGAGAGCACTTGTATGATTAATTTCCCTCCCTCCGAGTGAATTTTTTTACCGAAGTTTTCTTTTCGATCTATTCGGGCCGGAAAAAAAACGAAAAGTGTTCTTAAATGAAGTGGCTCGCTCAATATATTTTACTTTATTCTCAAAATTTCTATTCAAAACTTTAATTTTAAATGAACAAGTCTCAATCATAAATCTCGATATGGGTTCAAAATTTTATTTAGAAACAGAGATTATAACCATTAAAATAGTAATCATAAGGTATGGAAGTGAGCGCTGCCAAGCCTATAAGGCCCCGCTATGACATTCTTTAGGAGTATATGGCTATAATGATCAAGGAAAAGGTGATTTTGATTGAAAAGCTCCCACCCTAATTAAATCTCGTAATTTATTATCATAGGGTGCTGATTAGGACCAAATTAATGTGCATTTCCTAACTCAATTTGACTAGTCAAACATCTTTCCCATATGCAGTCATGTGTTGCTTCATGTTCAACAGTAATAACCCCAGAATTTGAGGTTGAATGTTTCACTTTCATTTCCCCTTTTGCTTCTGTTTTAAGTTTTTATACGAGTTTTTTTTTTCATTTGATAAACCAGGAAGATTCAATCTATTAAAGAGTAAAGTATTACGAGTAATTTTGCTTATTTTATAATTAAACTAATTGTTTTTTATTTTAAAGTGAGAGTATTAAACAATTTACATCGATCAGCTCGTAGTTAATACACTTTTTAATTTTTTTTGGTAAATGAGATTTGTTTCAATTTTTCTTTGGGGCTCAAAGTGGCGGGCTGTTTTACGAATTAGGCTGACAGTTAATCTGACAGTAAATGGGCCCAAGTTTTTTATGGGCCCTCGGAATTTCAGGAATTTGTTGATAAACTCTTCCAGATTAACAAACGGGAAGTAATCTTGAAGCATGCTTTATTCAAACTAAAGTTTTGAAATAATTGGAGAACTGTACAAAGGTAAACATGATTGATCTACAGTTGGTTATGAAAGATCACTAAACATAGCTAAATTGATTACTAAAAAATTCAACCTGCCCGTCTCAAATTCGAGTATGCAACCTTGTTGGGAGATATTTACCTCTTCTCACCGGTCGATGCTTGAACTTGAGACCGAAAAAAAGATCAACCATGTACAATACATTTGGTAGAGGATTCTTCAAGGTGTTGTTGAACTCCAGATGGGTTATTGCCAAAGCACCCTTTTGACACCATTTGAGTCTCTGCCCCAATATCAGAAACATGAACCTCTGCCAACTGATCTTGAGGTTCTCTTGTCCCATAGGTTAATGCAGCAACAAATTTCTCTAGAGCATCCCTCATCCAATCGTATCGGCAGAGCTCATTTGCCTCCTCTATGGTAACCTACAATTGTAAAATATATTTGGGTCAGTTGTAAAAGAAATGTCATAATGATGTGAAATAGAGCCTAGGAGTTTTTGGATCAATTGGAAAAGAAGTCTATGAAAAAGGGTTCAACCAAAAAATAAGTATAATTTTGATCTAATCGTTGGATCGGACTAAAATTTAGAAGGTAGGTAGTCCATAAAATTTGGAAAAAATTGAGCGTGATCAGAGTAAACGATCAAGGTATGATTCCGAGACCCGGATTCTCCAAATTCGACCCCAAAAAACCAAAAACTATAATTTATATGAGGATATTTAAACTTATTCTTATGTTATTTTAGGCTTTACAAGTTATTATTGTTACTATCAAATTTTGTCTTTTCTCTCGATTGAGTTTTTCCATAATTCTTGCTTCACACAATTAACATATTATGTGTTGTGTTTCACATTATCATAAATTTATGAGTTTAACATCTAATTAATAATACTCTTTCTGTTTTAAATTACTCGATAGTTATTAATTAGTAAAAGAAATAAGTGATTGAGAATTTTATATTTTTACCCATTTCCTATTGTAAGAAGTCTGTCCTGGCCAGTGGTCAAGCTCTTCAGTCACCTCTAATGAAAACATGTATCCTCTACAACCTCTACCTTGGCTGCAGCTATTCTGACTACTCTTGCTTCTGAACTCCCAAACCCCGAGCGGATTTTCCTGTAACGAATAAAAAAATTAAAGGAATTTTGTCAGGATTAAAATCAGAAAGTGTTGCTTTATTTTCTTTTTCCTAATTCCCAACAGCTAAAACTTTAAACTGCGGTAATTTCTACAAAACAAAGTAGGAACGTACACTAAGAATGCCTTGGATCCCTGCTTCCTCCATGGCCTCGCGACTAGCAGCTTCATCAAGTGTCTCATCGTCCTCCCACCCGCCCTGGGAATTTAATCAAATCAAAACCCATTTATCAGAATTTTCTTCCATGGTTTTCTTCTTTTCTGTAAGGTAAAATGTGCAAAGTGTGTGTACAATTAAGTTACCTTTGGGAATACAAGATCGTCACGATTTGGAGTTGAGATCATTAGAACAAAAACCCTACTGTTCTCCAAATCAGTACTGCTGTCTTGATTCTTGCAGTTCTTGCCAAATTTGTAAGGAATGCACCTACACAAAACCAATGGTACTCTAAATGAGTTTCAAGACTAGACAAATTGAACTCAGCACCAAAGCACGAAACACTAATTTTGTTTGCACAGAATCTATCGAGTAAGGAACATAATGGACAAATACTTCCACCAACTCTATATGTAATGATCGAATTAATAAAATTTTATTTAAAGAAATAAAAAACTGTAAGAAATCTTTATATATTGACAATGTTAAAAACATTTGGTTTGCACATGCAAAGTACGTTTCAAGTGTGACATGAATTTAAGACGTAGCTAACTTCTCTTTGCACAAAATGTCAACCCCTAATTAGGCTCCCTAACCTGTCACTATTTTGCTTTTTTTTCCTCAAATTAAAATGAACCGACCCACCGACCGTGGCAAAGCCACATTAATGGTGTGGGGAATAATGACCTATATATATATATTTCTGGATTCTGGAAATTAATGATCGAGATGATGATGGACGTAAGTAGCATGTGAAGAAGAGAAAAGTCAAATGTTTTACGTGGTCCTCTCCTCCGGCCAGTTTTTATCATCGAGCGTTGACTCTCCTGATCATTCCCTAGAATCAAGTCATTCGTATACTCCAATTGTAATTTGTTCATGCAAACCCAGAATCTACTCCAATTGAAATGTTACTTTCTCCACTGAAATCACTCTTAGGAAAATAATACTACGAGAATGATTGAATAAAATGTTACTTTTGGTTAGCATTTAAAATTCATTAAAAACTATCATTTTGTGCTAGTTTTGTACTCAAGAACTCTAGAGGAAAATAAAAAAATCACTACTTTATTATTAAACAATAATACTTATTTAATTATTTATTTTTAACTTATAACTTATTCTAACATATAATACAGTTAAAAATAATTTTGTACAAATAAGATATTTGATTAAAATTAAATTAACAAACAAAATAAAACAATTAGGAGATAAGGTTGAGCATAAACTCACATTCTTAAAAATATAGATTAATATATATTAAAATAAAATGGCAAATAAGTAATTTTAACTTTTTCATGGATTCGGAAAAGTGAGATTTCCTATTCCCTAGCTAAGAATCATTTTCTCTCATTTTGTGAAAAGTGCAGACCTTAAGGAAAGTTAGATTCTTAGGATGTCAGTTTTCTCTAAGCCAACTAAACACAATAACGTTTTGAATTTCTCACTTTCTAGATGATTCAGCTAACAAAATGCTATCTAATTAAAATTGAGAATTAACATTTGAACAAATGGTAATACTTAAAAAGGTTAGTGTGTTGATGTATTTATGTATTTAAGTATAAATTTCTTATTACCTTAAAAATAAAACATTTTTATGCAATTAATAATAAATATCATGATCTGTGTTAATTTAGTATGGAGTCACTATAAGATTAGAGCTTTAACTAAGGACATGGGTCACAAACACAATTAGATAATTGCTGATAATTGCAGAGTCCATATATACCCATTGATTGGTGAAGAAAAGAAGAAGAATAAAACAAATGATGAAATGAAACAACTACTTATAAGTAACAAGAAAGATAAGAACAGAGGAAAATCGTATATACCAAAGAAAACATGTAGATATGTATAAAAGAAATTATTAAATAATAAATGTTTATATGTTTTGAGAGTTTGATGATTAATGTGTACGTACCCAGCAACAAGTCTAAATTGGTCCATGTAACGTTGCCTGTGCCTCCCAGTTCTCGCTGCTAAACATGCCATCATATATTATCCTTATAGAATCCTTCTTGCTTTGGTTAATTAATTAGCAGCACCACAGCAGTTAAGCAGAATGGTTCGATTTCTTTTTGGATTTACAAGAACTCAACCGCGCGCAGACCTGCTATAAAACCCTCAAATCCCTCGCTACTGGCTCAACCTTACTGACTTTGCAAGTTGCAACTGCTGGGCAATGCGCCTGGACTGCACCTTTTGCTTCCCTTTTTTCAAGAAAATATGAATCTGAGTTGCAATAAATAGGGAACGGATCGAGGAGGAGTTGACACCGACGGAAGAGGAGGTAGCTGGACATTAACTTGCAGAGAGGAAAGGACAGACAATAATAAAAAAAGGGTAAAAAGATCTATTTTGAAAAAACTTAAAAGATGATTTATGTATGTGCGGTCAAGGATGGCAGCTGGGTGTGGGTGAAAAGAATTGATCGCAGAGAATGATTCGTCGACGTTTGCAGCAAGTTCTGCTCATCATCTGCTCATAATAATCGTTCGATGATGCTTCATAGAAACAGCACTTAATCTATGAAATTGGAGTCAAGCTTGTTGTACTTTGTACCCACAAAAACTAAAGAAAAGAAGATTACTTTATAATAGTAGTTTGTAGTACTACATAGAAAGAAAAGATTATTTAGATAACTAATAGGATTTTTTTTTCTCTATTACTCAATTACCCTGATATGTTTAATTATAAATTCACAACATTTAAATGCACGATGATATATATTATCATCGCACATTTAAATATTGTGAATTTATAATTAAACACAATCAGAGGTTACTTTTAAAATTCTAATTCTAACTAAAATTTTAATATATAAAAACTACTAAAAGAAAACGGATGGAATATCATTTTTTATGTTCGTTTAATTTGTATGACTTGGACCCGATCTTTTTTGGGTATGACTTGGACCCGATCTTTTTGTATATGTGTTGACGTGGAGTCTCCTGTTGCGTGATTTTGACCTTTTCATTTCCTCTCCTTTCTCTCTTTCAATTTACTTGTCCATTTTTAACACTCTCTGGTCTCTATCTATGTATACAAATGGGAATATAAGAAAACTACTAATGCTACTGTTTTATATGAGGATCTAGTCCTATACGACTATCAATTTGCGTGATCTAACTAAACATGTTAAGATGAAACACCGACAAGTCATATGTAATTTTTCTCAAATTTGATAACCTAATTATTATGGCTAAGTTATTTTGCTGAAAAAAAAAGTAAGCCAAAAATTTAATCGTTAAATAAAATAATTTCTTTTCTTAGCATCCAAAAAAAAGTATGAAATTTTGTTTCTATATCCAGTTGTTCACTTTGGCAAGGAAAAAAGAGAGACTAATTTGTTATAGTAAGATCGTGATTCGTGAGTATGTATTTTATTAATTATTTTATTAGTGGTAAAGATATAATTAGAAATTCGACTTAGGTTTAAACTTCACATCTGCGTATAAAAAAGAATCAAGATATTTGTAGTTCAAAATAATAGAAGAAATTGATATTCTATTATCACATACTTTAAGTTCGAGTTTAGATAATAGAAGAAATTGTAACGAGAGTATCACCTCTTCAGATTTAAACCCTATTGGGACAAACATGACCATCAGAGAAAACTGGGGAAAACGTACTGGGTAACTTCATTTAACCACAAATTATCCAATAAGCATAAGTTAATTACAAAATATTCCTAGCCTCTAAGCATATGCATATTGATTGCACTACGGTCCAAAACGTTTACTTTGAGTCAACTCTCATCATCTTCACCACATATGCTAACGATCAATAATTGGAATAAAACTTATCCTTATTTGAGAAGGAAAAAAACATAAAAGGATGAAGTCATCACTTATCATCAGTATGGTTCATGACTTCAAAACACGTGGAAATGAGTAGGCCCTTACCTGATTCAATACTCGTTTATGTCCACATCCTTGTTCCAATCAATCCCTCTACTTGCATAAAATGTGTGTGATTGCAAATTAATAATGACCCTAATGGCTCAACTATATAACAAATTCAATAGAAAGGCTTCTTCTTCTTCTTTTTTTGGGTGTTTTCGGGTGTGCTCATATCCTTTATATGCGTGAAACTACTCCCGTTAAAGCATCCGCGAACTTCGCAGTTGAATAGTTTCCCAGCACGATTCAAATCCGTAGACTACTCACGTTAGAATATTGTGAAGCTTCGAAATCAGAATAGTTTTCCAGGTGTGATTCAAATTCACATGGGCAGTGTAGCTTCCTGTTCTAAATGTTGCTGGCACGACATTAACGGTTTGACTTAAAATGTTCATAATTTGGACAAGATAAACTCGCTAGATATATTTTCAAATTTCACTTCTAACCACTTCCATTGGGCCCGATCATACATTTTGTTGGCCCAAATTGCATTTAAAAGGAGGATAGAACTGGTTCTCTCGGCCCGGCCTATAAGAAATTTATGTCTCAATTCCGTCAATCAAGAATTAGAATCCCACAATGATCATGGGCCTCTTTCAGTTTGCTTCATTTATATCACATGAAACGGGCCTTTTCATGGGCCTCGCTGCGCCTTCACTCTTTTGGGCTTCGTTGATAAGTTCAACGCAACCCTTGGTTAAAAAGGTCAACATTATTCCACTTTGTTGCATTGTAAAGTAATTTCAGAATAATCTATTTACATTTCTGAAAACTCAACATAAACAAGTTACAAGAAATAAATTAAGAATTTCAACCAAACAACAACGCAATGCACAACAACACAACGCCAACATTCAATAGCAGGGCCGAGTTACAATATATAAATTTGTATAACCCTCAATAACACACTTTAAGATTAGTAATAATGTAGTAATCATACCAGCATTAATCATATGCAGCAATGTGCTTTAGTATTTGGCATGCAATCGGTCAACCAAGTGAGCATGAACCAGTATTTTAGGGTTCATATTGTATTAATTAGACCTATACATAAAGGACCACAGCTTTAAAAAAGAAGAAGATAAAGAGTAGTATTTGTTTTTGCAGGAATGTCAATGGATGAAACCATGTGCGATACCACCTCCTTAACCTCAAGAAGCAATCGCACCTTCATGTGCTTCTCTTGGGCTTTATCAAACAGAACATGCACATAACTATTTTATACACCTATGCTTACAATTAATGTTAAAATAATTGAAGGCCCAAAATCTTCCTAAATTTTCCGTTCAAAACCATATGCAATAATTATCCTTTCTGATGAAAGAAAGAAAGCCACGTAGAATTCATAAGATGACAAAAGATATTCCCTTTGTCCTTGCTCACCGGAAAGGACAAACAGTATAGGCCGTGAATCCATTATGGATTGTAATGGAAAAGTCTTGTTTTCCACATTGGACGCCAAGTCTTCTGCCGCGCGCATGCTCATGTGGTCCTTATAGTTATTTCTATTATTTATGAGTATTTACCTAAGTGGAATTTGATTGTTTTGTTTCTCTTATTTTTCTTAAAAGAATAAGGAATAACTTATGAAAGCAACCCGTCATGTTACTAAGGAATACTTTAGAATTTATTTTACATATAAAAAAAAAATACCTTTAAAAATGCATCAACATAACCCTAAAGTTTTAAGAAGGAAACAATAATAGTCTGATGAGCTAAATAGTTCTTAATTAAGCTATTTTTGATTTTAGGGTACGATTGCTTCAATTTTACAAAATTTGAAGTATGATTTGACTAAATTATGAACTTAGAGTGTTCGTGTAATCCGAATATTAAGTAGAAACGTAGGTTGATTTCATAGCTTATCGAAAAAAAGGAATTAAAAGTGGTCTTGGATCTGGTGAATTTGGTCAATGTTTTGTGGTCTAGTAAAACCATGAAATCATATGAAAGAAAAAAAAATCAGCTAAGTGTTGTATGACTGTATCATCTCATTGAGGCCGAACATCTTGGCTTTCGGCATATGGTAAGGATTTAGATTAATTATATCCTAAGTTAATTAGACTAAAGTTAAATACAATTAATTAGCTGCCATACTAATATAAATCAATGATATAGTTATTATTATAATAGGGTGATTTATTAATTATTTTCTGGGTGTACCAATGATAGAGTGACAAGGTTTTTATTTTTATTCCAGAGAAGATTAATATTTCATGTTCTTCTGATTAGTTTAGTGGCATCAAAGATTTGCATATCTAATGGATACTTGTTAGTGTGACTTCCGACAAACATATGTTAATATGTGATTAAGCAAATTAATGGTCATTAATTACTTTTCCCTGCCCGATCCATTTATATTCAAATCTCTAGATTACCGAGAGAATTATCTCCCTCTAAAGCTCGAAAATGTTCGAACAAGATAGAAATATTGTTTTAATTGATTTGTGTCATGGTAGAATGTGGGGATCTACTCATGTATGTGCTTTACTTTGTGGACTACACATCACCGTATTGATAAATTTTCATTTATGAATTTGTTGATACTTTTTTATGGTTCAATTCAAATCACTTCTAACAAGGTCTACTTTCTTCTTTATTTTTCTTATTCTTTTTTAGTTCTAGAAATTTATTTTCTATTTTATATTTCCATAGTTTTTTTTTTAGGATTGTTTGTAATTTTAAAAAATTATCACTATTTCCAATTTTTAATTTCGGTTAATTTTTATTACTTTCAAGTTTCAAAAAATTCACCCTAGCACGCCCAAAAATCGATAACGGGTCTATAAGATTGCAAGTTGCTCAAAAATCAGATTAACCAAAGCATCGCACTCGTGAGACCTGATTAGTCGTATTTATAGCATAGAAACTAGATTAAAATAATGTTTCATAGCACATGCATAACAAATACTCATTAATCCCTTAATTATCCTAATAATAACTTTAAAAAAAGGTCTAAAAAAAGCACTAAATTGTAGGAATAGTGAGGTGTTTTTTTCTGAAAAGGAATGAAACATGTATCATGGCCCTACTTTCTTGAATCTTGATTGTCGCCTCAAAATTTAGAATCTCCAAAATTTATAATCCAACATAGCTTTTAATTCTAGCTTCTGTAGTTTGGATCCCGATAACATTTTGGTTCCTCTGCTCTGCATCCAATCATAAATTTCTTGCTGATACAATCTGTAGGGTCCTTGAAAAGACACATGATTCACTACTGTCACATTCCCTTCTCTCTTCTTTGCTTTTTCTGGGAAAATTCCTTGCAAATCATCTCATTACCATTAGGATTCCAACATCATTACTAACTAACTTAATCATTGTGTGCTCAAAAATAAGCTCTTTTCGAGTTGATGTAAATTAAGAATGAGTATTTTAGTCATTCGATAGAGTTTTGATCATTTACTCATATAAACATTCTTACCACCAACAAATCTAACTTTTTCTTACAACAAAAGTAACCGAATTTGGTTCTAGAATTGCACCAGTTAGGTGTATGTATGTGTCTGTCCTAAAATGTGAGCCGTAGGGTAAACTACATACTTGCCAGAAAGGTTAATTAATTAGAATTGTTCATAATTTCTAAGATCGTATTTAATTATTAGTGTTAATCAGTCTAATTTAAGCAAGCATTTTCTTCTTTAAGAAAGGTAGGTGGCACATACGTTTCATTAAAGACTCACTTTCCCTAAACAATACAATCACAAATCCAGTGCTAGCTGGCCTTTTATCACCGTTTTTGTTTTTGTCTTAGGTTCTAAGTTCTAACAAGAAGTGCATTCTTTAAACCCGGTAGCTAGGACTAATCTTGCTCGTTTTAGCTCGGCTCACTAAGGTTTAAAGTGTTCCCAATACACAATCACTCCTTACTTAATTATCACCAATATTGACCTCTCGTGTGACAGATAAGAGTGTTGATTGATCCATGCGTACCAACGGTCCGTTGGATTTTTATAAATAACAACTGATATTTACTGAGATCAGATTCTTCAGAAGGCCATTTCCAGTGAGAACCAGACATGGGGAAATAAGAAAAGGAAAGGAAAGAGGCCCATCTAGAAGAAGTTTTATCAGTGAAATTCCAATTACTTGAAGAGTTTTGAAAGGATAAGTGATTTCCAGGAAAAGAAAATTTCCTTTTCTTGTAGCCAAAAGAAGTCCTTACGTGGGTCTGGTGGCAAATTACTGTTTTCTGAGTGATTAGAAGGAAAACGTACCAAACAGCACTTGTTATCCTACTCCATTTTTAGTCCTAAAGAGAGACAAACCAAGGATTAACAGGACTAATTAGGTGTGTAAACTAATCCACTGTGTTTTCATGCAAATCTCCATGTGCAATGCCACCTTTAACCTCTACTATCAGCTGCCAAAAGCTAGCACTAATTAATTAATCCTACAAATCAATGTAAAAATCGAGACCCCTTCTCTTCGTCTCAAAATGTTTGTCCCGTTATTCTTAGTTACTCTCTAATTATTGCTACCGATAAGTCCGAGTTGTCGTTGTGATTGTTGCAAAACAGAACAAACACTTTGGGACGGAGGGGTGCGGAGCATTAAAGACTCCATGATTGCCCAAATGACAGCATTGCCCTAATCTTTCTACAGCAGCAGAAGCTTGGATTTCAATGCTTGACTTTCATTATTCTTCTGCTCATTTGCATCATCCCCTAATCTTAGGATTAGCTGTATTATATTATAATACCCTGTCATATTATATGATTAATGTAAGGTTGTAGACTGAGCAGCATTGGTGCATTTATGACTTATGACCAATATTTTTTATTTGGGTTGGAAATCAACAACATTTTTAATCTCTTACTACTATAGTATATAAAAAATAAAAAATAATTGCTTGTAGATTATAGGTTGTTCTGACCAATAAGAGAGCTAATCTAAACACAAATGACCAGACAAGGCCACGTGTGTAGGTCCTCCATAGCCCTCTGCCTGCCCTTCCATTTTCCTCCATTTTAGCGCTTGAAGTCTAAAAATTTCATTTTCACTCGATTAAGAATCGAACCCGACATGTATTTACCAGCCGAACTACAACTTATTTATATTTTTTAATGTACACCATTTCCCAAAATCTCCCCAACAATTTTATTATATATTATTAATCAGTTCCCTTCCACCCCATTTTTAGCAGGAGCGCCTATCAGAATTTTTTTCCCAGCTGTTTGAGTCAATAAAAAGAGAGAGAGAAGAGATGGCCATTTTTTCCAAAATATAAGAGCAGCAGCAGTAGTAATAAGTTCTAGTACCATCATCTCAGGTTTCTTTCTCTGATCAGAATTCTCTTTGCTTCTAACTCCTTTTTTTTCTCTATTCCAACATTAAATTTTGGTGGGTTCTTTTTTTTTATAATTCAAAGACTCATGTGACATGTTTTCAGTGACACCAAAAATATCCTCATATCTCTCACATAATTAAAATACTCATTATTGTATTGTCTTCAACATTACTGCCAAAGAAAGATGTTGCCAATCTATGATCCAAATGACAATGAAGCTGGTTTGAAGCTTTTGGAGGACCTGACAACAAATGCACCCCAAATCCAAAATCATGTTCTAGAGCAGATACTGTTGAGAAATTCCCACACAGAATATCTTTATGGGTTTCTTAATGGCCAAGCTGATAAGAAATCCTTCAAGGAGAAAGTCCCTGTTGTTAATTATGAAGATATCAAGACTTGTATTGAGCGAATCGCAACGGGATATTCATCTAATCTCATTTCAGCTCAACCCATCACTGAGTTCCTCACCAGGTACATATTTCTCTCTTTTTTTGAGTTTTATGGTTTTTTCCCAAAGATTGAATCTTTATCAGGTTAATCAATTAGATTCCGTGTTGTTATTTTTTGCAGCTCGGGAACTTCAGGAGGGTTGCCAAAGATGATGCCTTCTACAGCTGAAGAATTGGACAGGAAGACATTCTTTTACAATCTCCTATTTCCTGTCATGAATAAGTAAGAAACTTTACTGGCAATTGTTCTAGATAATGTAACAGTACTGAAAGAAAAGGCAGTAGAGTACGTACTGAGACTGTTTTCTTTTTCTTGTCCTGATTTCAGGTATGTTGGTGGATTGGACAAAGGAAAAGGAATGTATCTCTTGTTCATAAAACCTGAGATCAGCACCCCTTCTGGTCTTATGGCCAGACCGGTTTTAACCAGTTACTACAGGAGCAGTAACTTCAGAAACCGGCCGTTTAACCGGTACAATGTTCTTACAAGTCCTGATGAGACCATTTTGTGTCCTGACAGTAGGCAGAGCATGTTCTGCCAGTTGCTCTGTGGTTTAGTGCAGCGCGGTGAGGTGTTAAGGGTTGGAGCTGTATTCGCATCTGCTTTGTTGCGAGCTGTCAAGTTCTTGGAGGATTACTGGAAGGAGCTGTGTACGAACATTAGAACTGGCCAAGTCAGTGATTGGATTACTGACCCGAGCTGCCGGGACATGGTGTCGGAGATCCTGAAAGAACCTAATGCAGAATTGGCCGACTTGATTGAAGCTGAGTGTGGTGGTAAATCGTGGGAAGGAATAGTGAAAAGGCTATGGCCAGGAACCAAGTACATTGAAGTTATAGTGACAGGTTCTATGGCACAATACATACCAACCCTTGAATTCTACAGTGGTGGGCTCCCTCTAGTTTCAACAATGTATGCTTCCTCTGAATGTTATTTTGGGATAAATTTGAAACCATTGTGTAAACCTTCTGATGTTGCCTATACCCTCCTCCCAAACATGGCGTTTTTTGAGTTCCTCCCCGTCGAGAAAGACCACAGAGATAAAGAGGTGATGAAAGATGTCCAATGCAATGGTAGTACTGTTCCTGATCAGGATCATGTCGAAACTGTTGATCTTGTTGATGTAAAGCTAGATCACTACTATGAACTAGTTGTGACAACTTTTACAGGTAAAACTTTTCACCCCACCGAAATCAAATTCTTTATGCATTCTTATAGTTTTGTATATGATACAAAGATTGCATCTTTTTTGCCATTTTTTTGGTTTTATCAGGACTGTACAGATACAGAGTTGGGGACATCCTGAAGGTGACTGGTTTCTACAACAAAGCTCCTCAATTTCGTTTTGTGCACCGGAGGAATGTTGTCTTGAGCATCGACATGGATAAAACTAATGAGGAAGATCTCTTACAAGCAGTGACAAAAGCGAAACTCCTGATCGAACCACTAGGCTTACTGCTGACTGAATACACAAGCTTTGCTGACACTTCCTCCATACCGGGCCACTATGTTCTGTTTTGGGAGCTGAAAATGAAAGAAAACAACGATCCTTTACCGGACCTCGACCCAGTGGTGATGGAGAAATGCTGCTCAACAGTAGAAGAAGCTCTGGATTCTGTGTACAGGAGGTGCAGGAAGAGGGATAAATCAATTGGGCCATTAGAGATTAGAGTGGTGAGGCATGGAGCATTTGACGCACTCATGGATTTCTGTGTTTCTCAAGGATCTTCTGTCAATCAATACAAGACACCAAGGTGCATCAAATCTGAGGAATCCTTAAACATTTTGGATTCAAGACTTGTTGGAAGATTTTTCAGCAAGGAAACTCCTTCTTGGGAGCCATTTAGGTTGGAATCTTGATTGATATTTAACTTTTAAATTAATTTGCATATTATGTGCATGGTGTTTGACATGATATTTATCTGGGATATTGTAAAACTTGATTTCTATCCTCTCTGTGCCTTAATGGTCATTGTCTTCTTTTATTTTTATTTTTTTGTAATTCTGTACCTAATCTGAATGATTAATTAATTACATGTGTTTCTAGATTTTTAACTATTTTAATCTAGTTTGCCGACACACGCCAGAGAAACTGATGAGTTCGTTGAAAATGGAGCACAAAATGTAGTAGATGTCAAACTGGTTACTTCTCGATTCATCTCTTTACTTATTTGATACTCAAGATTTTTCTGCTATCAGGTACGATTAGTGGACAAGACACATTGTTCATAAATAAGCGAATGGTACACTCGGTATCCTTACTACTAGTAAGGATAGTAATTCAGCAATGGTGGAATACAACTCGTAAAATAAAATAAGGAAAAAAAGAAGAGACATGGCAGTCTTTTGAAAGTGTCATTGCACTATCGCTTTCATACAATTTCGTTATCTAAAACTCTCAAAGTATAACGTCTCCACCCAATTAATAGTAATTAATAAACTAATAATGCTTCAAATTAATACAAATGAAGTTAATGAAAATGTAGCTATTGCTGAATCTCACCCCGCCTATTAAAACTAATTTAATATAAATGGATTTCATGGATTTCATATACTAGGATGAATATTTTGATATTTATAAATGCCTCTCAAAATTATTTTATTTGATAAAATAAACTAATCTTGAACATTTTCCTTATCGAGTGAGCTCGATTTTCACATTATATATTATATGAAACTTAAGGATGGGAAGATGATCAGCCTTCGCGTGCGCCAACACTATCCAACACGCAAGAAATGAAGCCTTAAAAAAATGTGGGTGTTCATCTTTTTAAGGAAAGAAGAAGGAAGAAGGAGGGGAAGACTTGTGATTAATGAAAGCAACAAGCTTGAGAGTTGGTTCTAAGCAACTCCTTTGCCAAACTTATAGTCAATCAAGTTGAAAACAAACTCATCTATGAAACACATGATGTACAATAGTATGTAATAAGTAATTACTCGTTATATGAATTAATTTTTTATTTTATTTTTGTTATTCTTTTAAAGAAAGAGTTGATATAGACTAGTGAAAATTAAACGGACACATTTTTTTAAAATAAAATGAAATTTACGACCACCTAAATTAGCTTATAGAAGATTATTCTAAATTAAGAGTTTGAACCTATAAAAGTAGTGTATATCATATATGATGAACAGATATCAAAAGGGTGTGGATGAGAAAGAAAATGGAAGGAAGGGTGTACATGTAAGGCTTTATATAGAGAGGCACGCAGAGGCCAACATGAGGCCACGAGGGGAGGGGGTTAGGCGGAGATCCATGAACCATGGACATGGAGAGCGGGTGGGGCATGGAAATGAGAGGAACCCAAGGAGACAAATTAAACTGTACAAAGTTATAGGCCCTTTTGGATTTGTCTCACTGCATTTATGTCAAACATGTGGCCTTAACCACCACCAAACTCTACCCATAACATCCCCTCCCTCCTATCTCCTCCGTCAATTCTTCCCACCCTCACCTTTCACCATTCTATTCGGAAAAAGCTTGGGTATATCATAATGTAGGGGTACATCATGACGTACCTACATCATGATCTAGAATGATGACACATGCTCCAAATAGTACTAAAAAATTATGGTATGTTTGATCACAGATGCATCCTTTTTTATCATGCTAGTTGATTCAGCTTGATGAATAATTATTCACAACACAACCTCAAACTATTTTAAAATGAGTGAAGCCATTGTGGTCCAATTTTAGCTGTTACAATCAATGTCTGAAGTGGAATAGCTACGGAGATCATGCATCTCATCAGTCCATCGCTCATCACATAAAAATTAGCCCCACGCAGCAAATTAAGCAATGGTTAGCTGCCACAAACATTTTGATTCAAATTTCTTAATTCAAGTGGTTCCACGCTCTTATCCTCAATTTTTTAAGAAAAATATTTAATTTTTTTGCAAATGGAGTAAATACTTATAAAAATATTTCTTTTTCATAATGTGTTAATTTAATACAAACATGATTAGTTTTAACCAAGTACGTATATATATATCTCACAACTAAAAAACAAGAGAAAAAAAATAAAATCTATGCATCCTCACTCAATGAAATTAGCAAGGTATGGAACCAGCAACCATCATTTCAAGGCATGAGACTTGCCATGTTCTACATCGACTGAAAAATATTGACAAATGAGATTCATATGAGACTGAACTCAGCAATCCAATGACTAGCTTTTATATATATATATAGGATCTCATATATTACAGTCGATGTGTAGCAAAGCAGATAATCACCATTCGAGTTAAGCTAGCTACAACATAGAGGTGATGATATCAAATTATTTATATAAACTAATTTTAATCTCATTCGTTGTGGGAGTTATAGAAAAGGGATGGCACGTTAACATTGTGGGAAGGTTTTAAGGATTAAAGATTTCCTCTCAAGCGGTCTCCGTTAATAATTCATCATATTATTTTCAGATGTATATAAATTTTAACCGTACGTAAAATGTTTAATTAACAAAGATTACATGATGCACCAAACTTCCCAATTTAGTATTTCTTCCTTCTCTATATGAGTGTAAAAATATTTTTCCAATTAACTAGAAAGTTTTATTAGTTTTTATAGATTCTCTTCTTTGTACTGAAAATGTTTCTTTTACTATGTTGTGGTTAGAATTGGAAATGTGGAAGTTTAATTAGTGGAGGAGGTGTAGAGACCAGGCACACGTGTGCTGGATTGATTGTTGGGGCATGGTTTTTGAATAGAAAAAGACAAGTTCTGGTAGCTGTTCTTTTTGACTGAAATCAAAATCCCCGAAAAGTTGTTGTGTTGTGTTGTGTCCTTTTAAAAGGGTGGTGTGCCCTACGGACGGGGTGGTGTGCCCTACAACACGTAATGCAAATTGCAAAATAGAAATGGTGATTGGGACTTTACTATCCCTTTTTCTTCTTAATGAGAGGGATAAGGTCATGTCCTTGTGCTCATGTGGTGGTGAAAGTGATGCGTCGGAAAGAGCATCAGAAAAATTAAGAGAGTCAGTGGGCCATTCTTTGCTTTCTCAAACAAAGCCCATGATCCATGGTGATATGATTTGGACCTCCAAAATTTTTGTCTCCCCTAGATAAGGGCCACTAACCCTATGACCAGCACCTTTCCATTTTTCAATCATTTGCTTAATTGAGAGAATAAATGAACTCGTGATTGGTGTGAATGATTCTGTACATGCTAACACTTTAAGTAAGAATCGTTGGTTTGTGTTGGAGTGATTATCTTGTTTGCAACAATTCATCGGTCAATTGTAAGTATAATTAGCTTTAACACAACGTGTTTGTTTCATTGTTTGTGATGCATGTAGTTCATATATAAAAATAGACAAAATTGTTAGAGAAATAAATTGACAGGGGAGCGTACGAGAGGCGAGGGAGGCCTCTTGTTTTTTAGATTTATTTTTAGTGATATAATTAGCCCTAATATAACGTATGTATTTATAATACGTGTAGTTCAGACATAAAAACAAACAAAATCATTAAAGAGAAATAAACTGACAATGAAGCTTACTAGAGGCAAGGGAGGCCTCTCTTTTTTGGATTTGTTTTCAAGTGATGTTATTAACCCTACATTTAGCGTGTGTTGTGTGTTTTATGATACATGTAATTCAGATATAGAAATCGAGAAATAAATTCGCAGGGTAGCCTACCATAGGCAGGGGAGGCCTAATGTTTTTTGGATATGTTTTCGGATTGATGTGTCAAGTAACTTGCATTTGAACGGTTCTTCTCTTATATTTATTTTTTAAAAACAAAATTTTGTTTGCATTGAAAACTATAGAGAAAAAGATTTTGTGGATAATATAAATCTGTCTACAGTACTTTATTGCACCTTATAGGGTCAGACTCATGTAGGGTTCCACAGTAACGTCGGAGGACTGATTTTAAGTTCAAATGTTAGTTGCTAATCTTGCTTCCAATGACCTTGAAAACAATAAAATGAAACGAAAAAAAGTAGAAGACTCTCTTTCGGATTTTAGATCTAGTTTATGATGCTACATTTTAACAAGAATCTAACTATGAATACATGAATAATTCTTGTATATAATATCATATCATAATTTATACTCATTTACGTATTGTTGAATCCACCGTTGATTATGAGATCAACAACCACAATTATGTGAAATGATATTAGCGGAGCAAGTAAGGTATTCCGAAGAGGAGTACATTTCAGTACTCTCTTATTTTTAAAATATGCAAAAGAAATTAGTTTTCTGCATTATTATTTTAATGACATAAAAATTATGATTTCAATTAACATAATTAATGATGTGACCGATTTAAAAAAGGAAAAGAAAAGAAAAGATTCTATTTTCCTACTTTTTTTTCTCTAATGATAACCGATGAGATGATGGTAGTGGACCGAACTACCGGTAGTTCGTTTGGGCTTTGGGATAAATGAAGGTTCGAATGAAGATGCCAACACATTCGGTAGTAGCCCGTCAGTTCTATATATTTTTGTTTTGATAAAACAGTTCTAATTTATAAGGCTGCTAGTACTCATTTTTGGGCCTTCAGCCTATTGTGTGTACCTTTGTGCAAAGGCTTTTTTTTATGGCCCAAAAAAAAGGGAAAAAAGTTTTCCAAGTTTTATAAAGTATTGTTAAAATACTACGGTATATTTTTTTTTTCTTTCCCTGCACTCATTCCTTCATCCCCGAAGAGACCCAATTTATAATCACGGTAAAACCATTTCTTATAATTAGGATAAAACTATTTGAATATATAATAAATCTAATAGTTTTCGCATGTATTTTTAAAAAGAAAATTCGTGTAAATTTATATAAGGGTATTTTTGACAAAAAAAATAACTGGTATGGATTATTACAGTGTTTACCAAATGAGAAAAAAATTCAGAAAATCTTAAAAATTACAAGCAAACAATACGATTTTTTATTCGTAAAATGATTTCTTAGGTAAAATTCAAAATTAAACGATTTTTAAGGTAATTTTAGAATCCGTTAATAAGACGCTCCCTAAACACTTGACGCTGAAAAGAGATTCGAGAGGATATGAGAAGGAACAAGTTGAAACTAAAAATACCCTACAACTTGAAACCAAATTCGTTTCTTTAAAAATAAGAGTTATTTTTATAAGCTATTATTAATAGGATTTTGTTTACCTAAATAACAAATTCATCCAATATTTCTACACAAATCTAATTGAATTGTTTAATCCTCATTAAATGTATTACTTTGGACAATATGAGTAAAGAAAATACAAAAGTGGAACCCATAATGATAAAAGGAACAAAAGGTGAGGAAAATAGGAATAACTCTTCTTTTTTTACTGAGGTGAAAAAAATAAAGGAAAAAGAACTGCTTCACGATTTCGTTACTTTCTAGTACTAAAATCACCTAAAAAACTCCAAAACAAAAATAAAATAAATATTCACAGTCCACACTGGTGACTGTCCCCGGCCCCAACCCCTACTCCATCCTCATCATCATCACTGATCCAACGGCCCCCATCTTTCCAAACACGTCACCCCCACCCCGACCATTCTCCCAAACCCCCAAAACGCATCCCTCCTCTCCTCCTCAGTCCCCAATCCCAAACCCCCAGATCATCCCCTCCGCCTTCGCCTTCGCCTTCGCCGTCGTAAAAATGATGCCTCCCGATCTCCAACCGCGGATGCTCCGTTCTTACATAACCCCGACCATCTCCTCCTCTTCCCTCTCCTCATCCTCCTCCACTTCCTCCTTCAACAACAATGCCGCTCCTTACTCCCCCGACCGGACTTTCTCCCCGAACCCTAGCTCCTACTCTCGCGCCTCCTCCTCCTCCGCTTCTAGATCTCGTTTCTCAGCTTCTTCCTTCGCTCACAACGCCAGAATCGCCATTGCTCTCGTCCCTTGCGCTGTCTTCCTCCTCGACCTCGGCGGCGCGCCAGTTGCTGGAGCCTTAACCATTGGTCTCATGATCGCTTACATCCTTGACTCCGTCAACTTGAAGTCTGGCGCCTTCTTTTGCGTCTGGGCTTCTCTAATTGCAGCGCAAATCACTTTCTTCTTCTCTTCTGCTCTCGTCGCGTCTTTCAATTCCATACCTCTTGGCCTCCTTGCTGCGTTCCTCTGCGCACAGTGCAACTTCCTCATTGGCGCTTGGGCTTCGCTCCAGTTCAAATGGATCCAGCTCGAAAACCCGACCATTGTCCTAGCTCTTGAACGACTCCTTTTTGCTTGCATACCGTTCATAGCTTCATCTCTCTTTACATGGGCCACCGTCTCTGCTGTTGGCATGGACCATGCTTCTTACTACCTCATGATCTTCAACTGCTTCTTCTACTGGCTTTTTGGAATTCCTCGTGTTTCTTCCTTCAAAGCAAAGCAGGAAGCTAAATATCACGGTGGGGAAGTTCCAGATGACAACTTAATTCTTGGCCCTCTAGAGAGTTGCATCCATACACTCAATTTGATGTTTTTCCCGTTAGTGTTTCACTTTGCATCGCATTACTCGGTTGCTTTTTCTTCAGCTGCTTCTATTTGCGATCTGTTTCTCTTGTTCTTTATTCCATTTTTGTTTCAACTCTATGCTTCCACCCGTGGTGCTCTTCGGTGGTTGACAAAGAATGGGCACCATTTGCATAGCATTCGTGTGGCGAACGGAGCAGTTGCATTGGTTGTTTTAGTGATCTGTTTGGAGATTAGAGTTGTTTTCCATTCATTTGGACGCTACATTCAGGTTCCACCTCCTTTGAGCTATCTGCTTGTGACTTTGACTATGCTTGGAGGGGCAGCTGGAGCCGGTGCTTATGTGCTTGGTATGGTTTCTGATGCATTTAGCTCAGCAGCTTTCACTGCTATGGCTGTAACCGTCAGTGCTGCTGGAGCAATTGTCATAGGATTTCCCATATTGGTACGTACTTTGATTTCTTCTGACGTTTGCTGATTCTAATATTTGTTTTGTTTCATTTCATGGGCTTATCCAACATTTGATCTTATGCACTCGTTTTTGCATGATATATTGTAGTTGTCTATGAGTAGAGCATGTGTTGTGTATTTGTGTCAGTGTGTACTTTTTTCCCAATCTAAACTTCGAGTGTTTAAAGTTGAATTGTAGAATTGTTTCAGTCAAAGTGAGTGGCACTAATGATATTTTAATTTGAGTTCACATGATGATGGTGTAAGCAGGTTTTGAGAATGCATATTTGGTTTAGAAGCATGCCTGTTTGTAGAGCTGGATGTGTTGTTTTTTAAGGACATTAGGCATATGTGTATTGGAAGAACCTTAAGTTCCTAAAGGAGTACAAAATCGGGGGAGGAAATCCCCATAGAATGAGCTCAAACTTGGTCCTCTCATCCTGTCCCTAACCTAATCTAGCATCTATATCATGATTACCTCGATAGGAGTCCAGTAGCTTTCCTATCCTTTATCTGCAGCTCTGGTTAACATCATACAACTTTGCAAATTTTGTTCTGTGCTAGTATGAAATATGAAGTATAATTTCAGTTGCTAGTGTTGAAGTTGGTGTTATTGTTTAAAGCTCGTTAATAAATATTTTTATTGACCGTCTCTATTGACTTTGAAAATACCTTTAAGAGTTTAGATAGTATTTGTTGTGTATGCATATTTGTGGACTCCACTGTATATTTTTAAGAGCTACCTGAGATATGCTGCCAAGATTTGAGGCTTGGGAGCGCATAGCTAAGGTTGTCCCTTCTGGTCAATTTTCTGTTTCTCATGATTAGTTTGAGATGACAAAAAATGTTCAAAACCAGATTAATAGGTTATGTATCTAGTTGTATTTTCTCAAAGACCATTATTTTCATGTATATGTAGACAATAAAAGCAGATTTAAATGATCTAAAATATTTGGTTCATGTTTCTATTATTTTGCAGTTCATTCCGCTGCCTTCTGTTGCTGGCTTTTACTTGGCACGTTTTTTCACAAAGAAGAGCCTCCCGTCATATTTTGCATTTGTTGTGCTTGGGAGTTTGATGGTGACCTGGTTTGTGCTACATAATTTCTGGGATCTAAACATTTGGGTGGCAGGCATGTCCCTGAAGTCCTTCTGTAAACTGATAGTAGCAAATGCTGTTCTAGCGATGGTTGTTCCTGGTTTAGCACTTCTACCTACGAAACTTCACTTCTTAACCGAAGTTGCCTTGATAATCCATGCATTGCTGCTATGCCATATTGAGAATCGATTTTTTAGTTACTCAGGAGTGTACTTCTATGGATTTGATGATGATGTGATGTACCCAAGCTATATGGTTATTCTGACAACTTTTGTCGGCTTGGCTCTCGTGAGAAGGCTATCTGTGGATCATCGAATTGGACCAAAGGCAGTTTGGATATTGGCCTGCCTCTATTCTGCTAAATTGGCCATGTTGTTTATTTCATCAAAATCTGTTGTGTGGGTTGCAGCTGTACTGCTACTGGCAGTCTCTCCAGCATTGCTTCTTTACAGGTGCGTATTGACATTTCAAAAGTATTCACATTTTTAGTCTTTTATTGAGCTATTTTAGTCTAGTTCCTCTTATGCAATCTTCACTTGTTGAACTCTTCAGGGATAAGTCACGAACAGCTTCAAAAATGAAACCATGGCAAGGTTATACACATGCTAGTATTGTTGCTCTAGCTGTCTGGTTTTGCCGTGAAACAATTTTTGAAGCACTTCAGTGGTGGAATGGGAGGTCTCCGTCAGATGGTTTACTTGTGGGCTCTTGCATTGTATTAACTGGATTGGCTTGTGTTCCAATTGTTGCTCAGCACTTCTCTCATGTGCTGGTGCGTTTTCTTTTTTCTATTTGGTTTTTTTTTTTTTTTGGGTCCGTTCTCTTACATTAAAATTATATAATCAGTGATTAACAGGTTAAATAGTCAACAATCAATATAATCAGTGATTGGCAAAGTGATTTGCAGGAATCAAATAATTCACAAATTTAGGCTTCAAGTATAGCATTTGAGAATAAATCTGTTATTATTATTATTAGAATAATGCATATTTGATATTGGAACTTTTGGTATCACGAAAGCTTATTTTAAGTTTTCTCAAAATAAAGATGAATGTGAGAAAACATGCATATAGCTGAATCTAACTAATTTGAAACTTATGCATTGGAGTTGCCTTTATTAGAGTGATCTTGTGCTGGGAGTAATATAGCACAAGTGATTAATGAATTGAACTTTCTGATTCAAGGCTTAGAATATGCTATGTACTAATTTGTCTGGTTTGTGCTCTTTGTTCTTTCAATTATGAACACAGAATAGCATCAATTTAGCTGTACTGAACATTTTTTTTGGCTACACTGACCAGTTCTCTCCTGTTTCTGCAGTCTGCTAAGAGATGCCTGGTTCTGGTGGTTGCAACAGGTGCCCTATTTATCCTAATGCAGCCGCCAATCCCGTTCGCATCGACCTATCATTCTGAAATAATCAAAGCAGCTCGCCAATCTTCTGATGACATCTCAATCTATGGATTCATTGCTTCAAAACCTACCTGGCCATCTTGGCTGCTTATTGCAGCAATTCTGCTCACTCTGGCTTCTGTGACATCTATCATACCTATTAAGTACATTGTGGAGCTTAGAACTTTTTACTCCATTGCCATGGGCGTTGCCCTTGGGGTATACATATCTGCTGAATACTTCCTTCAAGCTACTGTTCTGCATGCCCTCATAGTTGTAACGATGGTCTGCACCTCTGTTTTTGTGGTCTTCACACATTTTCCATCTGCTTCAAGCACGAAGCTGCTACCCTGGCTATTTGCTTTACTTGTTGCTCTCTTCCCCGTGACATATCTGCTGGAGGGTCAGGTGAGAATCAAAAGTATTCTTGGGGAAAGCACATTCAGGGATATGGTGGAGGAAGACAGGAAGCTTACAACTCTACTGGCTGTTGAGGGGGCCAGGACATCTCTTCTTGGACTATACGCAGCAATCTTTATGCTCATAGCACTGGAGATTAAGTTTGAACTTGCTTCACTTATGCAAGAAAAGGCTGTTGAGAGGGGTGGAATTAGACACAGTCAGTCAAATCAAAACACTTCTAGTTTTGCTCCAAGGATGAGGTTCATGCAGCAACGACGGGCGTCTACTGCGCCAACCTTCACCATCAAGAGAATGGCCGCTGAGGGAGCATGGATGCCTGCGGTTGGAAATGTTGCCACGATAATGTGCTTTGCCATATGCTTGATCTTGAATGTCAACTTGACTGGGGGTTCAAACCAGGCAATATTCTTCCTGGCTCCTATCTTGCTTCTTCTCAACCAAGACTCTGACTTTGTTGCTGGTTTTGGGGACAAACAAAGGTATTTCCCGGTTACATTGGCCATATCATCTTACTTGGTCTTGACAACCATATACAGCATATTCGAAGATTTATGGCATGGGAACACCGGGTGGGGCCTTGAAATAGGCGGTCCTGATTGGTTTTTCGCGGTCAAGAATTTAGCGCTTCTCATTCTGACATTCCCAAGCCACATCCTTTTCAATCGTTTTGTGTGGAGTTACTCAAAGCAGACGGGCACGGCGCCACTGATTACACTGCCCCTTAATTTGCCGTCCATCATAATAACAGATTTGGTTAAGATCAGGATATTGGGGTTGTTAGGAATTATTTATACCATAGTCCAGACTTTTGTCTCTAGACAGCAATATATTTCAGGAATGAAGTATATTTAGAGGAATAGATGAGATAACTCTGTACACTACTGTTTTTGCAATTTTTCAAGTGAGGTGAAAGTTTCAGGTATAGACCTTACTTTTTTCATGCATCCTTAAAGTTCCTCTCTAGTGTTTGTTGTTAGTGCTATAGCGCTGTGAGTTGAGTTTACTGCCCTGTCCTAGAGCTCATTGCTCAGAATTTCATATCGATGCAGCGAATCGAGTAAGGCTCTACTGGTTTGCCCTGGCCCCTGGTTACAGTACTAAATGGTGAGCTTGGTGAGGATGCTTGATTTTCCACTTGTCTATTTTTTCGATGCCATTTTAAGCTTAATACCTAGAAATAGTCTTTTTCTTCTTTTCTTTTTGTTTTTCAATCTTTGGAGTGTGAACATGGCATGATCATAAAAGCATAGTTTAAAAATCGAACTGATTTTGTAGTCGGACCGGTAAAATCGCGACCCAAAGAGATTTTGGTTCAGTTTAGCTATTTGACCGGAAATATATGCGGATCGGGTTCGACTCGGTTAGTTTTTATATAACCGGCGATCTGGTTGGGTCAATGTCACAGTCAAAATGACGTCGTTTAAGGGAAAGAAAATGACGCCGTTTCGTGCTTCTTCTCCAAAACGACGTCGTTTTGAATTTAAAAAAAAAACAAGTATGGAAAATTTGATGGGTCGGTTCATTAGAATATGAAAATTTATCTGTTCAATCCGGTTTAATTATCTAAAACTGAACGGTTAGATGTGTGAATGGTTTAAAACGATCTAATGGGTCAATCTGGTCAAATCCAATCAAACCATTAAATTTTTATTTCCGATTTTCTATCCAGTTCAGTTTTTAAATTATGCTTAGTGAGTGTTTGGCGTTGGGAGTTGGGTACCCAACCCAACTTTTCCCAACCCAAACGGAGAGATGGAGTGTTTGGTAAACTCCATCTCCACTGGGCTTCTTAAGAAGCCCAGTCCCACCTCTGGCCAATTGGCCCTGCAAGGGGCTGGAGCAATTTGCTCCAGCCAGCAACCAACGCTGGTTGCTTCTTTCCTCTTTTATTTTATTTTCTTTTTCTTTTTCAAATTCAATCAACTTTCTATCTTTATATAATGAACAAAATAAATTAAAAACTACAAAAATATAATCTCTATCTCAAGATAAGTAATTCTATATCCACTTTTCTTATTTTTATTAATTTTTTTCAAATGAGTTTTATACTAAATAAACATATAAATGCATAAATAATAATTAAAACTAATATTTAACTTTTTCCCCTTATACTAATAATTTTTTTATTATTCTTATAAATAAAATGTTAATTATTTATTTAAAAAATACTTGAAATTAAATAATTTATATAAATAATACTTGAAATAGAAAAGTGCATTTTATAGTCATTTTACATAATTGTTTGACTCCCACTTGATTGTCAAATTAAATTATTTTGAATTCATTAATTTATATATTTTGAATTCTTAATTTAAACCAAAACTCTACACTCTAATTAAATATTATTATTAAAATTTAATTTTTTAAGAACAATTAAGAACGATTGGTTGATAATCATTAAGAGTAGTTTAATTAATAATTATACAATAATTATAATTAAATAATAATTTTGATTACTATAAAAATAAAAAATATGAAATATAGACCGTTATTCATATAATTCCAAACATGTTTTACTTTTTTTATATTAGATAAATATATTTTATTTATTAATAGTATTAAGAAATTTAAATTTTTATGCTATTAATTAGTTTAATTTTTTGATTTAAATAAGTTTAATTTATTTATGTTATTAAATAAATATTACGTGGTAAATATTACATTATAAATAAATAAATCAAAAATATATATAAAGATAATAAAAAAATTAATTATAACACTTAAAATGAATTATGCCCTTAATGGTCATTTTACATCCAAACCATAGTTTCGAAAAGCTGTTTTACCAAACACCTCAGCTATCTCACAGCATTTTTAAATTTTTTTACCAAACAGCACCTTTCGTTTCCTAGAAGTCGTTTTCCCACAGACCATTCTCCCACAAACCGTTTTCCCACATGGAACGCCAAACAGCCTTAAAAGTTAAAAGAAAGAACCGTGTGACACGTGTTATTTCTGTATATAATTTTATTTTATTTTGGAAAAAACAAATCCACATATCCACACGCCTCACTCTCTGCAACTTCCAGCAATGGCCGCCCTACACAGATCCATCTCCACCATCTCCATTTCCTTCCTATTCTTCTTCCTCCTAGTCCCATTACTCGCCAGATCATCACCATCGACACAAGAACAGACAGACCCAACTCCGGCGCCATGGCCGCACCAGTTCCACGCAATCTTGTTCATGAATTACAGCGGAATCCTCCAAAAGATCGATCTGTGGTACGATTGGACAAACGGAAGGAACTTCAACATCATACAGCACCAGCTAGGTAAGCTTTCTTACGACCTTGAGTGGAACAATGGCACTTCCTTCGTCTACACATTAGACTCCAACAAGGAATGCTCCACCGCTCATCTGGAGGTCGGAATCCTCCGCCCAAATTGGCTCGACGGAGCAAACTATCTGGGTCAGCGACACGTGGATGGGTTCCTCTGCAATGTTTGGGAGAAGGTGGATTTCATCTGGTACTATGAAGATGTTGTCACTAAAAGACCTGTCCATTGGGTCTTCTACACTGGTAAAATTTGTTTGCTCTCTTTGTTTTCCTCTTTTGGTCGAACTATTTAATCTATACATTGATTGATGTGCTCCTTGATTGCTTAAGCTTGTTATTTGATTGTTTGATTGATTAATCAAGCAATTATGAGTGTTTAAGTTATTTTAGTTACAACTGAAAAATATGGTAAATGGGTTGTTGTTTTACAGTAGGTACTTACAAGGTCACCGTTGTAATGTTATAAATCTATTCTTTCGTTCCTGATTATCAAGCATGATGATGATGATGATGATAGCTTGTACGTAGGACTACTCTATTAATTAGTTGATTGATTGATTCAATGATTAAGCAATTATGACTATGTTTTAATTTAGAATTGATTAAGCAATTATGAATTTACGAGTTTTACGTCAGCAGGGAGGGAGGCTCATGTGATGACATTTGAAGTGGGTGCTGCACTTGAGGATGTAGAATGGCAGGCTCCTGTTTATTGCTTTGGCAAGAAGAAGACTGATGACGATGGTCGGAATGCTCTTCTCCCCTCTTCTTCCAAGGGAAAATTGGTAGATGGACTTCTCAAAGGTTCCATGGCGCTCTCCTCTTGATGTGACTCTCTTCTTCGTACAGGTCTGTCGATAAAATTAATTTCTGCTAATTTCTTCTCGTTTTTCTTCATTGTTTCCCAAGTGTACTATCTGTTGTTCCGGCTAGAGAGTAATTTTATTGGAGCATGCTTAAGCTCTTCGCTTCCCTCTAACCTAAAACCTAACAAATTGTTTATTATTCCACCCGGAGAAGTTGCATTTTATTGATAAAAATAAAAAATCTCTTCGTTCCATTTCCAACAGTTTTTATTAAGGTGGGTGCTAATATGACTTTCTAAATTATCGCGTTGGCGCGTTCTCCAGGCGTGATATTTCTATACTCTCATTGGTCTGTCGCTTTTGAAGAAAGCAGCAGCGGCTAGATCCGGCTCTTCTAATTTTCCCTTCAATATAATCAATTATATTAGAAGAATTTGAAACGGATAAGATTAGAAAATTAAGTTATTAATAAGTTGACCACTTGTTGAAAATTAGAGGAGTTCAATCTCAGCTGCTGATATTAATAAAAAAAAGCACTATAGATTAGCCACACGCCTCAGAATGGCCACTCTACTCAAACCCCATATCCACAATCTCCATTTTTCACCTCATCTTCTTCCTCCTCCCATCACTAGCCATACCATCATCATCATCCATACCAGACTCAACTCCACTAACATGGCCGCACCAGTTCCACTCGATCATTTTAAAAAGATGGACAAGATAAATTATAAATAAATAAACATGGGGAATAAATAAAGGGGAGAAGAGTTTTCTCTCAACTCTCTAAAAATGCACGTTTTTCTCTATTTTAGAAACTCAGTAACACATTTTTAATTATTTTTTTATAATTTTTTGATTTTTTTTAAAAATTAGTATGATAATTTTTATTTGTTTATTTATTCATGTCACTAATATAATATCACGTGGAGATTGATCGTATTATATGTGATGACATTTGAACTAGTAGGGGCTGTCCTTGAGGATGTACAGTGGCAAGCTCCAGTTTATTGCTTTGACAAGAAGACTAATGGAAGTGACCAAAATGCCCTTCTTGCCTCTTCTTCCAAAGGAAATTTGGTCCATCGACTTGTCGAAGGTTCCATGGCTCTCTAGATGTAATTCTCTTCTTTGTACTGCATTGTGAATAAAATTATTTTATCTCGTTTTATGTTACTGTCTGTTTTCTATTTTTATCGGTATCTTCTCTTCTTCTCTGCTTTACGCTTTTTTGCTGAAAACTTAAGCTAAAGATGCCCATATCTTTAGTGTTCAACCACCCGCTTCTTTTCTTAGTTTTTCCTTTTCCTATTGTCACGTTCCGGGCCTGACAAGCAGGCCGCGACCTGGCAGACTCGGCCACAAAGGCCAACGGTTGCGCTCAAGAATTCTAATCCATGTGGGAGTTATATTTCATGTGCTAGAAGTTGGAATCCGAGTGGGAGTCTTCTAGGCTGTCATACTCGCATTTGAAGTTTATAGCCGAGTAAGATTAGTATTTTGTATCCAACTAGAATTTTTTAGGGACTTAGGCGCTAGTGTGTATAAATAGGGGAGGCACCACGCTTGTATATTCATCGAGCAATTTACTATGTTAATATACGAATCGTTCCCACATCTTCTTTTATTCCTTTTTGAGTTTTTTTATATTTAGCGTTGCTTGTGCTAACGCATTTAGAGGTTGACTTAGCGAACAAGAAGGTAAACTAGTTAAGTGTCGTACGATTCAATTCGCTGCGCATATTTTTATCCCGTGACTTTATGCTATAAAAAAATTGAAATAAACTTTTCAAATTGCATTTTATTGAGAACCAAATTTTTCTATCCTTTTGCTCTAAACTAAAAGAAAAATGATTCAAGTTGATATCCTTGTTAATTTAGATAAACCAGCTAAATGCATCTTAACGTCTTGTCTTTGTCACTAAGCCACACTGATCCACATATTCGGAAGACCTATGGATAGATAAGAGGCCCAATGGCCGGTTAAGCCTATCAAATTCAAACCCCGATTTTGGAATCTCTCTGTGCAATACAATTGAGTTTTTATTTTTTATTATTTTTTAATAAACTTCAAAACTTTGAGTATTCAATTCTCAACTCCAGCCGTTAGGTTAATGATTGGAGCGTTAAATGTCTATTTATCGTCGTCTTTTATGTCTATTTTAGGACGATGATACTGCTAATTCTTGGGTTTTCCACTCCTTTTTGCAGATCATGTTGTTGAGAAGCTTAGCGTTCGTTAGGAGCTGAAATCACCAAGTTTAGAGCTATTTTGAACTAGAAGCGTCCTTGCCCCAGGCCTGGGACAAGGAGATCCGAAATTCCAGCGTGGACCAGCTGTCTTGTTCTTCTAGAAGACCTCACGCTGCTGATCTTCTATTCCAGCAAGGAGTCCTGCTGCCACAGAATGTCTGCTACGCTTCTGTTAGGATATTTGGAATAGATATTTTTAAACATTATCCTACTTATGAATTTTGTAAATTAATTAATTAAGTAATTAGTAGTTATTTAAAGAGGTTGCACCTCTGTAGAAGAAAAACATCATCTCTTCTCTACAGAATATTTCTCTCTTCTTGGTTGGAACAGTAACCCCATAGCAGGAGCTTGAAAACGTTGTTTGCTATTTTCTTTTCCTTTAATTAATTAAATTCTTTTCTTATGCTTACATCTTATTTATTTATTTAATTATATGATGATAGGCTAAATTCCATCTATTCCTTGTGAGGATTAGCAGCCATGCTTAATTGATTGTGAGATCTAAATGAATTTATTAAATCCCATCTTGCATCTTTAATTGTTTTAATTGATTGTCAAATTATGCATACTTCTTTTGAAGCATGATCAACTACACTAGGATTTGCATAATTACTGTCTTCCCTCGATACTTTGGAGTCTACATTGTAGAAAGTGATACGAAGGCAACCAACTGATCGACGGATCAGATTGGAAAACAATTAGAGTCTGGTTTACAGGAGTAGACACTTCTCTCTCCTGAACCTGGGAAGGTCTCTTACGGTAGAATTATTTGGTTATCTTATTAGACCTAATAGAATAGCTTCTTTAGGCCATAAGATATATCAAGGACCTTAATAGGTGAGAACCTTTAAGAATCTCGAATAGGTAGAGAGCAGGAGATCTAGGTGAGAACCTGATCTCTATAGCCGCCTGCAAGTCTGGTTTTGAAAATACTTGAATCGATGATCAATTAATTAAATGCATGAGCTCATCGGAATCCTCACTGGGAATTTGTCACAACTGAATTCACACACCACATCCATTTATTTCTTTCTGTTACTTACTTTTCGCAATTATTCACAACAATCCAATATTGGTATTTACCACTTGTTACCATTCCTGATTATTTACAAAGAGTATTGATTGCCACCGAATCCCTGAGGACGAACCTTTTACCACTAGCTACTGTTTAATTTACATGAGCTTTGGTGAATTGTATTTATTAATATTTGAACGGTTTCGGCAACCATCAAATTTTGGCGCCGTTGCCGGGGATTCATCGGTACTAATTGATTTTTCTTTGTTTATGACTAGGTCCTCTTGTTAGCAATTAAACAACCTAGAGATCATCTGAAGCAGAGGACAGAGAAAAAAAAAAAAAAAAAAAACAAAAACAGATCCAGAAAACCACTCTTCATCAGACCAGCGTCAACAACAAACTGCATTTAGATGGCGGGTGCAATTGAGGTATGGTTAAAATCCATAGACAATAAAATAAATAACCTACATATTCGTGTCTCTTCTGTTGTAGATCAGATACAACAACTCTCATATGGAGTGCCTGGCTTCCAATCACATCCTTGGGCGAATGGCCACAACTACAATCAAGGATGGGAGTATCCCCCGAATTTCGACTGGACTCCACAACAGCCACAACAACCACCACAATCACAACAACTCCTGCAGATCACTGGTGTTCCATTTGAAGAGACGCTCAAACAGTGTATGCAAGTTACTCAAGCTAACATGCAAGCTACTCAAGCTAGCCTATCAGCCATTCAGAAAGAGATAGAAGAATTGAAAGCTGAAGAAAATGTCAATCCAGAAAGATCATCCTTCCAACCGACACCCGTAACTCTTCAGAATGTCAGTTCTATGACATTAAGGAGTGGAGCTGAATTTCCATCCGGAACGACCTTTGCCAAACCAGCAGAAGTTCTTATTCCAGACCAGTACGAACCGGAAGCAGAAGTAACTCCTGAAAAATTAGCTAAGGTAAATCCTACTCCAGAACCAGCAATGCCCAAGAAGGAACAGCAGGTAATCCCTCTTCCCTTCCCTTACAAGTCTGAAAAGATCAAGAAGGTAAGGGAAGAAGAAGCTATTTTAGATATTTTTCGTAAAGTAGCTATAAATGTTCCTCTTCTCGATATGATTGCACAAGTTCCTAAATATGCTAAATTTTTAAAAGAATTGTGCACTAACAAGAAAAAGCTTGCAGGTATAGAGAGGATTAATCTTAACGAGAATGTGTCGGCTGTGTTTCAGAAGAAATTGCCCAACAAATGCAAGGATGGAGGGACTTTTGTGATTCCTTGCAAAATCGATGATCAGACCGTTGAGAAGGCATTATGTGATTTGGGTGCAGGGATAAATGTTTTGTCATTGACCTTGTTTAAAAGTTTAAAAATTGGGGAATTGAAAGACACTAGAGTTGTTATTACATTAGCCGATAGGTCTATTATTTATCCTGTTGGAGTCATTGAAAATGTGCTAGTGCAAGTTAACGATTTTGTCTTCCCTGCTGATTTTTATGTGATTGATATGGAAAATGAACACTCTACTAAGTCCACAGAAATTTTGCTAGGCAGACCTTTCTTAAGGACAGCCAGAGCGAAAATTGATGTTTTTGGAGGGTGCTTGACTTTGGAATTCAGTGGCGAGATTATTACTTTTAATATGTATGATGCCATACGATTTCCTGATGACATGCATAGTGTTAATTGCATAGATATTATTGATCCTGATGCTGATAATATTCAGGAATTAATTACTACTGATCACCTGAATTGTGTTCTTAGCAGAGACATTGACAAGCCAAAAATACTTGAGATAGAGAAAGTTTTGAAAATCAGCAAGGAGATTAAAGAAATTGTGTTTGAACTTAAAGTTTCTAATTCCTATGATAAACTTTCTGATGACGTTAAAGTACCGGGAATTCATAATAAATTTATCCCTTCAGTTTTGCAGGCACCGAAGATTGAGCTGAAAACCTTGCAAGGAGAATCGAAGGAAGAAAGGCTTGAGAGGGTACTAAAAGAGTACGAAGAGGCTGTTGAATGGAGGATAGCCGACATTAAGAGGACTTCTCTGTCCATCTGTGGGGCAATGTGCATTCCACAGACCACTTGAAATGAAGCAAGAACAATGTCTAGTCCAAAGACAATAAATCGGGACGCTTCATGGGAGGCAACCCATGTGTTTTTAAAAATAAAAATAAAAATAAAATTATTTTTTTATTTTTTATTTTTTATTTTTATTTTTTTTATTTTTTTATTTTTTTTCCCTTCCCTGTCAAGGAAATTCTCTGGGAAAGCTGATAGTATTTTGATGTGTTTCATGGCAGGAGAACATGAGCAGAGGGAAGAATGGAGGCAAAGAGGGCATATTTGAAGAGTTTTTAATGGCTTAAGTTATGTTCTAGCCCAAGAACCCTTGGCGGGCTGGAAATCTAACTTAAGCCCATTAACTACAATAAACCCAAAAACACTACATCTCTTCCCTTCCTAGCCCGACAAAATCAAACAACCAAATACCAAAAACAATTGTCATCTTCTTCCCCTCCTCCAAGCCCTAGCCGCCGCCCCTCACATCCAAGCTCCCAAAGCAAACTGCCATGGTGATGACAAGAGGAGGCGCCGGCAAAACCACCGAACCAGCAGCCAAACCCACCATGAAACCCAGCCCCAGGCAAATCATCGCGGCAACGAGCCCCTCGTCGCCGATTCTGCTGGAGGACGACACGGAGGTTCAGCGTCGACTCCAGCAACCACAACCGGGACCAGCCATCAAACCGAGCGCCCACGCCGCCACCTCCGCTAGATCCGGAAAAAAAAAAAAATCAGAGGACTCCAGCGCCCACGCCGCCGTTCCGCACCAGCCCAGCCAACACCACCGATGACTTCCTCTCCGCCACATCCACCAGCCCCCTGAACAAAGACCCAGTCGACCTCGACTTGGGTGAATGGAATTCGGATTCAAAGTCACATCAAGACAAAAGACAAAAAGAAGGGAGGCAAATCATCGCGGCAGGTAACCCCAACCTTGGAAAATTCTCCATGGTTGGTTGCACTTTCATGATTCTGAGTCTATTGATTGCTCCCTGTGAAATTTAATTTGCTTTGTGCTGCTTGGATTTTGATTTGCTTGGTAAAATGATAATTGTCGAACCCATAGCTGCATTGATTCGTAATATAGGTTGGGAGTATCTTTTTATGTTGCTATTCACCATATGGTGCAATTTTTGGATTAGGCGCAAGCTAAATTTGTTCTATTGGATAGAACTGCTAAGACTTGCATGCCTTTGGAGCAAATACCTTCTTCTTTTCGGCTTCCAATTTTTGCACTGACCATATTTTTAGAGCAAATAGCAGAGGAGTCTATTTCAGGTTCGCTGAAGATGAGGAAGAAGATGCAGCCACTGACCAGCACCAAGAAGCAGACATTCATTCAGGACCAGCACAGCCATAATGGCCCCCGGGTAACTTCTTTCCTTTCTCACACTTTGAGGACAAAGTGTCGTCTAGTGTGGGGGAGGTATTTTATTGTTGATCATGACGATTTTGCTTGCTTGTCTGCGTTAGTATTGAATCTGTTTTTAATCTGTTTGCGTTGGCTGTTTTGCTTCCATCTTTTGTGCATATTTGCTTGATGGATTGGGGTGTTTGAGATGTTTGAAACCAATCTGCCCTTGTTTTGAAAATAGCCCCTCTATTTGAATGAATGATTTAGGCACTTGATATGATGCCTTTTTATGCATGTTTTTCCCTCTCTTTTAGGTCTAATTTCACACTTGATACTACTAATTTGGCTTGTTTTCCAACCACTTTGTAGATTTGGACTAAAGGGAGAAACTTGCTGAAAAGCGCGCCATTTGGATGCATTTTTGCTGATCTTTCATCGTCGAGCCCTAGATGCAGTTTCATCGTCGAGACCTACTGTCTAGGCCTAGACGAGATCTTATGTCTAGGCCTAAACGGAGCACGAGGATGTTTCTTTTCGGATGACGCTTGGCCGAAGATGCTAAAAAGATTCTAGCGGGATTCCATGTGCAAATCATCCAGCTCATCAGAGAATATTCCTCTATACCATTTTGTCCCCTAGTGGGGTTGTTAGGCTATATATAGAACCTTAACTTTAGGTTAAAGGAGGCTACACCTTAGTATATTTTTCATCTTTTTAGGGTTTTCAATCATTGTAGCCACCTCTCTAACATTGGGATTTGTTCTTCCTTTATTTTTCCAGAAATTGGAGCCCCAAGCTCCAATTAGTTTTTAATCCAGATTTTCGTTTTCATCTGCACCTCTTCTCTGTTTATGTTGCTTTCTCCATCTATCTTGTGCATGATTTCCAGCATGAGTGGCTAAATCTCTTAGTCTTGGCAGGGGTGTTTTAAGGATTGCAAGAGGATAGTTGGGAGGTCAAAGTGTTCTTAAAACGTGTTCATTGTTGTATCCGCTTTCTTGCCATTTTATTGTCATTTCGTGTGAGATTTGTTGGTAGTTTGATCACCTATTTGCATGTTTCTCATGAATATTGTCATTTCCATGGTAATAACTAACGTGAGGCCATGGAATAGAGTAGGCACCTGGTCCAGAGTCACCATGTCGTTTGGTCCAATCTGGCTAGGGCAAGAAATCGGTTAGGGCAGACTTCTCAGTGTCTAGCCCTAGACGTGTCTTCTCTCCACTTCACGGGCCTGTGTGTATGACCCATAAGCGTACCTTGGGCACAGTGTCACGGCCACTCCCATAAGCGTACCTTGGGAGTGACTTCTCTTAAGAAGAGAAGTAGGGAATCTCCGTGAAAACAGGGTTCCTATAGCACGTCTATGGCGTGAACGCAGTCTATCCTTGCACCGATGACCGACTAGACCTCGACGCAATCCGCCGTCTACCCCTGCTAAGATTTCTCCTTTTATCTGATTTAGTATCTTTACTTACTTTGTTATTATCTTTATTACACTTGTTAGTCTTTACCATTTTTATTGATATTCGCTTGCTTTATTTTCGTTCCCTTTTTATTTAATTATTTCGTTTGTCTAGTGTTACTTGTTATTTGCATTTTTATTCTCTATCTCAACATCAACTGCCATCGTTGGCTAGATTCATCTAGACCGACCAAACCCCCCCCCCCCCCTTTGTGTTACTTTTATGTCTGTTGCATTTTCATCCTCATCATACATTTAGGGCAAGATTAAATTTAGTCCTTCATTTTCCCTGTGGTTCGACCCTGACTTGCTGCTATATACATTAAATTGTGCATCTAGCCTATCAGGAATTATTTTATTACTTTTGACGCGCGTTTCGACGGCGCGCCAGCACTTTTAACAGGAACACTCATCCCACTCATCCCACTGCACATATTCACGCGCACAACCACACTACTTGTTAGATCCTATATCCATGCCTTGTCATAGTCGCTGGTGGTCGTTTGTTTATCCTGTGAGCTCTTGAACTTTCATGCCATGAATTTTATTCTGAGTGGATGCATGACAATTGTACTGGCTAGATTTGCATGAGACCCCTGGGTATAGGCACAATTAGACGCAGGAAAGCAATGAAATGACTAAAAACTTTGCAGTTTTCTTCTTATCTTTTTTTCTTGCTTTTATATTACCCCGCCACTATTTAGCCCTTCTTTTCATCACCCTTCTAACTGTTTGAGACTCTCCTTTCTATTCTTAGCAGATGAGAGTTGTCCTTCGGCAGTAGTAAGGTGAGACAAAGAGAATCAACGTCAACCAGTGTGGGGGTATTGCGCTACAAAGACACAAGAGCTGAAATCAGATACAAAAGAAGAAAGAAAGCATTCCGCAGAAGCTGAAAAGAGAAGCAGAGCAGAAAAAGAAAGAAAAATAAATAGATGCTGAAATCAGAAATGGAAGTACAACATCTAGCCACTAGAACAAGCTGCTAGAAGCAATAGCACATCAATAAATTGCAGAACACAAAGAGAAACTAGAATTCTAGTGTGAGGATAACAACCGGGTTTGCCAGGAAGCTCAAATCAGATCCTTAAATGGACAACATGGAAAAGAGAGCTAGGCCGAGATTTTGACAGCAATCAAGTATGAAAGATCAAACGCCCGAGGAGAATTCTGCTACTCCAGTTCACAGACCAACAATTGTACTTACTCCTCTTTTGCTCAAAGAAAAAGAAAAAGAAAAAGAAAATAAATAAAAATAAACAGAGCAAAAGAGGGGTACAGATCTGAAGTGGAGTAGAGCACAAAGATCAAAAGACAGACAACACTACGGAGGAAGAAAAAACCCCTGCTGAAAATCGATCGCTCTCTTTGTCTTGCTTCGCTGCTGCCAACCAGGAGGCACTCTCACCACCTCGCTTTTTCCAGCTAAGAAGCCTTCTATCCTTCCTTCTCTCCCTTTTGAACCCTCCTCTTACACAATTTTCTTGCGATAACCCTTTGCAAAGTTTTTATGATTGTTTGAGTGCCTGCGCATGTGTTCTCCGTACTCGGGTCGTTATTGCAAGTCTGATTTTGTACATTGTCAATTGCATTGTTGAGTGTAAACACATTGCCATTATCCTTGCTGAGTTTGAGTGCAAATACTTTTCCCCGTGTGAGGATTGCTTGCGACTATGCTAGGTATGGGAAAGTTTCTCCCTTAGTTTCGTTATTCCTTGGGTTTGATGTGGATGTTATCTAGGTAGAAGGTTGTGTCGAATGTTGTGCTTGTGAGCTGAGTGCGCTTTTCCTGTTTGCCTTGTGGGAAACCATTTGTTTTGATTAGGGGATGTTTTGAGTGTAATGCTCGAGGGCGAGCATAGGTTAGTGTGGGGGATTTGATTGGAGCGTTAAATGTCTATTTATCGTCGTCTTTTATGTCTATTTTAGGACGATGATACTGCTAATTCTTGGGTTTTCCACTCCTTTTTGCAGATCATGTTGTTGAGAAGCTTAGCGTTCGTTAGGAGCTGAAATCACCAAGTTTAGAGCTGTTTTGAACTAGAAGCGTCCTTGCCCCAGGCCTGGGACAAGGAGATCCGAAATTCCAGCGTGGACCAGCTGTCTTGTTCTTCTAGAAGACCTCACGCTGCTGATCTTCTATTCCAGCAAGGAGTCCTGCTGCCACAGAATGTCTGCTACGCTTCTGTTAGGATATTTGGAATAGATATTTTTAAACATTATCCTACTTATGAATTTTGTAAATTAATTAATTAAGTAATTAGTAGTTATTTAAAGAGGTTGCACCTCTGTAGAAGAAAAACATCATCTCTTCTCTACAGAATATTTCTCTCTTCTTGGTTGGAACAGTAACCCCATAGCAGGAGCTTGAAAACGCTGTTTGCTATTTTCTTTTCCTTTAATTAATTAAATTCTTTTCTTATGCTTACATCTTATTTATTTATTTAATTATATGATGATAGGCTAAATTCCATCTATTCCTTGTGAGGATTAGCAGCCATGCTTAATTGATTGTGAGATCTAAATGAATTTATTAAATCCCATCTTGCATCTTTAATTGTTTTAATTGATTGTCAAATTATGCATACTTCTTTTGAAGCATGATCAACTACACTAGGATTTGCATAATTACTGTCTTCCCTCGATACTTTGGAGTCTACATTGTAGAAAGTGATACGAAGGCAACCAACTGATCGACGGATCAGATTGGAAAACAATTAGAGTCTGGTTTACAGGAGTAGACACTTCTCTCTCCTGAACCTGGGAAGGTCTCTTACGGTAGAATTATTTGGTTATCTAGCTTCTTTAGGCCATAAGATATATCAAGGACCTTAATAGGTGAGAACCTTTAAGAATCTCGAATAGGTAGAGAGCAGGAGATCTAGGTGAGAACCTGATCTCTATAGCCGCCTGCAAGTCTGGTTTTGAAAATACTTGAATCGATGATCAATTAATTAAATGCATGAGCTCATCGGAATCCTCACTGGGAATTTGTCACAACTGAATTCACACACCACATCCATTTATTTCTTTCTGTTACTTACTTTTCGCAATTATTCACAACAATCCAATATTGGTATTTACCACTTGTTACCATTCCTGATTATTTACAAAGAGTATTGATTGCCACCGAATCCCTGAGGACGAACCTTTTACCACTAGCTACTGTTTAATTTACATGAGCTTTGGTGAATTGTATTTATTAATATTTGAACGGTTTCGGCAACCATCAGTTAAAGTTTAGTAATTAAATATTTTAAAAATATTAATTAGCTTCTATGTTATTATACTTTTTGTAAAATATGGAGAGTTAGTTTTCGAGTTCGAATCTCCTAATTTGCATTTTTATTTGTGCTAAAAAAATAGTATTTCAAAAATATCCTCTAGTTTCTTTTTTCAAGTTGCTATACCATTTACCCGAGGACAATTAAATAGGTATATGAAATTTATTTGTATTATAATTGTTATAGCATGCAATTAATATGATTTTTTTTATTTCGTAAAATATACGTTGAAAATTAAAGTTTCTGAATTATAAAAAAATTATGTTATGGATTAGCATGCATCAAATAAAAATTCATATACAATTAATATTTCTTTTTTAGATGAATTTAATTTTAAAAAAAAGAGTCAATTTTGCTGTGGATTTTCGTGTTTTTTATTGTTCTAACTTGAATTACTATTGACAATCTCCGATTTATAATTTTCTTTTAAAACTATTCGGTAATTTGATCATTGTATTGGGTGTCGATTACTTAGAATTCAAGTCGGTTAAAACCCGAAAGAGATAAAACTCTCCCTTATAAATTTTAACACAACGAGTAAAATAACTACACAAATATAAAATTCAACTGTTGATTTATTAGAATTTTTATTCGACCGGTGGTTGAATATTTTACTTACCGATTTGATGTTTGATTCGGTTGATATAACTTTGAGTTAATTATTATTGGTAGGTGGGGAACATAAAGTTAGTGGGTTTATATATGGTCAATTATTTATAACGCGTTGGAGGAAGACTTTTTTACAATGGTGCATTACATATAATTTTTTTCATAATTTAGTGGTAAATCAAATTAATTTGAGGCTAATGACTATTAGCTGGTCAACACTCTTTACCGAATCCATATTTTATTGCCATTTTCAAAACTCAAAAATGAAAAAATCAAAATCCAAAGAAGTGCAAGACCCCCTTAATCCTATCCTACGTTGGATTTCAAGACAAAACCGGATCTTTCTCTTCACTTGTCCGGAAGGTAAGTCGAAAAGAAACTACAACTCAACACTCAACGATTACACTCCCCTCGTCTCCTCCTCTCACTTCTCAGCTCCTCTCTTGCCCTTTTCATTTGTCAGCTTCAAGAAAAAGGAACCCAATTTCTCTGCGATCCTCAAATTTGGTGGTGTCAGAATCTTGAATTACTTCCTCCAGGTCAGTCTTTTTGAAAGAATTTGTTGGAATTACCATGATTTCTCTTTTTTTCCTAATTAGTTTGTGTAATCTTGATTTGTATGTTTTATCAGTTGATTAGGGCGTGTACCGTGTGTATGCTTAGTTTCACATTTAGAGAAGCAATGTGCCCGTGTTGTCTTACTGATCCCTCTGTGTTTCTGCTGTCGGGGCATCACAATCTTCTCTGCAGAAGTGTAATTTTTTGCGTACTAGCTTGTGTTATTGTCCATAAATTTGATGTTTTTAATTTTTTCTTGGTTTTCTGGAAAGTCTTTGCAGTTGGAAAGGTCTCCAATGGGAAAATACTACGTTGTTTCCTTGCGGAATTGACTGCATTTGCCATTTAGTAGCATTTGATCAACTAAAGTTCCAATTTTTGAGTACGTATTATGAAACTGTCAACAATAGTGTGTGCTTGCTTTACCGAGCTAACTAAGAATAATATCAATACCAGTCCATGAAAAGAATACCAATTAAGCTCTTCAATGTGGTTGAAAATCTTTATGGGGTCCTATCTTGAGAAGTTAGGATTGTGAGGGAGGGAATACTAGGGGAAAATTGTATATACACTCTGTCTCCACCTCAAAATTTGCAGTATCTAAATGATGGAATTGTGAAATGTCTTTTAGGGCAAGCCTAGAGACTACTAATAACATTAAGAAGATGATCACGTCATCAAAATGGTTTCTTATACTTAAACACGTCTCAGAAGTGCCCATGAGATGCATGAGAAGCCAGTTTATTGCAAACCATTTCTCTTTGTTCTGATAGTAGAGACCCAAATTGAAAACAAGGAATCTTCTTTGTGATTCTTTCCCCTTGCCAACATTAATTTTGTAATATTGTCCCCTGAGAAACACTTCAAAGATGTCAAATTTAAACAGGCTATATCTTGCATGAAGAAATTCTAAGGTCTCTTTGTTTCCTAATCCTAATTGGTTTCTTTGTAGTTATTAACTTCCAAGTCATTGAGATAAAGGATGGGTGCCTTCTGCTGCTGCCCTTGCAGTGATGAACAGGAAGAGTATACTTACTCTGGCAACTCAATATACAGGCACTGCATCTGCCTAAGATTCTTTTTTTACCAGCTACTTAGTGGGGTAAGTATCGAAGTTTTCTCAAATGTAGTACTGTCGAGCAGGTATTCTTATTTTCCTGGGTCAGTTTGTAATGAACATGTAATGTAGGCTCCTATGGAGAATTCTTTTATGCTGCAATTTTGATGGAGAGATCTATTTTTTAAAGCCTTGATCATTATACTATATCGCCCTTCATACCAGGCACTTTGCTTTTGAGGGCAATCACATCATCTGTTATTTTTGTTCACTTCGCTTCTGTAGTATATTCTAGTCACATTCATTTTATGCACATGCAGTATGGTACAATGTTTCATAGACTTGAAGGTCGTCCAGCATCACCTAATCAAGGAGGTACTGCTCTGGCATCAACTGGAGTAGGTGCAGGATTGCCAGCTAGTTCCACCGATGATACTCATCTGTCAACTTCAAGGCCAGCGCCTTATGAAGTTGATACTAGATATGCTCGCTTGCAGCGTGATGGTTTAGTTTCTAGAAAGTCAATGAGTCATTTCCTGGAAGAATCACAACCACTGAGAAGAAATGTGAGTAGTTCTGGCATGGAATCATTAGGTTCTGGGAAGAAGCGAAATGACACTGATTCTGAAGACAACAGTAAACTTGGCCATTCAGGATGCTCAGATGTAGCTTTGGCGTCGAAAGCTACTTATGGTCTTGGTTACTTTCAACAGTCTTCTGAAGATGAAGATGTCTGCCCGACT
This sequence comes from Viola odorata, assembly GCA_963691705.1. Taxonomy (NCBI): domain Eukaryota; kingdom Viridiplantae; phylum Streptophyta; class Magnoliopsida; order Malpighiales; family Violaceae; genus Viola; species Viola odorata. The sequence goes on from OY829544.1 coordinate 9,339,782, forward strand.
TGCCTTGATGGTAAAAATTTTGTTTTATGTTGGCCTTGATTGTTCCTTGTAACTTAGGATCCTTCGTTTTCTCTTTCATGGGTACAGTTGAACAAGTTTTCATATATTGTTTTGCTGCAGATTACACTCAAGAAAATCCTAAAATCACAACTCGATGCTCCCATCATTTTCACCTTGGGTGTATTTATGAATGGTTGGAAAGAAGTGAAAATTGCCCTATATGTGGAAAGGTAAGCACAATTTTCTGGTCTGCAAATCCATTCAGTTAGTGAAGACTTCGTTGGTGCTTAAGTATATTTCAGCTATTCAAACCACTAAATTTACTACGAGTTTTACCCAATGGCCTGGGAATACAACACTAATGTCTTTTGAGTTTTCATGATTTCATTTTGGTGGCGATGACATATATATAGAAAGATGATTCATTGACCCATTAAGTTCTTAAGATACGGTGAATTCTCATAATCGATAGAAGTTACTGCCGTTTTTTTGCATCCACACAGTGTGCCATGTAAAGTCCCCTTTCGCTACAATCTAGATAGACACACTATGTTCACCTTATTGCTCTTCTAAAAATGTTGGGAGCAGTTCTCTCTTCATATAAATAGTCATAATAATAACAGCTTTCAAGTAGGAGTATATCTTATGTGAACCATTTCTTTCTGGGGTGTTAGGAAATGGAGTTCTGTGAAAGCCCGTAATACGTTGGTGTTCATTGCTTGCAAAGAAAAGGAGTAACAGAAGCATGAGGGATGTTAACTAAATGCTCTCCAATCGCGTTGCATAGAGGAAAGGGTTTCTTCATCATCCACTTTGCTGTACTTTTGCTCAATACTTGTTGCTTTTCTGTATAGAAATTTACTGATCAATGTAAAGTTTCTTTAACTGATTGAAAACATTTTAGCCATCTGTTTGGTGCCTATAGCGCACATGCATAGCGCTGTTAATTGTTATTTCTGCTTCTTCAACTTGGATAGTGATTTTACTTGCACTTTTATTACGACAACAAGTTGTTGTTTCAAATATCTCATCTAGTCTAGAGAAATTGAGGATTTATACACTTTTTTTTTATTGTAGTCTGGTCTATATATTCCAGATGGTTTTGGGGTACTTGTTTGTTTTGAAAGACATTTCAACATTCTTCTTTTGTGGATCTTTCTTGCCTTTTCGATCGGGGACTAATCTCGTTCCTAGGATTGAAAGTTGATTTAACCGAGTCTTGATTGGAGAGGTCATTATTAGGGATTGAAATTCAAAACCCTAATAAATTTCGTCGACCCACTTACAGTCTGGCACTGCAAGCTCTTTAATGAACTGAGTCCTCCATATTGTAAGAGAGACACGTCACATAACTTTGCAGTTATTATTTGCCAAGAAAAATCGGTGGAATGGTTCTTGTTCAAGGTGGTCCATTTATTAATATCCTTTTTTTATATATATAAACAGTAGTTGGATTCGAACCTACTGATACTTTTAACACCAGCTACACAACCCAAATTATTAATGTCCGTTTGATCTTTTTCTTGAATTAGATCATTCTTTAATTATGGGTTGCATTTAGGGATGGCACATGGCCTACAATCGTTATCAACAATGAATGAAAATACCAACAGGTTTGGTCATTGGTGTGAGTTAGAGTTGGCTGGTTCGATCATTCCATATAAATAGATTTAGTCGTGAATTATTCTGTTCAGAGATAGCGGTGCTTCAGACCTGAACGACATTGGATGTAGCTTACATCTTACAAGTGACAGTTTTTGAAGAAGAAAGAACCCTTCTTGCAGTTCTTAATTTGCATGTCCTATTATCTAATTGGGGTGTTTTGTTTGCTAGTTACAGCTTCTTCTTTCATGTCAAACTTCTGTTCTGTCCTGTACTTGTACTTATGTGCAGAATACAGGAAAACACAGAAATTGATGACACTTAGAATGGTAAGAAGCCAGTAGAAATAATCAAATCTTCCTGTGTTTATGTTCTGAGACAGCCATGATTCCTTCCTTTTCTCAGGATTTCCTGTTGCTGATTTAACAATGGTGTTCAATATGCTTGCTGCAAAGCAGCCTAGCCCTCCAGCAAGCGCGGCATAAGAGGACCCGATACTCTTCATAGCATCAGGAGCTTCCTCATACAGGAATTCAAGCAATCCCACAATGCAGAACACTTCAGCTATTCCAATCAGGCAATACTGGATCAACAACCAGTATGCACTTAGGTCCATCTGAGTTAAGAAACTCACTTCATAGCCGTGTTCGATGGCGTAATTTCTCCGATACCTCTCGAAAATCGCAGCCCACCCTACCGATAAGATTGAAACTACAAGGCCAATGCCTACTCTTTGAAGCTGAGATGCACCGTGAGGATGGCCAGTGATACGGCGGGATATTGGGACAAATACCGAGTAATAGAGTGACAGTATCAGGAATATGCTGAGACCAGGAAACACAGGCATGCAAGTTACAGGAAGTACGAGACCGCCCATGCGTGTGTCCATTGTATACGCCTGCTGAACTGAGAGAGTTAGGAATTCCGTCAGGACTACGTTGAGTATTATTGTGCAAGCTGGCACTGGAATAAGTCTTATAAGTATCTTCACTTCCTCTACTTGAGTCACAGTGCAAAGCCTCCATGGATTTGCATCAGCACCATCTTCCTTCAACTGAAGAGCTGCCTTGTCCAAACATCTGTCGAAAAACGACAATGCTATCAAAACCGATGTCTGATGAGCTGTTAACTTTGTGGAGATAAGAAAAGAAGGAAGAGAAATTTTACCTGAAATCATCTGTATGGTCTATCTTTCCACTACCCTTTATGGCAGAATGTTTGCCAGGAACCTCATATAGGCCTATAAATTCACTGCTAGAAAAAGAGGCATTTCGCTTCCGAAATGCAGCAACCAGGACTTGTGCAACTCGCGTTAGGGGGCTTCCTCCAGGCAATCTATGTCTGTACATTGGAGTACCGACAAAGAATAACATGTTCGATATGCCCATAGCTATCGCCAATGAACCAAAGGCAGCTCCCCATCCGTGTTCTCTTTGCACATAGACTATGAAAGTGAAAGCCACAATAGCACCAACAGTGACAGAAAGATAAAAGAAGTTGAAGAACCTATCCAGGTGAGACTTATAGTTTTCACTTCTTTCATCAAACTGATCAGCCCCAAATGAAGAAACGCACGGTCTTATACCTGCGGCTCCAAATGCAGTCAAATATAGGACAGTATAGAGGTAGAGCATCTGCCACGGTTTTGCAGGCTCGCAACTTCCCAAAAGCAACGACAGCTGACCACAATGCTCCTGGTTCGGCATCAGGACACTCAATGTCCCGCCTAAGGTTATACCTATCAAACCCTCCATGAAACAAAGATTGGATGAAAACAATTGTTATGATCAATAAAGACGTCTCACCACTCTAACCAAAGGGAAATATGCATGTGATGGTTACTAAAAACTACAGAGAGGATTCACCATGTTATTTCAAGAACTGAACTTACTGCAAGATAGATCGTCGAGAAAATTGCTATTGTCCAATATCTACCAAGATATGCATCAGCAAGGAAACCGCCAAGAACAGAAGAAGCTTGTGATATACCCAAGAAATTGTTCACTGTGTTTGATGAACTGGTAAAAGGCTTGTGCATAACATAGAACATGAAGACCACCATGTTCACTGAGAGACCAAAGTAGGCCATCCTCTCTGCCATTTCATTTCCTAAATGGAAAAGGATTCAACAAGCCAATCAATAGTGAGATCAAAGCATACTAATTATGAACAGAACCGAACAGCACAGAACTATAGTCAAGCCAATAAAAGATAATATACTGTAAACATTCCCGAGTGCTTTGTCTATCTAAATCTGTAAGTGAAACATCTCCAACTTCATAAATGGTAAGAAGGAAGAAGAAAGAAACCATCTTTTCTCACCAAAAATGAACAAGGCAGCAATCCAGCCACCGGTCTTTGACAGATCAGCAATAGGTTTCCCATGGATGTTAACAGGAGTAGTTCCCCCGGTATAGCCGCGCCCGAATGCCATCCGTCTATTATCAGACTCAAGGAAGTAGATTCCAAGCTTCTTGCTCTGAGTTGATCGTGAAATCCCATCAAAAGAGGCTGGTGTTTCAGCTGCACCATCTGGTGACTTGATTTCACCGGTACCCATTTTTCAGAAACCAATCCCTGAAGAAAAGAACAGAAAAGAAAACCCAGCAACCATAAATTTGTAATCTTTAATCCACTAATTTAGAGTTATACAATCACAGCGACATGAGACAAGTGCAACAGTACCTCTGTTGCTGAGACTAGAAGAGTACCAATTTTTTTAGACTGAGGACTAGACAACTGACGGTATTAGAACATGAAAAACTCCATGTAAGTGTGATGAGGGTGTGAAAAGAGAGTATTTCTGGACAGTTAGCTAGTGGGTAGCACTAATTATGGGAATTGAAGGAAATTTAGATGAGAATAATTAAAGTATGGCAAGAACAATAAAGGGGGATCTAACCAACACCAGATGACCCATTAATTTTTTTTGAGGAGAACATTAATGGCCCCAATGTATGGTTGCACGTACAATCTCCCATCGTTGTTTGATCCTTACCATCATTAATTACACTTTTCAAGTGCAGCTCATGAAGAAAGTTAGTACTCCACTTGGTAGTCATACCACTGCCATTTGCCAAGAAATTACTGGCGTGCTCCCAACACAAACTTATTCTCACTCACATAACTTATGGTCCTAATGGATCATGTGAGGTCGCTATGGCCTATGGGTCCAAATGATAGAGCCTCTTTACAAGTTACGCTCTACGTTTTTTTTCAATAAACGTTTTGGCCTTCTTTTTTTCTCAATTAACTGATGCATTATAATTTTTCTGTGTAAAAAGCCATTTGTTGTCTGGTTGCTGCTCTTACTGCCCTGCTGCTTTATTTAATTTTTAAAATTATGCACAACCTCGAAACATTGATTAAAAAACCCAGAAAAGAGTACAACCTTTTCGATGAGCTGAAATTTTATTATCATCCGGTAGACAAGATGAATACTCCCCATAGAACAAAACTAAAGTCAACATTTGAGAAGTCATATCTTAGAAGACTATGTCATCCACATAATTTATTAAGATCGTTCCAAGGAACAAAGCTTATCTCGATTGAAACAAAATTATTATTAAGCTAATATTTAAACTCGAGCTCACATAAATGATGAATTCATATCAATATGCGGTCAGGGTCAAAATGATGGAACCCCCACCCAGCCCTTTTTTTTAACTGATGGACCCACACTTACGAAGTACTAGGGTCTGACGAAGTACTAGGGTCTGAATTTTTGAGTTAAGATGAGTTAAGGCTTAATAAATACTTTGCCATTTTCCTCCGCCCATTAGGTGTCCATTGACTAGAACGGATGTATGTTTGTACTTGTAAAAACCAAACCGGGCTCACAAGTGAGATGAGAAATTTTAAGGTTAAATCGAAATCGAGCTATAGTTGGATTGATATTTTAAAAAAATACGAACTTAAAAAAATAAGATTATAATATAATGTACTTTTAGTATTATACTCACAATATAGTATATACATAATTAATTCATGCAAACATAAAATATCAAAATGCTTCAATTTTTTTTTTAAATATTCATACAAAGAAGTCATAGATTAGATAATATTTTAGATTATTACTAAAAAAAAAGTAAAATATATGGTAATGAATAATTTATATTGTAACAACTGTATTTATGTGGTAAAAATGGATTAAAAAAATTTCTAAGAACTTTATTCATTTTTTTATTTTTAAAATTGATTATATTATTAATTATCATTACAACATCAAAGATCGAATTCATGATCAACGTCATAAAAACGGCATACATTAATTAGTTGAACTATAACCTCACGTGAAATTTCATTCAATTTGATTAAGTTCATTAGTAACTTTAAGATAATAATAAATAAATTAATTAAATTTGAAATTAAGGTTATGATATATATACTTTTAAATAAATTTTCTGGTTTTACATTACTTGTATATTAAATTATTATTTTGATAAAGTATATAAAACATCTAAGAACATTTCGAATTATATCCACAAATAAAATTTATTACTTCATAAAGTTAAATACTATAAATTACAATAGATATTAATTGTAAATCAATTAAATTAACATATATTTAGAAGTTTGAGATTTTAAATCATCAAAGTCAGTTACCTTTGGAAAGTTTAAAAAATTATTTCTTTAATATGCATTAATTGTAAATTGAATTAAAGGTTGGTATATAAATGCTAATTTATATGAAAGTAAAAAAAAAAAACAATAAACCACTATAAAAAAAGGAAAAATACTTAATTAAAATAAGAAAATTCTAAATTTTTAGTTCTAAGAAGTGAATTAAAAATGAAAAGAAAAATCTAGTAAACCGCTTAAATGGTAGAAACCAATTTCGGGTTAACACGTTCACAATCAAACCAGACCGATTCATAGTTTGTTCTGAATTTTTAGTACTTACGTTTTTTCAAGATTGTAAAAATCGGACCCGAAATGGGTCACACACTCACAGTTTTCCCGGTTGATTCGGTTCATGGGTATGGTTGCTATAGAATTGGTTTCCAGTCAAATATGGTATAGAATGGCCAATGTAGTATAAAATTCAAATTAATACGGGCCAAAGGCATGGTCCACCACTCATTTCTTTTTACAAAACAGTCCACCACTAAATGAATTGTCCATACATAGTACTTGCTCAAAACGCTATTGTAACCCACCGTTTCTCCAGTTTGCTCGTACGAATCACGATGTTGAGTAATCCAATCCAACTGTCAAGACCAGAATGTTTGTTCCCTTATTTAATAGACGAACCAGAACCATAACCCAAATCGAATTTCCAACAATTTTGCTCTCAAATCTCAACCATGTCGTTCCTCCTCCGTCACCGCCTAGTCGTCCTCAGGAAACCCAGGGATATGACTAATTATGAGGCGCGTCTCATACTGAATCATCGTCTCCGCGTCGCAGCCCGCCTCGACAACTTGGAGCTGCTCTCCAGGTTCGGCCAGACAAGGGATAATAATCGTCAATGCATAGGGATGACAATTTCGTCTGTGGATATGGATATCCGCCTAATACTCACAATTATGGGTGAGTATTACCTACATATTGTGAGTATTTTGCGGGTATTTATAGATTCACACCTGCAAAGTGCAGGTATGGATGTAGGTATAGATAGTGCTTACTCACTCCAATACTCACATTAAATACCCGCAATATATATAATATTTTAATATATAATTAATTCAATATATTAGAGGTGGGCAAAAAATTTCGTTACCCGAAATTCCGATTTTTTGTCCCGAGTTTTTTTAATTTCGGGTCGGAAAGGTAATACCCGAAATTAATTTCGGAACAGAACAGGATCCAGATACCCGAAATTTCCAAAAAATTTCTCCCTTAATTAAAATTCTCACCTAACCTTATTCTTTCTTCTTTCAAGTCCTTCCCTCATATCATCACCACTCTCAATCCCTCACCCTCACCGCATCACCACCTCAATCACCATCTCCCACCACCCTCATCCTCACCGCATCACCACCTCCCGGCCACCATCCACCGCCGCCAACCATCATCGCTCTCTTTTCACCACCGCACCATCCTTTTCCCTCATTGCCGAATCACCATCTCCGTAGCACCATCCCTCTCTCCTCACCACCGAATCACCATCTCTCGCTCTCAATTTCACCATCACTGATTCTCTCTCTCTCTCTCAGCAGCCACGCAAGCATACCAGAAGAGTGATTTCTCCCTCGTTCCTGAATACTCTTATTCATCATCATCGTCATCTACTCCTTTATGTTTGTAATAAGGCATAAATTACTGTACGCTCCATCGATTCATTTGCTTGATTTTGTGCATTATATGTTCTTACAACTTGTTGGGTGATTATTTTGGATACCCGATTTTCGAACTCGAAAAAATTTCAGAAATTCGGGATTGGGTAGTTGATATGTGCAGTACGGGGTCGAGAAAATTTGTGGTCAATTCAGAATACCCGTACCCGAAATAAATTTTTTGAAAATACCCGAAATTTCCGTTTGCCCACCCCACAATATATAATATATATTTTTATACCAAAGCAGTGACAACGTCGTTTTGACAATAAATCCAACAGGAAGATCATTAGGGCAAACCATTACAGCAACAAAACCACTCTCTCTCTCGCAACTCTTTCTTCGTCTCTCGCAGTCGTCGCGGCTAACACACAACGGTTACTGAAGTTTGCAAGACTTTGGACTATCAAGCGTGTTGAACAAACATTGCAAGATCTTGGGGTTTGTTTCTTGAATCGTTAATATTATTTTTCTTTGTTTTCCAATTCAAAATTATTTTAATCATTCCCTTAATGGTTAATGATATAGCCTTTGAGTTTGACATCTTAACAATATAATTTTTCTTATCATTTTCCTTGTAAAAATAACCCACGCCTAGTTGATATTATTTTTTTGCTTTTATTATCTTCAGATTTTGTTGGTGTGGGGACATAGTGGGTTAATTTTATTGTGAAATCGGTGGAAGATGATTCAGTGGAGGTGAATTGTTATTTAATTACTGCAAGAGCAATATCAAAGATGGAAAACTTGGACCTTGGTGATCAGCCCCACCACCCATGGTTAAGTTTTTGTCGTCATGACTAAAACTAAGCAGTTAATCTGAATTCTGTTTATTACCCTCTTTTGACTATTAACGTTTCCTAGAAATAACCAATCTACCTTAAATATTGACTGAATATGATATATTTGTGATGGAGTCCCAAACTGATTACACTCCACAAGCAATGAGTGAGTTAGATCTTTATTTAGAGGAGCGTGCCTTGCCAAGAACAAAAAAATTGACATTCTCGTATGGTGGAAGTTGCAAGGAGTTAAGTACCCGACTTTAAAGGTAATTGCTCGTGATATTTTAGCTATTCCAGTGTCCACTGTTGCATCTGATTCTGCATTTAACACAAGTAGTAGAGTGATCAACCCACATCGTAACAAACTTCATACAAGAATCATTGAAGCTTTAATGTGTACTCGTAGTTGGTTGTGGGTAGGGGTGGGCAAAAGTTCTGATACCCGAAATTCTAATTTTTCGTCCCGATTTTTTTTAAATTTTGGATCAGAAATTTCGGGTATCGAAACTTCAGGATCGGGAAGGTAGTACCCGAAATTAATTTTAGAACGGAATGAGATCCATTTTTATAATTTCGGCTACCCAAAATACCCGAACTTAGGGGTATTATTATTAGGGTGGGCTTTTTCGTCCAGAGTTTTTTTTAATTTTGGATCAGAAATTTCGGGTATCGGAACTTCAAGATCGGGAAGGTAGTACCCGAAATTAATTTTAGAACGGAACGAGATCCATTTTTATAATTTTGGCTACCCAAAATACCCGAGCTTAGGGGTATTATTATTAGGGTGGGCATTTCTAATTTTATTCACTAGTCACCATCTTCTTCACCCACACCATCTTCATCGGTCACCATCTTCACCAGCACCATACCACCAACACCAACACCATCGTCATCGCCCGCCACCCAATTTCATCTTATCCCTACTCTTACACACACAACACCAGTCACCATCTTCTTCACCAACACTATCTTCATCGGTCACCATCTTCACCAGCACCAAACCACCAACACCAACACCATCGTTGTCGCCCACCACCCAATCTCTCAATCCAACAACCAGTCACCATCTTCATCAATTAGTAGGTACGTTATGATCAGTTTCAAGTTTTATTTTTAATTCAATCTAGGATTTCAAACAAGCACTGAGGTGACTAACCCTAATTTTGATTTTCTGTTTTATTAATTAGGAGTTTCAAAAAATCAGAGGAAGATGACGGATAATCTAGGAGATGTGGTAATGGCAGACACACAACAAGCAGAAGCTGCGGTGGAAGTGACAGATACACAAAGACAACAAACGCAAGCACAAGCTAGAGCTGCTACGACTACTGTTACAGTCAAGAAAGAGAAGAAAATGAAGGAGATTGCTGGAAGATCATTAGTGTGGAAGCAGTTTATAAAGTACCAAAATGAGGATAGAGAATGGAAAGGTACTTGTGTTTACTGTAAAACTTATATTACATGTGATTCTAAGTTAGATGGTACAAATGGCATGAGAAATCACATGAAAAGGTGTAGAGAGGTACCCTATTCTAATGACCTTAGGCAAACTAAAATGACAAATTATGTATATCTTGATGGTAGCAAGACTGTAGGACCTTGGAAGTTTGACCAAGAAGCTTGTAAGAGGGCTTTGGCACTAATGATAATAGAGGATGAACTTCCTTTTAGGTTTGTAGAGGGGGTAGGGTTTAGGAAGTTCATAGCTACTGTACAAAATAGGTTTGTAGTGCCTTCTAGGACCACAATTAGTAGGTTTTGTTATAAGTTGTATGTTGAGGAGAAGTTGAGATTGAAAGGGTATTTTATGCCCAATTGTGAAAGGGTTTCTATTACCATTAACACTTGGACATCCATTGAGAGGATTAACTACATGGTTGTAACTGCTCACTTTATTAATAATGATTGGAATTTACAGAAAAAAGTATTGAATTTTTGTCCAATCAATAGTCATAAAGGTAATGTTATAGAAAAGGCTCTTGAGAAATGTCTGATTGATTGGGGAATCAATAAGGTATTTACAATCACAGTAGATAATTCTAGCTCAAATGACTTAGTTGTTGCTTGGATTAGAAAGAGGATGAATCAGTGGGGTACAAGTATTTGTAAGGTGCATTGCACACATAATCAATTTGATGGTAATGCATGGGCTTACCACTGTGGGAACATCAATCATTAGGATCATAGAGATGTTGTAAATGAGAGGGTATTACAAAGGCTGCCATGATCTTGTCATTAATTGACAACGGCAACATGATTGTCATGATCCTTCATGATCATGTCATCAATGGTCAAACGGCTGCATTATTCTCTTTAATGGCATGATATGCCATGATCACATGATCATTCACCTTAAATGGCCGGTTGTAACCTCTCATTCCAATGCCTTGATTGTGCAACGGCTATGGCCATATAATCCTCTCACATAATGTCCTTAAATCTCTACCATAATTGGGTAGATTCTTTTCTTCCCTATAAATACTACCTACTCTATCAAACCAAGATACAAATCAAGAGAAAAAACACTACACCTAAATTGAGAGTCTTTTCCTGGTTATTATTGTTCTTGCTGTTCTGGTTCCCGATTTCTAAATCGGAAGAGATCATTTTATCCTGAGGGAAATAAATTCCTTTAGGACAGTGTTTCTACACGACTCGATCTTTGTGTTTCTAACTTTGTTTTGCAGATTTTTCCAACAAGAGACAGTAAGGTACATTAGGCAGTCTCCATCTAGGTTGTCTAAGTTTAAGGAATGTGCAGAAAGAGAGCATGTTGAGTCTAAAGCATTGTTGTGTTTAGATGTGTGTGGTGGAACTCCACCTATTTGATGTTAGAGTCTTCTTTGCAGTTTGAAAAGGTATTTGAGGCATATGAGGATGTGGATCCTTTCTACAAGATTGAGCTTGAGATGAGGGAAGAAAAAAGAAAGAATAAAGGAAAGCAAAAATTAAATGATGTTGATTTGGCTAATATTCTGACATTTGATAATGATGAGGAATATCCAGAGGATGATGGTGTTGAATATGTCATGGACATGGAGAAAGGATATAGAACTGATGGTGGTGGAGGTGGTGTACCAAGACAATGTGATTGGGTGAATGCAAGAAGATTATGTCAGACTTTGAGGTACTTTTATGATTTAACTTGCTTTGTGTCAGGGTCTAAATATGTTACTGCAAATGCTTATTTTGATCAAGCTTCTAATGTGGCTTCCATGTTGAGAGATTGGGAGAAGAGTAATGACATAGAACTTAAGAGATTGGCAGTAAAGATGCATGAGAAGTTTGACAAGTATTGGGGTAATGTGGGTAAGTTTAATTCTCTTCTTTATATTGCTGATGTGTTTGATCCAAGAAACAAGATGGATTGTGTGGCATTTGCTCTATTAAATGTGCATGGGGACATTGTTGGGAAAGAGTTGGTAGAAAAAAGTGAAGAGGGATACAGAAAAGATATATATATATATATATATATATATATATAAGGTATTGAGAGTTGTATAAGAGTAGAAAAGAGCATAGTATTATAGGTGAAACTTCTTTAGATAAGAGAGGGTTTAGTGGAAGTCAGATGCAAGAAAGTTGTGTAGACAGCTTCTGAGTTGATTAGTGCTAGAGAAGAAAGGTTTAAGAGGTTCAAGGAAGCTAATGGTGGAGGCACATTTGAAATCAAGTCAGAATTGGAATCTTACTTGCAAGAGAATGTTATTGAAGGAGGCAGATCATTTTCCATCTTGGACTGGTGGAAAAAGCATGCTCCAAGGTTCCCTATTCTTTCTAAGATGGTAAGGGATGTACTAGTTGTCCAAGTCTCCACAGCGGCATCTGAATCTGCATTCAGTACTGGAGGAAGAGTCCTTAACCCTTTTAGGAGCTCTTTGACTCCAATGGTTGTGCAAGGCTTAATATGTGCACAAGATTGGTTCAGGTCATCAAGAGAATTCATGAAAATTGAAGAAGAACTTGTTGAGCTTGACCAATGAAAAATTGGTAAGTTTTTTTATTGCAATTGAGTTCTGTACATATTTATTTTCTACATTTAATTACTCATTTTCTATTTCTTGGAATACTTTGATTTTCAGAATTCTCTCAAATGACAGTGGATACCACTATTACAAAAAATTAGTTGTTTGGACTTTCAAATCAGATCAATTGCTTGATTGAACTTTCAAATCAGATCAGTTGCTTGGCAGTGGATTTTCTATTACTGTTGTTGTTTATTGGATTACTTGGGTTGAATTGAAACATTAATTAATTGTTGGATGACTTGGATTTCAATTTGTATGTTTAATTTGGATTGTGTACTTCGGATTGTTGTTGTTGATTGATCGGTGCAAAATTATAAATTGCCGCAGGTAGTTGAATTTTGGGAAATTATGAATACCCGAAATCATAATTTCGGAAATCATTATTATGGATTATCATGTTGGATTAGTATATCGTATTATTGTGTGGTATTGTTATTAAATTAGATTGATTTTTTATATATATTAATTTGATTCAAATTTGAAATTCAACCTTTATCCGCTCCATATGGATGCGGGTGCGGGTACGGGTGCGGATAGTGCTCACCCACCCCATACCCGCCCCATTGCCATCCCTATAGATACAACTCTAAAACTACAAATATAACGTCAATATTTCTTCCGGACTCAAATAAATGACGTTTTAAATCTTAAAATAAACGACGTTTTGTAGTTTTTAAAGTATTTTATAATTAATTTATTTAATATGAAAGATAGAGTTGACTATTTATTGATTAATTTATTTAATATAAAAGAGAGATGGTTATTTAATATTAAAAATATTTTCATCAATCATTACCTTAAATCCCGTGTCCAACTTTCAAATGTTATTTATTTGAGTACGGAGAGAGTAATAGACTCTTTCCCCTTCTCTCTTTCTCTATCCTTCTCTCTAATAGTGTTTTTCCATTTTTTAAGATTTATTGAAAGGGTTGTCATTTAATATATTAATTGGTTAGGGATTGTATTGCAATAATATTTAATAATATAATAAAAAATATTAATTTAGATAGCATAATCTCAGCCCCAAAGTACAGGAAAGTAATAAATCAGAAACTAGTACGGGCCAAAGGCCCAACACAATCTCAGCCCACCAAACTCATATTGAATCTAAAAAACGCAGCACTTTCGTTAAAACTCTCACCCATAGTGGCGGATAAACCAGTCAAAACCCTCGCCCCTCCGTTGTCTTCCAATTTCTTGTCTAATTCTGGGCAATTGCTCCTTTTGCTTCTTCTTTCCTTGGTCCTCTGCTCCCAGTTATTGAAATAGTTTCTTCTGGTTTCTCCAATCCCATTGTTAATTGGTTCGATTTCTGATAAGTGGGTTATACTTTGGGTTACTTCGTGTGTGGATGACACTATAGCTATACCTACTTGTTGGTTCTTTCTTCATTTCTAATTAGAACATATTCTGGCATTAATTGAGCTAATTCGCCTCTGTTGTAATGGGTTTTCATCAATGTTGTACCAAGTTGTGATTAATTAGCAGAGGATATGCATATAAATGCAATTATAAAAACATTGTAAGCTAGCATTTGGCATATTGTGGAAGAGCAGCTGGTTGCAGGGTGAGATGAAAAATCGCTAGTAACCGGGGCGGGCGGGGAATCCCCACCCTGTCAGGGGACGGGGCTGGGTAAAGCAAATCCGTCGCTAGTATCAGAGAGCATGTCTATTGTTATTTATTTTTTGATCAATAATGAACCTGCATATCTATTGCACATTCCATATAATTATTAATTTCAATTAAATGCTATATTTTTTCCCATAATTAATTAAATGTTACAAATGTGTAGCTTTTATTTTTTATTTTTTATTTTAAAAAAAACTTCCATACTTCCAAGTTCCATATAACCCATTTACTGTTAAAAAAAGAGTTAGTAGCCCATTTATACTTTTATTGGGCCTAATTTTGTTTTAATTTTCCATATTGGGCCATATCCTGTTTTTAATTAAAAGAAAAAAGAAAAATAAAAAATGAAACCCTAAAACTTAAAAATACCCATCTCATCTAGCTTTCTCTGTTTAACCCACCCTCTCTGTTTAAACTATCATCGTTTTCCAACACCGATCCTTGAAACAACACCGGACTGGACCACCACTATCGCCGATCAGCCACTTGCGGCAACAACATCATCACTGCCGGATCCTCTCCCCCCCTTCTCGTTTCCATTTTCTTTCTTCTCCTTAAGCAGCATCGCCAGCCGCTTTCCGTTCGTCGCCGTTGGCATCCGTGAACACCATCATTCTCATTCGCCCCCCCTCTCTCCGGGGAATTTTAGGAATAAGAAACGTTAATAGTAAGTTTAATGAGAATTCTTGCCAAATCGCACCTATTTTGGCAAGAATTCTATCTTGAGTTAATTTTGATGATTCAATTTTCTATACGAATTGGATTCGATTGAAAGAAAGTATAACAAACACTGAATTTGCTGAGGTTTCAGTTTAAATGAACTGAACTCTTCCATGATTTTCATACCAAACAGGCTGAGGGATTTTGGTGTTAATAGCATGTTCAAATATTTTCCATCCATAATTTGAACTTAATTTTCGTTTTTTAGGAGCGATTTGCTTTCCCAATGGTTTTCTGTATGTTTCCAAAGAAACTAGGATGGCATTCTCATATTGTAATGTCCCACTTTGCTCTGAATGTGTTTGACAAAATGATTGGAATGGCATTGCTTGTTGATTTTTATTTTTTTTAAATGAAGCAGATACTTGAGCAATGAATGGTGTTGAAGAGGAGGTGGGTTACAAGCCTGATGTGGGATTTCAACAAGATTCAAGGGAACCACTTGCTGATCTTACTTTGACCGACTCCACTGAGTTTTGGCTCATTCAGTGGCCTCATAATCAAGTACAGTTTTTTTTATCTTTGATATCCTTCATGCCCTGCTTTATAATCTCGTTGAGTAATACTTGTCCTGCATAACCTGAAAATGAACTTGCTTGGTGTGGTCACTGTATCTAAAAAGATGTCTTGCTTATGATGATAGTACTCATGTATTGCAGCCTCCTGATTTCGATGGGAAAGAATTAACAATTAGTCTTGATAATGATGGATGCTTGGGCAGTTTTGATGGTTCATCTGGTAACCATACATCCTTAATTCTTATATACAAGTGATTCCAGACTGCCTGTTCTTAAGAGTGTCTGTTTGTTGGCAATGAAAATTTCTTTTCTCATGCTGGTAGGAAAAGCGTATGATCTTGTCAGCTGCTCTGCTCAAGAGCCAGATGCAACAGTCTTCATGTCCTCTGGTTCAGAAACAAGAATCGGTAAGTTTCTTGTTTTTCTTTTTCATCCTTATATATGTATATACACTATTGTGTGCTTTACATATTTTTGTCTCCTTTTACAAGAAGTGTCTCCTGTATTACAGTTATTTTCTTTAGTATCTGCTGTAAAACAATTTAAATGACTTTCAGGTTTCCGTGTGGGTTTCACTTTTGACATCCCATGGAATTTCGCTCTCTCACACACACACTTATCTTGAACAAACCCATGAAAAGAATTTGTCACAGACTCTCTATTCCTAGGAATGCAGTTTCTCGAGTGCAGTACTAGTAGTGGTGAATCACACTGATATTGGAACTGAGGGAAATCTCTATAAATCCCTGCTCTTTAGGAATCAGGCTTTATCTATTATCATTATAGTGGGGCATTGTAGTAGATGTCTGTTAGCAAATGATCTATTTGAATTATTTTTCAGAAAGATACTTAGCTTAGTTATTAGCATCAAATGAAGTCAAATATCTGTACTTCATTGTTTTATTCCTTCATTCTTGACACTTTTAACACTCACATGTCTTGTAATTCTTTTTGTGTTAATTTTTGAGTGGGAGGATGCGAACTTGGTAGGCACTCTAACTACAAAATCTCAGGCTCAAGTATTTGTCCTCCCAAATATATATTCAGCCATGATTTTCTTGAAAATCATCAAATTGCTATGTATAGATCCGCCTAACGTAAAAGATGTTGTTATGTGATTAAGATTTGAACATCTCAATTTGAACAGCCTTATTTCCCCTTGATATTGTGTTTATACATGTAATATTTGTGGGTATGGTTGTAGTATATGCTGAACTGTTTTTAAACTATTGATTGAAATTGTTGTCTCAATTTGTAGCTGGGCAGATTTCACGCCGAGTTTCCATTGTGCATTACCCTGACCCTAAACAACTTGAGAAACAGGAAGCTGAGAAGAAATTAAAGAGATTGTCTCAGATGTCTGCTGGATCTACATTAAGAAATTCAGCCACTCGTTCTGGTATAACATCACAAAGTACTAGGACAAGGAACCCACTTTCTTCTGTATCTACACATGGGGAGCCATCAAGTTCTGGGAAAAAGAGGCGTAGACGCGAGCACCATGGGTCTGATGGATCTACACTAGACCTGGGATGAGACCACAATGCTAATGCCTTTTCGGCAATCCTCAAGAGTTTTTTCATCAAGATTGAAGAGGGAACATGGAGTGTGGCTCCCTTCCTTGATTCATAGCTCTTTTTTCTTCTTTCTTTACGTTACTGTCGTATTATGGTGATGAGAAAATGGTTTCTTCGATTCGTTGTTGATCGAAATGTTAGCCATGAAACTTTAGGTTTTTCTAGGAAGTCTGAACTGAAGTGTATGATCAAGAGAGTAATGTATTAAGGGAAAGGCTTAGCATTGTATGCTAATCTGTTCATGAATTACGTAAAAACTCTTTTATCAGAAAAAAATTGCGTCCTAATTACAACTTTTACTGAGATAAACAATATTTTGCCTCTACAACTTTTACCACATTTAGTTAATCTGCAGGATAAAACTGGTTAACTTTTTTTGGTGAGATTTGGTTTTGTTTCGATTAATTAATCAAAATCTTCCACGAATGGTTCGGTTTGGTCCATCCGCAACTAGCACATGCTAAGCTAGATTTCCACCAATGGGAAACACCATCTCCAGATTCTCCACGACAAAATCATCCCATCTGTCCAACTGGACAAACAGTACACATGTTTCTTTTTTCCAGATCCAACCAGCCCACCGATTTACCCCTTAACTCAACCCTTAATCCTTATCTTAACCCGTGATTAGTGAGTGACTAACAATTTAACACACGCCCTCCTCTCCCCTAAATCCTAATCACTCACGCATCTCTCTCCTCAGTCCTCATCTCCCTGGCACAAAATAATAACTTTACTTCGAAAGTGGCACCCTTACATCTGTCTCGTACTTGTGTTTGCTTCTACACATGTTCGTCTGATACTTCAGTATCCATCTGTCCGAGATCAGAGGTATCACAATCTTCTTTCAGCTCTCAATTATGATTCTTATATTTCAATTTCATGTCCTTAGAGCTTATTGCCTTTGTATTTCCTGGTTTTTTTCTCATACTATTCTTCTGTGTTTGTTGATGGTTTTCCATGCCTTGATTTCTCCGTCACCAACACATTTCCTCTTTTTTATATAAAGAATGACTACTGTACCTTGATGCGAGCATTTTAGTGTTAAAGAAACCTTTATTTGCTTTTCTGTGCCTGTAAAGCTGAGTTTTTGAAGGTCTGACAGAGCGAAAATTAAATGAAAATCAGGAATAGACTTCCCGTTGATTAGATCTGCTATTAAAGCCAAGTCCTTTTATTGTTTTCATTTTTTTTTAGTAATGTGGGTTTATCTGATATTTTCCTTGCTTCTTTACATTATTTGCAGTCAAGTCAGTTCTAAAGCTTTTGAATTTAAGACGGCCATGGATGCGGATAACAAGTTTTTGAACATGGGTCTACTCATTGTGGCCACTCTAGTTGTGGCCAAGCTTATTTCAACCCTCATAATGTCTAGATCCGGAAAGTGTTTGCCTCCAGTTGCCAAGGGATGGCCATTGATTGGAGGGCTATTTCGGTTCTTAAAAGGACCGATACCGATGCTTCGAGAAGAGTATAATAAGCTTGGCAGTGTGTTCACTGTGAAGTTAGTTAACAAGAAGATAACATTCTTAATTGGTCCTGAGGTGTCTGCTCATTTCTTCAAGGCCTCAGAAGCAGACCTCAGCCAGCAGGAAATGTACCAGTTCAATGTGCCAGCTTTCGGCCCTGGTGTTGTGTTTGATGTGGACTACACTATACGGCAGGAGCAATTCCGGTTCTTTACGGAATCTTTGAGAGTGAATAAACTCAAGGGTTACGTAGAGCAGATGGTTATAGAAGCAGAGGTAAGCAGTTTACTGGAATGTTGGTTTTGACTTGCAGTGCTTGCTATTCTTTTGCAGTCACTTCTAGCCTGTAGTACTTTGTTGGCAAGTTCATGTGTATACTGTATAGTATTTTATCTAATGCCAAGTTTATGTCCATGCATTAGGATTCTACCTGTTTACCACTCATGTTTTATGGGGATGTTTTGCTCTTTCAACTTTGAGTCCGCGCTGTCTATCGCTCACAGCTCAGCCATTCTTTGCTTCCATTATGAATATGCATTTTCTTGCGTGCTTGACCCATTCATTTAATCGTAAGGACTCCTTCCTATCATTGCATGAGTCTCGAAAACATGGTAGACCAGTGGGTAACAAAGGACTTTCCTATAGCTAAGTGGGGTGGTTAAACTTCTTGCAATTGTGAAGGAGGGAATGGAAGCAGTCTTTAGAGAAACCAAAGGGAGGAAATCTGAAGCTAAATCAAAGTTAAATTATGAAAGTTAACTTTAGTTTGACAATTGTTGCTATCATGAAAGTTATGCGGAGGGTAAAATTTAATCTTGTCCTTGAACATTTTACTTGTTAACCTCAATATTTCATGGCTAGTTTGTCTGGTACAGCATGAAACTTAGTCTAAGTCTCTTTTGATAGTTCTCCAAGTTCTCCTGTGTGGTTGATGGAATTCCTTGGTTCTAAACTGGGTTGTTATATTGGAACTGGACAGGATTACTTCTCAAAATGGGGGGACAGTGGTGTGGTGGACCTGAAGTATGAGCTTGAGCATCTGATCATCTTGACTGCAAGTAGATGTCTACTGGGTCGTGAAGTTCGAGATAAACTTTTTGATGATGTGTCTGCTCTTTTCCATGACCTTGACAATGGAATGCTCCCTATTAGTGTTTTATTCCCATATGCACCCATCCCAGCTCATCGTCGCCGTGACAAAGCTCGGAAGAAGCTTGCAGATATCTTTGCAAATATTATTTCCTCTCGTAAAGTTTCTGGCAAGTCAGAAAACGACATGTTGCAATGTTTCATTGATTCAAAGTACAAAGATGGTCGTCCAACCACTGAATCTGAGGTGACTGGCTTACTCATTGCCGCTCTCTTTGCGGGACAGCACACAAGTTCCATCACCTCCACATGGACTGGAGCCTATCTCCTCCGTCACAAAGAGTACATGTCTTCTGTGCTGGAGGAGCAGAGAAGCCTGATGAAAAAGCATGGGAACAAGGTGGATCATGATATTCTGTCCGAAATGGATGTCCTTTATCGTTGCATCAAGGAAGCTTTAAGACTTCATCCCCCATTGATTATGCTGCTACGTACCTCACACAGTGATTTCAGTGTCACAACCCGAGAGGGGAAAGAATATGACATCCCTAAGGGGCACATTGTCGCAACATCTCCAGCTTTTGCAAACCGACTTCCTCATGTTTTTAAGGAACCAGATAGGTATGACCCTGACAGATTTGCTGTCGGAAGAGAAGAAGACAAGGCAGCGGGTGCATTTTCATATATTTCATTTGGAGGTGGAAGGCATGGTTGCCTAGGTGAGCCGTTCGCATACTTGCAGATAAAGGCTATATGGAGCCATTTGTTGAGGAATTTCGAGTTCGAGCTGGTATCACCTTTCCCAGAGATTGACTGGAACGCAATGGTTGTGGGTGTGAAGGGAAAGGTGATGGTGCGTTTCAAGCGGCGGGAGCTTTCACTTGACTAATGGAAACAACTTAGTGGATGTTTTGGATTTGAGTTAATTTTATTCCTTGTAGGATTACGTTGCTACATTTGTTGCTTTGTTTGTGTTTTTGATCTTGTTGGATTATGGCCTCTGGCTAGTTTTCTTAAATTATGATGCTTAACTGTAGCTTGTGACAACTTCTAGTTTTTTCTGAGCTGACTTCTTTTATAGAGTCCAAGTATCATAATGCAAGGAAGTAACGAGTTTCAGTTCAAAAATAGAGTTGAGAACTGGTGACAGCCACAGGCTGAAACTAGAAAATCCTGTCGATTTCGATTTTCGGTGTGCCAACTGACACTTTACATTCTGCAAGTATAAGTACTTAAATCTATGCCGCCTTGGAAATTACAATGCATGTCTTCGAAATATAGATTCTTTGTTTCCCAGCAAACCATTATACAGATGCTTACACTAATCACAGGACAGATATAAGAATTCTCAAGTGATGAAACCTAAAACTCAATCCTTCAATTTTTGGATTTGAAGTTTAAACTTTACATAGACAACCCAGCTTTCAATATCTTCATGTACTAAATTCTCCAAGCCTCGAGAATGGTGTTCGATAACCACGCTCCTCAGCACTGCTCTACTGCAGCACCTGAACTGCAGGACAAAACAAATGTTTCATGTGCATGGAAGCAAACTTCTTCCCAATTGAAATCAATTTACAAGAAGAAAAGGAGCGAACTTTAAGATTTGAAGGAGCTGGTAAAGGTTCTCACCCTTGAGAAGTGATCGTTTAGAGTTAGCTTGGAATGATTTTAAGAAGCTCAATATCGAACAGAAGGGTTTTATCAATCAGTCCTTGGTTCCTCAGCACAAAATCCAAGGCTCGTTGGCCCTGTCAAACACAAAAGAGTTTTCTTTGTGAACTCATTCACAAACAACTGTAGATGACATTAATGCATTACCAAAAAACTTCAATAAATACCGAAAATGTTGTAGGTCTTGGCGCACTCTTGCTGTAATCATTCTCAGGGTATCCCAAGTCCGGGGGCACAACTATCCTGCATCACTGTTGTAGTAAACTGTACAATTTGTAATAGACACGTGCAGTATCATACGAGGATCAAGTTGCTAATTGCATGCCATTGCTTGAACAATTGAACTAATCACTTCAAATATAAAAGATTTAATGTTTAAGGGCATCTATATGCAGTACCTTCTAATGCCACCCAGAGCCATGCCAGAGACAGCTTCCTCAAAAGCAGGTATCACCTAACATAAAGCAAAGAAGCACCATTAGGAATCTGCATAACCGAATACCAGAAACAAAACCCAATTCAAAATATTGAAGAGTATATACTTAGCAATACCATGATACTACAAACAAGCATATATCAGCTGCAAAAGATGCTTAGAGAAGAAATTTCCAAATAAAATTGAAAGGATGGGATTATTGAGATGTAAATAGAACAAGACTGCTTGATCTGTCAGCTGTACAGTACCTGTCTAGACCCTAATTTGAATTTGAAAAAGTCCTTGTCATCTCCCTGCATATCAACCAAGTCAATGGATCCATGACAAATGCAATGGAGCTCCTTACTTGCAGTTACAGAATGGATGTCCATACCTCAAAGGAACCTCCTTTTGTCTTGTTTCGAGCTTCAAATATGCGGCCATAGTATCCAATAGTGTAACCATCCCAATCAACCTAAGAGTAAATTGAAGTTCATTTACTACTGAATGATACCAAACACCAACTAAAACCAGAAGACCAAAGTTGAAAACACTATACTGAACGGTAAATCAACTCACAGAGAAGTCTTATCTTACCACTACTGTCTCTCCGTTGTTAGGTTTGGGACCATTTCCTACTCTCAAGTCCTGCAATCTTTTTGGTTACGGAATTCAAGCAGTTAACTAAATTATGAACACTTGTGCATGTAATTAAGAAGAGGCATTAGAGACATATACAATCTGATAGGTGACCTTGTACTGAAGACCTGATTCTGTTTCAGTGTAGTCCGGATACTTCATTTTTGTCTTGCCATAATCCTTCCCCCTGAGTGCTGGCACTGCATGTGACAATCGTAAGTTCCTAGGCCTTATTTGTCTCATTACTGATTGGATTATCATGATGACTCTAAAAAATTCCACAAAATTCTATAAACTACAACATTAGGAGAATAAGTCTTGGACATGCATCCGCAACTTTGCAGGTTCAAGTCAGCAAAGTAGAGCCAATTTGTGACGAGGCAAAACAAAAATAAAGCAGGCCAAAATTCTCTAAATTCTGTCCTACGAACCCATTTGGTGGAACAACGAAAGGAAAATAGCCATCTCAGACAAGGATTTCAGTAACTTGATAAATGGAATGCTCAAAAGTGATATGTAAAAATGTGGGGGAAAAGTGAAGGTACAATCCATGAGATGCCCAAGACAAGATAACTCAGGGAACAACTCCATGATAGGAAAAGGTCAAAAACTCAAGAGTAACATACTAAACAAAAAATAGTGAGAAACCCAGATGTAGATTACCCTATTGCTTCCTCAAAATCAATCCAAAAAAGCATCTATTCAAATAAAAGAAAAGCACATGGACAAACTATATATCACATAGGCCGCAAAATAAGATATGGAAACATGACATTACTATCAGCAAAGTCAGATGCCACAGCTAGTCCATCATTTGAAGCATTCCACAAAGCTCCAGCAAGTAGCCCAACAGAGAAGATCACGACCTCTCTTCTCTCAATGCCACCTCTAAAAACCTTGGCGCTTATTTTAACTAGAAGATCAAAGGATTTCTTTTAACAAACAGGGCAGAATTGAAAAGACCCATTAAGAAAAAATCAATATTGATGATTGAAAGCAGAAAAATTAGTATACAAACACAAACCAGGTAAATGGGTATTGGAGATGTTATGCTGTTGATGAAGAGGTTGAGATGAAATTGGTCTGCGCCATCTCTGAAACGGAAGAAAACAGGGTGAGAAAATGCGACAATTATAATGGAAAAATAGAAGAAAGGCAAGGGAATTTTAATCGTACGGTGGATGAGGCACTTGTAAGGGATAACGTTGAGTGCTGTGGCAGAATCCCAACCGAAGAAATGGATGCGACGGCCATGGAATTTTTCTTAATTTGTCGAAGACAGAGAAGAAAACTTTTGTTTCTGTAGTCAGTAGAATATTCTAGAAAACTGTGTCAAGAAAGGAGTATTCAGCTTTGACTTTTTAATTCATCAGAAAGGAGAGAAGAAGAAGAAGGAGGAGCAGGAGACTAGAAGCTACAGGAGAAGAGAGACGCGGGAAGATAACGTCCTCATCTTTGGCTCACCCGCAATTAGCCAAGGCAGAGTTTTTGAGTTGTTCATGGGCCTGCTGTGCGCGAGATTGAGCCCATAAGGAGGAGTGAGGGAGTGACAACTTGTGAGATTTGAGCCCATAAACGGTAATTACAAGTTTGTTCGTTTTTTTTATAGAGGTGAAACTGGAACCTGATGGTACTTTGCAGCCGGCAGACAACCATACACAACTTAAGTTTACATGCAAGTAGCAAGACGTGACCGAAGAAAAACTATTAGATGTATTCGGTGTCACAATATATATGATTCAAGCGTTCAATTTTTTTATTTTTTTAAAAATTTTGAGATCTAGTTGATTCATCAAGTAGTTATGTGAGTATGATGGTATAAAGCTTAACACTTATTTTACACTATTTTTCTAATTTTGATCCACTTTTGCTTGCCTGCAATGAAACGAAATTCCAGTTGTCAACGACTTTTTTCTTTTCCAGCGATTATCTTTTATCTCTGGCGGGAAATAAACAGGGAAAACAAAAAAATATCTGCAATCCGCAATAAACCAATAAAACAAAGCCACCTCATCTCCCACAAATCTTTTTCTCAATCATTCCCATCCCTACAAATCCCTGAAACCACCACCAGCACCACCACTGAAATACTCACATCCTCTCCAATCTCATCAAAAATCCCATTCTTATTCTTCCCTAACCTCACCACCACCCAAAAAAAACCCTAACTTCCAGCAATGGCGGCAGCAACTTCCACCTTGTTCTTAACCCCCACCATCAACCACCACCTCCCCAGCCTCTCACCCTCCAACATCTCCTTCAATGGCCTTAGACCCTCCCTTTCCCCCACCACCAGGCTCACCACCGCCAAGTCCATTGTCCCCCGCCGCGGTAGCAGCTTGGTTGTGAAAGCGGAGCTGAACCCATCTCTGGTGATCAGCCTCAGCACAGGACTCTCCCTCTTCTTGGGTAGATTCGTCTTCTTCAATTTCCAGAGAGAAAATGTGGCGAAGCAAGTGCCGGAGCAGAACGGAGTGACCCATTTCGAGGCCGGGGATCAGCGAGCCAAGGAATATGTTAGCCTTCTGAAATCAAATGACCCAGTAGGTTTCAACATTGTTGATGTTCTTGCTTGGGGTTCCATCGGCCACATCGTCGCCTACTACATCTTGGCCACAGCCAGCAATGGCTATGATTGGGACCCCAGCTTCCTTTGCTGCTTTTAAGCACTTCATTTTTATTTTTTACTCCTAATATATTTATATTTTTGTTTGTAAATGTGCCACAACCTTATTTATTAGTTTGCAAGCAGTGTAATTTTAATCATATGCTTTGTCATGTTCCTGTTGGAATCAAAATTTACACAATTCGATAATCTATACGCAAACAAAATGAGCTTGAAAGCTCGGTAGTAGTTCTTACAAAACAGAGCAACAGAAAGACAGTTAGATCTTAGATTCGAGTATCCTTAAAAAGAATTCATCGCTACATGGGGTTCATACTCAAACATGCAATTTCTGTGATTTTCATGGTTTACGCGGCAATAAGCACATGCGCAGCATACATGGAAGACATCAATTAGGCAAAAGAAAATCTCTTGCAAAACCACAAGCTTATGATACATAAGAAAATGTCTCAAGAAACATTTACCAATAACCTACTTTCACAGCAGAGTTGAGGACCCGCTTTTATTGCATCAAGCTCAAAAACCAAAATAAGGAAAGACCACACGACGCTTCAACTAATAAACTGCAAGGCTTACAGGCTAGCCAGTTTTAAGGAGTTTGCCTTCTCTTGCAGAGTGTCGAGCAGACTATCGAAGCTCTTCTTGAAGGAATCCACACCTTCAAGTTCAAGCTGGTTACCGACAAAGCCCCAATCAATTCCCAACTTCTCAAGTGCACTGTAAATGCCTTCAGCTTCAGATACATTTGCGTCAATTGTTCGTGCAACAGTTCCATGGTCAATAACTGCTTGGAGAGCTTGGTCGGGCATAGTGGAAACCTTAATAAAAAGAATAAACATTAGAATCGTTCAAACCGAAGTTGGCATCATTTTTAAGTTTGACAACTAGACTTCATGACTTGTAAACTCATAAGGGAATAGATGTAAAGATAAAGAGATGAGGTAAGGACATAAAATGGCTCACCGTGTCAGGTCCAACAAGTGGATCAACATATAAAGTGTCAGGGTAAGCAGGGTTCTTGACACTGGTTGAGGCCCACAGCAGCCTCTGCTTCTTGGCGCCCTTTTTCACAAGTGCCTCCCATCTTGGACCAGAGAACTTCTTCTGGTAAAGCTGGAATGCGAGGGTTGCTTGAGCTACCGCAGCCTAAAACAGGCAAAAAAGGTAGAACAGTAATAGATGTCAAGTTTAGGTTTAAGATTCATCCATGACAAGGAATAAGAACGTTAAACTTTGGTTACCTTTCCTCGGAGATCAAGGGCTTCTGGGGTACCAATCTTTTCTAACATTTTGTCAATGAGAGAATCTACCCTACTGACAAAGAAGGAAGCAACACTAGTAACTTTAGAGAGGTCACTTAGTCCAGAAGCCTCCAGGCCATCCAAGTAGGCATCAATTACTTCTTCGTATCTGGAAAGTGAGAAAATGAGCTGTGCACACACAAGAAAAGGAAAAAGAAGTCAACATTTTAGCATCTGAATTCCAATTTAACCATATAAAAACTTGTTAAATTCATACAAAAGTCAAGAATGATCTTTGCCAAACTTTAGTGTCAAGGTCCTAAGATCACGTTTCTAGCATATACTCATAAGAATAATTTTAGCTGTCAACACCACTAACGAAAAATGTCTAAGCTGAGAGAAGCAAGGGTGCACTTACAGTAACGTTGACACTAATGCCGTTTGCAATAACTTCCTTGATTGATGGTACGCATGGAGCAGTAGCAGGAATCTTAATATACACGTTGGGGCGATTAACCGCCTTGTGAAGCCATTTTGCAGCCACGACAGTGCCCTTAGTATCATCTGCCAGTTTGGGTGAAACTTCAACAGAAACATAGCCATCTGCAGCATCTGTCTCGTCATATATTGACTCAAAAAGTTTAGATGCATCTTGAATATCCTTAATGACAAGTTCCCAGTATGCAGCTTCAATGTCTTTCCCTGATTGTACAAGTTCCCTGAAGATTTTCACATTTACAGTTGGTACATGAACACCAAAATGATGGAGAATCTTAATTTTTTTTTTTGGCATTAGATCAATATCTGACTCCCAAATGAATAACACAATTGGTCCTCGGTAATAAAAAAAAAAGTGCGAGATAGAAACTTGAGAACACATGTTATTGACTATTATACCTGAATTGATCATTGTAAGCATTTGAAGATGATATTGCCTTCTGGAATATCTGCAACCGTGCATATCAAACAGCTTATGATAGGCAATCACATGCAGAGAGAATCCATGAAAGAAAGTGTGATATAGGAAGTCATTTCTTATGCACATTAGAGTAATGGTTATATAAGAAACATTATTGTCGATAATTACCGCTGGGTTGCTAGTAACACCTCTAACACCACTCTCAATCAAAGGAATCAAATCGGTGACAGGCCGGCAGAGGTTATCATACCATGGACTCTGCCCCTCCTTTTCATAGAGATCATGAAGAGTTGTTCTCTTTACTGGAGCACCATTCCCTCTTGATTGAGAGCACCTAACACTGTGACACAGATCAAAGGATAAGGAGCCAAGAATTACGAGGAGCAAAAAATCATATGCCGCAATTAACATAACATGGAAACATAAAGGTCTTATTCCTTCCTGTTGACTTCATACAGAGATGGAAATCAAAAACCACAACATTTTGTCATAGCAAACAGCTATTCCTAATTACTGACAATTATTCGAGATAATATATATTAGCACAACTTGCAGGATCAAGTAGATAGCTTGCTCGGCATGCAGCAATTTCAGAGGATTAAAGTGCCTAGACGCTATATTTTGTTTCATAGTTCATGCAAACCCATTTTATAGACAGTTTTTCCTTCTTATAAGAAACAAGAGCCAACAATGCAAACATTTTCTGCACAAATAAGGGAAATATTTTTGCTCAATGAGAAGAGAATTGCGTCAAACAAAACAAGGCAGGAAGGTTAATCCTGCTACAACATGAAAGCTGCAAACAAAGCAGTGATGATCTGCAGTATATTGAAGGTCCCTAAAAACATCAACAAACTCTGCTATTCATTTCCTTCCAAATATATAGTATTTAACAAAAATAAAAAATAAAAGGAAGAACACGACATGACATATAGTTTAAATGCTCAATATAACCACACAAAAAAGAGAGGAAAACACAAGACTATTAACCTATCTCATTAATAAGCACAAGATCAAATTCAAGACAAACAACTACAGATAGTTGAAGAAACACCTCGATGCATGAAGAATCAAAGAAAAGAAGTGAAAAGAAAAAAGGAAAATTCATTACACCATACACTACAGCACTATGATCCATCCACTAACAAACAACGAAAAACATCATACAAACAACCAAACCGATACGAGTACTCACACCAAGGAGGGTGCGTACAAAGGGTTTCTGTTTCGGATGGAGAGCCTGGAGGAGGAGGAAGCGAGTTTGGTGAGGTGGAAATGAACAAAAAATTTGGTGGGCGGCAAGGAAGATCTTGAAGGCGATGATGCTAGAGAAGTGGGAAAGTTGGTCGGTGTTGCGAGCTTAGAAATGGTAGCCATGGCGTCTGTTGCGATTTCAGATCAGAGCGCGAGTTGGTTGGTGAGAAGCTGAACAGAGGAGGAAGAATGCTCACGCAAACGATACAAACGATGGCTTAAAAGGGGTAGGTACCCTACAAACAGTACAGAGAAAGCTGGCTTGCGCTTGTCGTTTGACCCGAATGGAGTGATGGCAGGTGGAGACGTTGAAAGGCAGGAAACGACACAGTTTTGTTGAAGTTTGTGGAGAACTGGTGACAAATTTATCAGTTTTTAATTTTTTTTTTGTACGGATCTTTTGAAGACATCTCGCGTTCGTCATTTCTAATTTTTTTGGCGTAATAAAAGGGTGGGTAATGGGGGTTTTTTCTTTTTAAGGACTTTTATTTATTTTTTATAAATTTATTGGATTGATATTGACTTGAGTGAGAAGGACGTAGAAATTAAATGCTTGACGGAGAAGGAGAATTCTACTTACAATTTTATAACAAAACTAATCACATTGTCTTTTTTATTTTATTTTATTTTATTGATCTGATGTTCTGGTTTTACACTTATATCATTGATGTAATGGTCGACATATGTTTGTGGGCAGCTACTTTAATTTGACCTGTCCGTTATGTTTGTGGCTCTTCAAAATTGCACCAGTCGACTTCTTATTATGGAAAAAGAAAAGAAAAACTAGGATTTATATTCGTAGGTTAGTGATATTTTCTACCGCATTTGAGATCTTTTATGTTTGATCATTTATCGAACTTTAAAAACTCTTGTGACATAGTTTGTTCCATTCTTCCCGTTCGAACAGAAAGACTTGATGTCAAGCTGGATGAGTATCCGACCATTCGTACATTTTGTCCTTTCTTTGGTAGAAGAGTATAATTCCTTGGCAAATGATGAGATCATCCGACTATGATATGTAGCATTTGGTACTATATGTGCATTATAAGTATTAAGAATTTCTACAAAATCAGAATGTAAAAAGCAAACTAGTCAAACTACGCAAGTTCTGGTATGTGCTCTGAAATATACTTCCAACAAACAATGTCTACGGACAAAACCCTTTCCCCTTACCAAGGTTTCAAGTCCCCAACCGGTCCGGCTGTCCAATTCAGAAGCTTTTCACCTGGCCTCACGTAAACACTCTTCTCGTGTGGCAATTTACGAGCTAGACCATTCAGAATCTGGTGGAAAGCATCCCCTGATTGTGCAGGTTGTGGGAAAAGCATTGCCCGTTTCATTGAAGGATTCGCGAGAAGCCTTTGTTTCCTCAGAATCACTTCTGGCGGTATTGAAGTTAGGATGGTATCCAAGTTTGGAACATCTTCCTCCGCTACGAAAACGCCGATCTCCTCCCATGGGATAGCATCAGCAAATGGTAGGACAATGTCATCTGCTATGATGACAGGAATGCAGCCAAATACCACAGCTTCAACTAGCCTTGGGCTCCAGGGAGCCCAGCCAAGAGGGCACAAGCAGAATATAGCTCTTTGCATATCTTCATAGTATGTAGTTGGATGGTTAGTGGAGATGTCAAAAAGCGGATTGTTCTTGAAATTCTCCCAAACTGCGGCCCTTGCTCCTCTGCCACCCAAACACAAATGGTTAGAAATATGTAACACGAGAAGCAGGTTAGGCCTATTACAATTACCCCTCCTATCAGAAGTCCAGTATGAACATACCTTGCATAGTAACCACCTTCTGGATCGTTATTCACATCATAAAACAACCCTCGAAAGTAGACAAAGATGGATCGTGGGGTATCTAGGGGAATCTGGCGGGATTGCATCTTCTGAGGAGGAGCATATGGAGGAATAGTAATTGAGCCATCTTTCAAGCATACATGGTTCTGTTGCCCAAAAGTTTGCACCAAGGTTGCACGTTGGAGCAATGAAAGAATCCCTCGTTCAATAGCTTTCTCTTCCTACAAAATTGAAAAACAAAAATTTCGAGAGATCAGTTATGCCTCGTGGAAAGTGTTTCTTTGATGAGTGCAGTTGGATTAACAAAATTCACATTAGCCTCTTATATGGGATCGTAATGCAATGGCTATTGCCAAGTTGCAGTGATGTAAGGTAACGCTAAAAAATTATGCTATATGAAATCCCTAAACGACTACGGTCATACTGGTTCTATTTTAGAAATATTAGTAAAATTAAATAGTGGATGGCAACTATAGTTGTGGTTTGTTTCGCTCCATCTTCTCCTCTTCACATGTGAAAGAAATATTAGTAAATTATGGCAACTATAGCTGTGATGTTTTCATTCCAAGTTTTATCTTCCCGGTTTCTAGATCAATTCATAAACACTTTGCTGAAGATTGCAAGTATAAATGGTACAACTTTGCAAAACAACATCCCAGGAGGTTATTGATAATTCCTCAGAAACATAACTCAACAACCCACAAAGAGTCTTACCTGATAATGGAAGCATGCTCCGAAATCATGCGGCACAACAAAGAAGTGATCAGCTCCCTCTGTGCGATTCCAGTATGGCCAATTGCTAGAGATGAGCTGTATCGCGCTTCTCATCATTCGTGGAGATTTGAATGGCAATGGCAAGCCCATAGGGGTAAGGTCACAAGTGGGGTATATCGGGGTATAAAACCAATCTGCCTCATCAGGGTTAAGGGTTCGAACAGCGCTTGATAAGAGAAACCTATGCATGAAGATCTCAGCAGCAAACATATGGGTGAGACATCTGGGATCCTTCTGTAGTAGTTTCTTGTTGTATTTGCTAGGAAGCTCGTATATGTAGACCTTCAACCTTCCCACTGGATTATCATCCAAGACATCACCAGCACTTCCTAGATTATATAAATCCAAAGCACACGTTAGTTTCACCCACCATGGTCATCATGTAATCAGCTCAATACAACTAAGACCAATTCAACTTCCTTAGACTTCAACAACGCATCTTTCCACAGAGACCAAAAGAACAGATATGAGACGCAAGTAAATGCATCCCATCAGAATATTAGCAGGCTATGTCAGAAACAAAGAAAATGCACAAGGTTGGCAGCAGCAAGAATATCCGTTCAAAATATTAAAAAAACCTGCATAAGGAGCAACATATCTAAAGAACAAAGGTACACATAAATTAGTGACTAGCACTCAACCCATTCTTGTTGGTCCGCCAAAATGTGTATCAAGGTGAATAATATAGTAAAACATTCTATCAATATGTGATACATGAAGTTATTCTTAAAACAAAAGATATACACGTGTAACATGAAGTTCTCATATCCGAACAAACACTCAATAGGTGTCCTAGAGAATTAAGTGAGCATGCCGTTTCTTCTTTATATTAGTAAGGGAAAATGTCCCATTCAATCCATCAATAAACCTCACCTAAGTACTAAAAATTTCTTGATTTCTTTTAATGGATTAACAGTTTTAGATTACTGAAACCAAATGTATCAAAATGACCAACACTATGTGCAGCCCAATTCCACTTCAATGACATAAGTACCAAAAATTTCAATCCTATGTCATACATACAAAATTCATAAGCTTGAAAAAAGTACATTGCATTACTTAAAAATGAATTATTAGCATTGGTATTTGCAAAAAGATATCCATAGCAAACGGAGGAACACAACCAACAAAAACCAAAGCAGCATAAAATCCACACTCAAAGCAATTAGTGAAATATATAAAGAATGATACCTGAAATCCTTTCTGTACGCTGCCTCCGGTCAGCACTAGCAAACCCAAAAACCAGAACACCAACAAAAACCCACACACACAACTTCATCTGCATTTTTTTGGTTTTTGACCCCAAACCCGGATTTCTGATTGCAGAAACAGAGATGGGTCCCAAGGACTGGTCCAAAAGAGGAGTTAAAAGGGTGCATTTTTATGAGGAGGAGACTATGGTTGGGATGTCAGAAGAGTAGTAGTTGAGGAGGTAGCTTACTTAGAAAGAAGGTTAAAGGGGGAGAATAAGAAAATGGAGGTTTTAGGAAACTGAGGTGGAGAAGGATGAAAGGGAAAGAAGAAGAAACGGAGAGGATGTTGCTTCAAGAAACAGTGAAGAAAAAAACAATTTTTTTTTTGTTTTGCTGATGAAACGAAAGGGCTTGAAGAGCAAACCATAGAATATGAAAGATGAAAGCTTTGTTTTACCGCTGCAGATTAGTGAAAGCTTCGTTTGTTTTGCCGGTTTGATGAGAAAGGTCCATCTCATTTGCCTTTTTGATTAGCAACCCAACGACGTTCCTATTTCTCCAAAATTAAATTAAAACCTTTCTAAAATCTAATATTGTTGCTTCGTCTTCTTCTTTTGTCTTTCTCGTTTGGGTAAAAATGCGACCAAACATTGTCCACTTATCATACCAGAATTTATTTTATGCAAAAAAATGTATATTAATAATTTTTTATTAGTTCCACATTGATGACAAGTCATCAAAAAGATGAAAATGTCTTTCAAAAATGAAACCATGGGAATGAGATTACTTATAAACACAGCTGCCCTATTTGACCACATAGCTTAACTACTAATTAATTAAAACAACAAAAAGGCAGAAATGGCAATTTAATTACTAATTAGGATTGTTTTGCCATCAAGTTTCAATCTTTTGTCAAATTTATATCTTTATTTTGGAAAGTAATTACAACATTGTTGATGGATCATCTAATTTTTATTAATGAGTGAAAATTTTATGAAAATTACAACCATATTATTATTAAATATATAAACGTATGTACTCTCAGTAAAACCATAACATATCTCATATAAACATCGCATATACAACTTGTGTGCGTTGAAAGACATACCTGTGGACTGGACTTTCTGCAATTCGCCCTGAAATAAGAAGCTGGTTGTCTGCAATAAATATATAAGAACTTTAAATTTCTATTTCTTTTTCTTCCCTTTTCCTTTTTTATTTTCTTCAAAGAAATGCCGCTTTAGTAATAAAGAATGCGTTCAAGGTTCCAACTACTTTTAACGCAAGTCTCTGACTCTCTTCTATCTTCCTCACCATTCTCCCTCTTTTCTCCTTCTTTCTCACCAGTTAAGCCAGCTGCTTCCTGCTGATACCTGCTTGTTCTTTTTCAAGAAATTGTTTAGCTAGAAGAACTTGGCAATGGAATTCAAGGAATGTAAAGAAGAGGCGAATGGAGGAGAGTTGGTAACTACAGAGAATGAGAAGAAAGAAGAATTTGATGAGATTGAGCATAGCAAAGTCCGTATCATGAGAGCCCTTGTGGAAAGAGAAGATCCCTCAGCAAAGGTCCTTCCTTTTTCTTCTTTTCTTCCTATTTTTAATTTTTTAATGGTTTTATGGGTCAGCATGGTTAATGGGTTCATCTCAATTTGTGTCATTTTGAAGGTTATTGAAAGCCCATCTTGATCAGTTTTGGAATTTAGGCTTAGTTTAGCTGAGCTGAGCTGAGCAGTTCTGCTGTCACTTATCACCATTGATGATCTATTAGAGATGTTGGCGTTTCTATTTTTAAACGTAGTTTCTTTGTTCTTATGCTGGTGACGATAAGGTACAATAGCAGCAGAACTATGATAGGAATCGAACCCAGGATGGATTTGGGTTTAATGAGTAAAAAATGAAGAGATTTGTGCTTTTCTATAGCTTTAGATTTAATTTTCTATAGCATTGCAGTTGACTTTTGTATCCTTTTGCTTTTGTGTTTAGGAAGTGGATGATTTGGTGATCAGGAGATTTTTGCGTGCTCGAGAGCTGGATATTGAGAAGGCTACTTCCATGTTCCTAAAGTACTTGAGCTGGAGGCGATCATTTATGCATAATGGCTTGATATCTCCTTCAGAAATTCCAAATGAGCTTGCTCAAGGCAAGTTGTTTATGCAGGGTGTTGACAAGCAGAACCGCCCAGTAGTTGTTGCTTTTGGCGCCAAACATAAGCCCTGCAAAGGAAGTTTAGAGGAGTTTAAACGTATGTTATCATCCTTTGAGACTTACTTCATTTAGTTCTGTATCCCATGTTAACTTTGGAATTGGCTTCTTGTTGTCCTGCCAAAATGGAAAGTGGTTAACAAGTATTCAGGATGCTCTTGATTTCTTGCAGGTTTTGTAGCCTTCACTCTTGAAAGAATATGTGCCAGGTAATTCTCTGTTAAGAATTTATCTTTAAACGAAAAGGATGTGACCCCATTTTTATGGTTTAAGTGTGTCGTGGAACCATTATAATGGTGGTGATGGTGTTATGTTATTAAGATGGTATAATTTCATATGATGGGATATTCTCTTTCGCAAACTGTACTGGCCCAAAGTTTCTTTCAAATGTTATCCCGAACTTGACAGGGAAAGGCCAAAAGGCCAGTTTTCTAATGAAATGTAAACCTTAGCGGATCAAGCTTATGTAAGTTAGTAATAATATTTCAGAATCCCAGCTGGGCAGGAAAAGTTTGTGTCTATTGCTGATCTTGAAGGATGGGGATCATACACTAATAGTGATATCCGTGGAAATCTAGCGGCACTATCAATCTTGCAGGTTTGTTTTTCCACCATGCACTATATATATAATTTTTTTCACGAGCACCATTTCCTTGAAGAAAATTCAATATTTGCATATTCTTACCTAGAGACATACTGTTTCTAGCCTACTTACTCCAGTTTGATGGAGTTTCTTTTGTTCATGTGTTTTCAAAATGAAGCATTTTGGTCTTTAGAAGCTCTACGAGCTGGTTAGTAGCAGTACCACTAGCATATTACTGCACCTAAATGGCTTATCTGGTTTTGTTGGCAGGATTGCTACCCGGAACGGTTAGGGAAGTTGTTTATAGTCCATGTGCCATACATTTTTATGGCTGCATGGAAAGTTGTCTATCCATTCATTGATAGCAAAACCAAAAAGAAGGTACGAAACGTCTTTCCTTGCAAGAAACACGAGTTAGCCTATCTGAAACTTGCATTGCTGATCTCTTTCAGAAGAGACTTTTTAGATTCAGTAAAGTAAAATTTCACCTTTTACTTTTTATATAGCCCAACATATTTCTTCAAGCACAAATGAAAGTGTCATTATGAAGAGAAACATAAACGACCCTAAGAACTGTTGGGAAAAATCACATTTTCCCCACCCAGGATCGAACACAATCAAACACAGCAAGCAGCAAACAAATACACAACACGAGGATTTACGTGGAAAACCTCCAACGAGGAAAAACCACGGGACCAACTCCGAACAATCTTTCACTAATAATAAATTATTAGTCTTACAATCACATCGGGATGCTCAACAACATCCCTTTCACAATCTCTCAGGATGTTCAACAACATCCCTTTTACAATCTCTCTCAACTCAATCTCTCATCTAGATCGAGGAGACACAATCTAGAAAAATAAATACCCTCACTGGTTTATTTTTCTCTCAATCACACACAAGAAAAATACTCTCTATTTTTCTCTCTCTCGGATATTCAAGAATATCCCTCTCAATCACAGATCAGTTGCTCTTCGTTGCAACTGATCTCTCTCTAGCAGCTACATCGTTGCAACTCTGCTCTCTTTTTCTTTGCTGCTCTCTCTTTCATTCTGTCCATTTAATGGCATGCCTATTTATAGGCAGTGCCAACCCAAGCCACAATCACATGATCACCGTGTGATCATGAGAAGTCAAAGTCCAAATTGGAATTAATCCAATTTGGCTCCTGCGTCCACTCCTCTTTTCCACTCACCATTCCTTTTATCATGACACCACATTGTGCCCATCAAACATGGGATGGTGCACCTTTTCAATTTGTCTCCCACATGCTTGCCTCTACACTTTCCAGCACATACCAATTAATTAGGCTACCTAATTAATTCCAACTTTGCTGCCGGCATACCAACCTTGCTTCTCCTTTTCTTCACCTTTGAGCTGGACCCTTTCATACTCATTTTCTTAATATGAGCTGGACTAACAATTCTCCCCCTCCAGCTCATATCATGAAAATCTCCAATCTTTATACAACTACACTCCAACGATCTCCCCCTCAATTAAAGTACCACCAGGCCCACCATCTGAGCCCGACAATCTCCCTCTGAACGAAGCTCTACACAGTCCTCAACAGGACCCACCGACTTCAAGTTCCTTTCGGAGATTTATCGTACTTTAAAATTCACCATCAAACTGAGTAAGCCTACCAATTTGGCCCATCAACTTGCACGAAATATGGAATTCACCCATCATACTTCGAACTCAATCTATTGGCCCACCGTTTTAGCTCATCAGTTTGGAGATTCGTTGTGTGCCGCCACTGCACCAGACCTCGTGCACTAGGTCTGTGCCATCATCAACATACTCCCCATCAATCCATCGGATCTACTCCGCAAGCTCATCGAACCTTCGGTTCCGATCAAAGCCCATCTCATAGGCCCAACCGGACCTTCAGCTCTACATGCCCAATCGAACTTTCGATTCCGATCAAAGCCCATCTCATAGGCCCAACCGGATCTTCAGCTCCGCATGCCCAATCGAACCTTCGATTCCGATCAAAGCCCATCTCATAGGCCCAAAAGGATCTTCAGCTCCGCATGCCCAATCGAACCTTCGATTCCGATCAAAGCCCATCTCATAGGCCCAAAAGGATCTTCAGCTCCGCATGCCCATCGAACCATCAGCTCCGCTACCAGTTGTTGGGAAAAAATCACATTTTCCCCACCCAGGATCGAACACAATCAAACACAGCAAGCAGCAAACAAATACACAACACGAGGATTTACGTGGAAAACCTCCAACGAGGAAAAACCACGGGACCAACTCCGAACAATCTTTCACTAATAATAAATTATTAGTCTTACAATCACATCGGGATGCTCAACAACATCCCTTTCACAATCTCTCAGGATGTTCAACAACATCCCTTTTACAATCTCTCTCAACTCAATCTCTCATCTAGATCGAGGAGACACAATCTAGAAAAATAAATACCCTCACTGGTTTATTTTTCTCTCAATCACACACAAGAAAAATACTCTCTATTTTTCTCTCTCTAGGATATTCAAGAATATCCCTCTCAATCACAGATCAGTTGCTCTTCGTTGCAACTGATCTCTCTCTAGCAGCTACATCGTTGCAACTCTGCTCTCTTTTTCTTTGCTGCTCTCTCTTTCATTCTGTCCATTTAATGGCATGCCTATTTATAGGCAGTGCCAACCCAAGCCACAATCACATGATCACCGTGTGATCATGAGAAGTCAAAGTCCAAATTGGAATTAATCCAATTTGGCTCCTGCGTCCACTCCTCTTTTCCACTCACCATTCCTTTTATCATGACACCACATTGTGCCCATCAAACATGGGATGGTGCACCTTTTCAATTTGTCTCCCACATGCTTGCCTCTACACTTTCCAGCACATACCAATTAATTAGGCTACCTAATTAATTCCAACTTTGCTGCCGGCATACCAACCTTGCTTCTCCTTTTCTTCACCTTTGAGCTGGACCCTTTCATACTCATTTTCTTAATATGAGCTGGACTAACAATTTTATGGCTGCATGGAAAGTTGTCTATCCATTCATTGATAGCAAAACCAAAAAGAAGGTACGAAACGTCTTTCCTTGCAAGAAACACGAGTTAGCCTATCTGAAACTTGCATTGCTGATCTCTTTCAGAAGAGACTTTTTAGATTCAGTAAAGTAAAATTTCACCTTTTACTTTTTATATAGCCCAACATATTTCTTCAAGCACAAATGAAAGTGTCATTATGAAGAGAAACATAAACGACCCTAAGAACAACACATAGGCGAAGAAAACATAATAATACATCCTGATCAGGGAAAGGACTCAAGCCGCCATGCAGCCCTTATGGTTGATACAAGCAGAAACTGTTGAATCTGTCAAGTGGAGAATGTTATATAGGAAGCCTTAGAAGCTTTAAGTTAGTTCGGTTTTGATTGTTGTCAACTACTATAGTACATGAGGGGTCAAATCAAATTCTAAAGGGGTTGAGTGTAAGCTGGGGGACACCAGCTCGAGAGAGAAACCTTTTTACTTCGCAAGAAGCACCGTTAAGCTATAGCTCATTAGTAAGTGTCGCTTCAAATTCTAACATGGGAGAAATCTGAACTCTTGCATCTTGTTCTTTAGATATAGAACTATGGAATATAGCGCGAAGATCGATAACAGTTTCATTTGTTTGTGAGTGAACTTTCGCCCGTGCTTTCTTACGACATGATCAAACTCTTACTGGTTGCAGATAATTTTTGTGGAAAATAAGAAGCTGACACCCACCTTACTTGGTGACATTGATGAGAGTCAACTACCAGAGATTTATGGAGGCAAACTGCCATTAGTTCCCATCCAAGATTGCTGAAGCTTCAGTTTCATCACTCTCGCGGCTTATTAAAGAATTATTAGTCAATATATTTTTGGTGTTACAACTTAACAGAAATTCAATTCAACTATTAAATTAAATACCCTTATTTTGTACTCCAAAAAGGAAAATCCCTTATTACTGGTACTGTTATGTTATGTATTCTTCTGTACAACGGTTAAAGTATATTGTTATGGTTACCTTGACCAAAAGAGATATTTGGCATTAAATTGAGAAGCTCTTATTTCAACAATAAGTCGGTATGTTTGGTATTGCGGTATAAATCATATGAATAGGAATAAAGTGTGGAATTGATCGCGCGTCGAACACGTCAAATATAATAGTGAAATAGTTATGGAATTGGGAGTAGAAATACAACTTATCACTGTCTACAAGGATTTGTAGATGATGGTAAGAGGATCGTCCACAGAGACCTCTAGGAGATGTAATTCTTGAGTTTGACTTCCTCGTCACTGAGTTTTGGTTGGGTGCAATCTGAAACTAAAGACAAAACAAAAAGAAGTGAAAACAGTTTAAAGTAGTATTGGCCAGAGTCTAGGCCAAGACTGGGGTCTAGATTAGGAATAAGTCTAGTGATATGGAATTCCAGGTAAGGGTGATATGAGAGCTTGCGTTCTTATGCCTCGATCACGGACTCTAGGATATTCTTCTCTTTGTTTGTAGCACTGCTATAGAGTGGAGGTACTCCTGTTCACTCCTGTCTTCCCTCCTCTTCAAATTACCTGGCGGGTACTCCCTCTCCTGATAATCCTAGCCAAGGGACACCTTGCTGGTTAAAGGGTTTATCCATTTGACTGCTGTCTTGAATGGTTGCTCACCTCTTCAATGGTACAGGGGAAGACAGTACCTAGGTCAAGGTGTTTCCCCACGGAAACCCTAGGTTGTCAATCTGGTCTCGACCTAGATTACCTATTCTTCTAGTCTGGCGCGAGACTAGTCACCTACTTCGTCTAGCCGGCGGGTACTCCCTCTCCTTCTAGGCTGGTTACAACTCTTCTCTACTAGGGTACAAGGATGATCAAACCTTGTCTCTAGTGAGTAAGCGATAGATTAAGTTCAAGAAATAAATAAATACAAAGGAAGAGATTATGAAGTACGAAAGGTGCCTCACGAGTGCATAAGAACTTCAGCTCATCAACCCTTACCAAGAATGGGTGTTTAGTTACTCATACTCATGGATAAAAAGATAAAGTATTTAATTGCATAAATAATATAAATCCGAGATAATAAAATCCGGAGCAA
Organism: Viola odorata; assembly: GCA_963691705.1. Lineage (NCBI taxonomy): Eukaryota > Viridiplantae > Streptophyta > Magnoliopsida > Malpighiales > Violaceae > Viola > Viola odorata. The sequence goes on from OY829544.1 coordinate 9,379,884, forward strand.
AGTGTAACAATGTCGAACTAAGAAAAGAGAAGAAGGATTGCGTAATGTTGTTCCTTCTCTGGACAGAGGTGAATAATGTTTTGCTAAAATAGCCCTCAGAACCTCTGTCCCAATCCAACTCTAATCCCTAGAAAATCTCCTAAAAGATTATTACAATTAATTGTTCTTAAAATTGAAACTAAATCGCTAAATAATAGAGAGAGAGATCCCATTCGGGATTCTTCAAAAGATTGGCTTCAGATCCCTCTAAAATAGCGGAACAACTGCTACGTGCCAGCTGTAAGAGTCCAACGCTGAAAGCAGTCCAAATGCTCTAAAGTGTTGTCTTTATCGCGAATGTGTCTTGGCTGCAGTCTTGGCCAAGACGATCCTGGTATGCGCCCTACGTCAGATGCGAATATGTCTAGGCCAAGATCCAGGCCTAGACTCGGGTAATGCTGCTCCAGCTCTCTTCTGTTCAGATTCCTCAAAAGCTGCCTCCCAGGTCAGATCTGCTAAGATGTGGGAAAACAAGGATAAATCAGCAGATTTACTGTCCAAAATAACTAGTAAATGGACAATAAAACATGATGAAATACAATGCAATCAAACTCCCCACACTTAAACTATGCTTGCCCCCAAGCGTACAGACTCAAAGACTCTAAAAAATAACAACACATCAAAAACAAAACACACATCTTGAACCCCCCGGACTTTCTCAATTTCAGATTGCTTACCCTTCCACTGGATCTGCCAAGACACTTCAATAAGATATCCAATGCAAGACTAACAAGGAATGATCAATACCCCAAACATACACCTTCCACATGGTATCAAGACACCCTACTAGAAAAGATAGATAAGAAAAAGGGGAATAAAGTTAACCAAAAATTTGAGTCCCACCGAGTGTCGTCTATCCATAAGTGCCTAAAGACTTGGTGCCATTTAAATCACTTTGACAGATTTATTTTTCTTCTCTTATTTTCTTTTATGTCCTAAATTTTTTTTTTCTTTTTCTTTTGACATGTCAAGTGTCCTTTGTATGTTTACAGACACGGCACATAGACAGAGCTTGTCCTTTTCAGCGGGGACTTCCACCTTTGCTATGTCTGTCCTATGACATTCCAACACCTTATTTGCCTTACACTACAAGTAGATAGAACGACACACTCAAATCAGCTAACCCCATCATCCTAAGAAGAGTTAAGGTACTAGCTAAGTGTCCCTACGACCATGTGGATGATTAATGTTTGGGAAACATCAGATAACATGCCCCTTAGGCATTGATCATTTACGCTCATTTGCTTCCCTGTTACTAAAGCATTGTATCCCCTAGGAAAGTGTCTAAATGCAGCCTCACCAAAAGACTAAACAATCTAAGCAAGAAAACAGGGATTCGGATGTGCACTCACAACAGACTCAAAACATGCAGAAAAATACAAATAAAAATCATGCATTTGACAGACTCTATACTGGACAAACTGACATAGAAATAAAAAATTAAGACACATTAATTTGACTCACAAAAACAGACGCAAAACACATAATCAAACATTCAATATTCACAAAACGCAAGACATATTTAACACCCTCCCCACACTTAAAAATACATAATGTCCTCATTGTGTGGAGAGGCAAAAAATAAAAACAAAAAAGAAAGTAAAGAAAAGAAAAGTACGACCTGGGGGCAGAAGCAACTCATGTTGCTGGGGTCTTGGGGTCTTGGCCAGAGGCTTGGCCTAGATCAGGGGCAGGAGAGGTTATTGGCTTGGGCTCTTTTGGAGGAGGAGGAGGCATCGACGGGCGGGATGCGTTTGCTGGCTGTGCCGATGGCTGGGGTTCGTCCTCCTCATCAGAAGATTCGGAGTCACTTTCGGAGCTCAGATTGTCATGGAGATCCTTGAGGAGCTTGAAATGGGCTTCGAGGTGCTGGTAAACGTGGAGGACGTTTGTCCTTGTGAGCTTCATCTGCTCAAGGAGGACGTCCTGCCTGTCATTAAGACATTGGGCCCACTGAGGCGCCACGTTACTGATGGGTGCTTGATTCTGGTCTTGGCCCTTGTCTTGGCCAAGACGATCGAGGATGATCTTCTGCTGCTCAAGGATGAGCAGCTGGCGAGCTTGGAATTTTCTTGCCCACTCTGGTGGCTCACTGGTGCTACTGGCAGGGGGATCTTGGCACGCGTCTTGGCCTAGATCGGCTGCAGCAGCGGGAATGGTGGTGTCTTGGCCAGCGTCTTGGCCTAGATCCTGGGCAAGATTGCCCTCTGCTTCTTCTCCAGGGATGACAATTGGACGCATCTTGTACTTCCCTCAATTTTCTTCGAGAAGATGTGTTCCCCTACTGGTGTAAAACCTGTATTACAAGCAACAAACTCTCCTTCCAAATGGAAATGTCCCATTTGGTCGAAGGATCTAAAATCCAGGATTTTGGGGGAGCAATATCTATGCAAATCAGAAGCAGCAGGATCTAAACTAGCAGTTTGAATAGCAAGCCAAGTAATCAATGATCCAAAAATTAATTTGGTTTTAGACTCACGGGCATGCAATACTTGAACCAAATACAAGCCTAAGTTGACCTTTTTCTTGTGCATAATGCACCATAACAGAAACAATTCAGACTTGGCTAAATTTCCAGAGACCTTTGTCTTCCCCGAAAGGTTGATAGACAAGGTTCTATGGAGCATTCTAAGCGCAGGGTTTAAAATGGCATGTGCCTTAGAGTTCCTATCAAACTTAGCATCTTTATCACCCGTGATCTCCCTAAAAGCGACATTATTATCCCAATCTTGGGGATAATAAAAAATAGCTTCATCAGTAAAGGCAAATCCTAGCAAAGCATTGAAGGCATCAACGGACAACTGACTCCATTTATCACACAACCTAAAATTAATCACATCAGGAGCAGCAAAATCTGGTTTGTCTCTACCCCTAACATACAAGGTGTCCTCATCAAACCAGAAGGTTGTGTGAAATTCAAGACACAGTTCAGTAAAAGCATCACACTCAACAGACATAAAAGGGACCCAACCAATCGCATACACATATTTCCTAATTTTATCCCCTAATGCCATCTCATTCAAAAAATCAAACTCTAATCGAGCAAAAGCAGGGATATCACAGGCATGCATATCACGCAATTTGGCTTTAAGGTCTGGCGTATCAAAATTCAACCAGCCTTTGAGTGTGTGCAGAGGAGGAAGAGATCGTACCTTAAGAGTCTTGGCCACAGTCTTGGCCAAGACTAAATCGTCTTCATCGTCCTCAACTGGATCCTCCACGACCACCTTCTGCTTCCCTTTGCTCTTGGCAGTGGAAGGAGCGGCAGTGGTCTTGCTCTGCTTAGGGTTTGGTGGGGGTGGTGACTGAACTGGAATCGGGGTTTTTGCCGGCTTTTTAGTCGGTGTCTTTTTGTGAGCCACCTGCTTGACTCGCCCGGACTTCTTGGGCGGCGCAGTGGCTGATTTCTTCTTCGCCGAAGGTGGCGGTGGTGGTGTGGTAACAGTAGCGGCTGCGGCAGTAGCAGGAGTGGGTTTCTTCGCAGCGGTTGTCGGAGTTGGGTTTGATGCTCCGGCAGCTGCCATCTTCTTCATTAGCCTGCTCTGGTGCCGGCTGTCTCTGTCTCCCGTCGTCGCCGGAGCAGAGGTCTTCATCCTCTTCGCGAGAGAAACCTCATCGGAATCCTCATCGGACACGACAACAGCTCGGTCGACTCCCTGGACACTCTCCTCTGATTCCTCGGGTAAGTCATCTTCGGAGGACATGGAATCGTCTTCCTCCAGTGCGTTGAGCAACCGTCTCGCAGCGGAGACGGAACTGGTCAGAAGGGCAGTCGGCTGAGCTCCACGGAGATCATCGCTCTCCTCAGGGATGTGGGAAGGCGAAGGACGGCTGGGTGCAGTCATGGTTGCGAGAGGGGAAAAAGATTGAAAGGATTTTGGGTTTTTTGGAGTTTAGGTTGTGCAGGGGACACTGTGCGATTTTGGGGAAGAAGAAGGAGAAAGGTCTGCTGCTTTTAGCTCAGGTGAGAGGTTGGATTTTGTTGGAAGTGGGGAGATCGTGTCAGAGTGGGAGAAGGAATATGCAGAGGTGGTAGATTATTTTCCCACGCTGCCAATTAATTCCTTTTAATTGGTTTTTGAAATTGTCCGTTTCAAAAGCAAATAAAGGCTTTTAATTGACGGCGATGACACGTGTCCCACTAACTCAAAAAAGGGCTCTTCACTCGCAAGACAGTCTAGCTCTAAGTCTTGGCCAAGATCTCAGCCTAGACTACTTCAATTTCCCCACACTCAATTTCCTGCACAAAAACGAAAATAACCCAGCGAAATCAAATGTGACTAAAAAAATTAAATACATCCTAAAATTAAAAGAAACAAGGGTTGCCTCCCTTGCAGCGCCCTTATTTTAAGTCCTAGGCTCGACTCTCAATTTTTCTTCAGTTGTTTTCTGGTGGCTCATCCACCTTTTCAGAAACTTTTTCTTCCTGAAAACCCTCAAAGAACGGTTTCAATCTCTGTCCGTTCACCTTGAGCTCGACACCTGTTTTCTCATTCCTAATATCTACTGCACCATGTGGGTAAATGTTAGTAATAACAAAAGGGCCTTCCCATCTAGTTTTTAGTTTTCCAGGAAACATTTTAAAACGGGAATTATAAAGAAGAACTTTCTCCCCCGTGTGGAGAGGTTTTCCAATAATCCTCTTGTCATGGTAAGCTTTCATTCTGACCTTGACAATCAGCTGATTGTCATAGGCTTGGTCTCTCAATTCCTCTAGCTCATGGAGTTGTAGCTTCCTTTCTTGGCCAGCCTCATCACAACTTAGGTTGGACTTTCGTATAGCCCAAAATGCTTTATGTTGCAACCCTACTGGTAAGTGGCATGTCTTTCCATAGACTAGCTTGTAAGGTGTCATCCCGATTGGTCCTTTGTAAGCCGTTCGGCAGGCCCACAATGCGTCATCTAACCGCTGGCTCCAATCGCGTCTGTCTAGGCCTACTGTTTTGGCCAAGACTGACTTCACCTCTCTATTTGACACTTCGGCTTGGCCGTTTGTCTGAGGGTGGTAGGCTGTGGATACCCTATGTGTGATGCCATATTTCCTGAAAAGAGAAGATAAAATCTTGTTGCAGAAGTGGGTTCCTCGATCACTAATGATCCCTCGAGGAATTCCAAATCTGTTCAAAATATTATATTTAATAAAGGAAATAACAGTTCTATCATCATCATTTTTAGTGGCTTTCGCCTCTATCCATTTTGATACATAATCCACAGCTAAGAGAATATATCTATTGCCAAAAGAAGTGGGAAAAGGTCCCATAAAATCTATGCCCCATATATCAAATATTTCACAAGAAAGAATAAAATTCATAGGCATTTCATTTCGGGAACTAATGTTTCCCACTTTTTGACAAGCCAGACAAGTTTTACAAAATAGAAAATTATCCTGAAAAATTGTCGGCCAATAAAAACCAGCCTCTAAGATTTTTAGGGTTGTTCTTCTTGCTCCAAAATGGCCTCCGCATGCTTTGGAATGACAGAATTCAAGTATAGACTTGGTTTCATCATTAGGTATACACCTCCTTAGCAATTGATCGGATCCTAGCTTCCATAAATATGGATCATCCCAGACATAGTACTTACTGTCGTGTTTGACCTTTACCCTCTCATAGGTAGTCATATCACCATAGTGTTTACCTGTTGCTAGGTAATTCGCTATTTCAGCGTACCATGGTCGCGGGTTTGGCTGAGGTCTAGGCCTAGACTCCGGGCTAGACTGTGCGATAGAAAACAGTTTTTCATCTGGAAATTCTGCTTTGATTTCGTTCGTGTCTCCCTTTGCTAGGCAACGGCTCAGGTGATCCGCCACGAGATTTTCCCTTCCACTCTTGTCCTTAATTTCCAGATTGTGCTCCTGCATAAGAAGAATCCAACGGATTAGTCTAGGTTTAGCGTCATGCTTGACTAAGAGATATTTTAATGCCGCATGATCTGAAAATACAATAATTTTTGTGCCCAATAAATAAGATCTAAATTTTTCCAAGGCAAAAACTATTGCAAAGAGTTCTTTTTCGGTTGTGGTGTAATTTCGTTGGGCATCATCTAGCATCTTAGATGCATAGTAGATCACGTGAGGGTCTTTTCCTTTCTTCTGTCCAAGAAACGCTCCAACAGCAGCGTCACTTGCGTCACACATTAGCTCGAATGGCAAGCTCCAATCAGGGGGTTGAATGATCGGTGTTGTGGTCAATCGTTCCTTCAGCTCTTCGAACGATTTCTTGCATTCTTCATTGAAGTCGAACTCCACCTCTTTTTGCAGTAGCTTGCACATGGGTTCAGCCACCTTTGAGAAGTCTTTTATGAACCTACGGTAAAACCCTGCATGTCCAAGAAAGCTACGAACCTCACGCAAGCATGAGGGGTAAGGCAAGTTCTTGATAGTGTCAATTTTGGCTTGATCAACCTCAATGCCTTTTTTAGAGACTACATGTCCAAGGACAATCCCTTGATCTACCATAAAATGGCATTTTTCAAAGTTCAAGACTAAACATGTATCAACACATCTCTTTAAAATATTTTCTAAGTTGTGTAGGCATTGGTTGAAAACATTACCGTATACGGTAAAATCATCCATAAACACTTCGATGCTCTTCTCTACATACTCAGATAATATGCTCACCATGCACCTTTGAAAGGTGGCTGGCGCATTACACAGCCCAAATGGCATGCGTCTATAGGCAAACGTTCCAAATGGACAAGTGAACGTTGTCTTTTGTTGATCTTCGGGCGCAACGGGTATTTGATGGAACCCTGAGTATCCGTCTAAGAAACAGTAGTGAGACTTTCCAGTAAGTCTCTCTACCATTTGATCGATGAAAGGCAGCGGGTAATGGTCCTTCCGAGTGACTTGATTCAGCCTTCGGTAGTCAATGCATACCCTCCATCTGTTCTGAATTCTAGCTGTTCTTTGAGCTCCATCTTCTCCTTCGATTACTGTTATTCCAGTCTTCTTTGGGACTACCTGCACAGGAGACACCCAATTACTATCAGAGATAGGATAAATCACACCTGAATCTAATAGCTTGATTATTTCTTTCTTAACAACTTCCATCATAGGAGGGTTTAATCTCCTCTGGGGTTGCCGAATGGGTTTCTTATCCTCTTCCACATGTATTTTGTGGGTACAAATATTGGATGATATCCCCTTGATGTCTGCCATAGTCCAGCCAATAGCTTCCTTGTACTTCTTCAAGACAACAATCAATTTGTCTTCTTCATCTCCCGATAGTTTGGCTGAAATAATGACGGGTAGGGTGTCATCTAGGCCTAGATAGGCGTACTTTAAGTGGTCTAGTAGGGACTTCAATTCCAATTGTGGTGTCTGCACAACAGAAGGTAGAAATTTAGGAATCGTTGATTGCACAAATTGACAACTAACTATTTTTCTTCTTTTGTTGGCAGTCTTGGCTGGCGTCTTGGCCAAGCTCAAGGCCAAGACTAAGTCTGTATCTTCCTGATCGGTCAAACTGTCCATAATTTCTTGGAGTTCCTTCTGATTTCCCGTGCGGTCTTTTAATCTTTCCAGTTCTTGAGTGGAAATTCCCCTGCTCAAAACATACTCAAGGTGATCGCTATTATAAATGTCAGCAATTTCTTCAGTAATTGGATCCAAAACATCCAAAAAACTAACACAATGCAAATCATTAGGATGTTTTAGAGCATCAGTGATGCTGAATTTAATTGTTCTTCCACAAAATTCAAGAATAATGCTTCCTTCGAAGCAGTCTATCTTCGCTTTCGATGTCCTTAGGAAAGGTCTTCCTAATAAAATATCAGTGGTACAAGAAGGCAATTGAACATTCATCTCAACTATATAAAAGTCAACTGGATAGATAAAATCGTTTACCATTACCAGGACATCCGTCACTACACCTTTAGGTCGGATGATTGTTCGATCGGCCAACTGTATCACTAAGTCAGTCTCTTTCATTGTTCCTATCTTCAATGTCACTACACCTTTAGAGACATTACATTGATGCCAGCCCCTAAGTCGCAAAGGGCTTTTTCAATGATTTTGTTCCCTATTTGGCATGGAATAGTGAAGGTTCCTTGATCCTTGCACTTCTCTGGGAGTTGTTGTACTGCGGAGACATTGCTGGATAAATTCACTCTCTCTATACCTGCAATTTTCTTTTTATTAGTGCACAATTCTTTAAGAAATTTAGCATAAGAAGGGACTTTTGCAATTAAATCCAACATTGGAATATTCACGGCTATTTTTCCAAAAACAGCCATGAAGTCTCTCGCTTCATCTTGTTTCTTTTCTTTCGAAGATCTTGGTGGAAAGGGTGGAAGGATTTCTATAATCTCCTCCTTCTGGTCGGGCTTGACCTGCGGCTTGGCCAAGACAGGCTCTTTTTTCTCTGGTTCTGCGATAACGGTAGGCTTGGCCTGAGTCTTGGTCAAGACTACTTCCGCTTCAGCTTCTTCTTCCTCATCTTCGTCCACATCCTCCGAAAGGATTCTTTTTATTTCCTCACCTGTTTTTGCTCCTTCCCTTTCTGGCAACACAACTCCACTCCTCAGACTCATAGCACTCACGTTGTGTGCTGGATTATTTACCGTGGTTGGAGGCAATTTTCCTTGATTGACTATTTGAGTTATTTGCTTTTGCAGCTCTGCCAAGCTAGTCTGAGTTGACTGCATATGATTCTTCTGCAGCTCCATCATTTGCTTGAGCGTGTCCTCCACTGAGGGGCCAGTTATCTGCAAAGGTCGAGGGGCAGGTGGTAGCTGGGCTAAAGGAGGTTGGCCTGGCGCTTGGCCTAGATTCTGGCCAAGACTCTGATTTGGAGGTCGGGCACGAAGTGTTGGAAATTGATAGGAGGTTGCTGCTGCTGCTGAGGTACACTGATAGAGTGTATTTATGCATGATTTTCTCTCCATTATTTCATCAATTTAAGGCATGATTCTGTTAATTTACCCTTGTATTCATTACTATTGCAGATCTAGGCCTAAAAAGGTAGTTTATGCAAAAACATGCATTTTTGGAGCATTTTGGGCGTTTTCGAGCTTCAAGACCACAGTCGAGGTCCCGAGTCCAGAATCGCGTTCAAGGTCCCGAATGGATTCGGGACCCCGAAGGGCGAAGAATGGCATTTCCACATGTCCTCTTCCCAGACCTTCCTTGTGCCTCCTCTGACACTGTTCCGACAGTCTGCACTGATCACAAAATACCTACCCCTCTGACCATTGCAGGCCTTGAGCCCATTCCAGATCTGCCAAAGCTGGTCAAGACCAAGAAAATCAGCTTTCAGCTTTTTCAGCTTTTTGCTTTAGGGAGCATAGATCCATATTAATAGGCTTTCTTTAAATGCATTTTGTTCCTTAGTTGGGCAGAAGATATTTTATAATTGTATTTTCTAGTTTAAATAGAGGATGATAGGAAGAGTTTAGGGTATCTTGGATTATCCATGATCATGTAGTTTTAGTTTTCTTAGACTTCTCTCTAGTTTATCTCTCTAGTTCTTGTTAGCTTCTTCCCTCTTGGCCGCCGGGCTTCAAACGTTTAGTAACAAGTCTTCTTCCCTTAATCTCTTTATTTTATTATGCTTTCTTTAATTATTATTTGTTTATCTTTAAGCATGAGTAGCTAAATCTTTAATTCTTAGCAAGGCTGATTCAAGGGTTGCAAGGGCAGATTCGAGGCCTTAATGTGCCTAATACATTCTTGATGCTATATTTGACTATTCATCGGTTTAATTACATCTTTTGCATGATTTAATTTAAGGTCTGATCCGCTGGTAATTATCTTGTGTAAATGCTGCCATTTATGTGATGAATACGGAAGGAAAATTGCATGAAACAAGTAGGCATCTGTTTAGTCTTGACTGCGCTGAAGTGGTCTCAAATAGATAGGGTGGGTAGTTGATTAGAGCTAGGTCACGAGCCTGACAAACTGAGGGACTTTTAGCTCTAGATCTGTCTTTTCTTAGCTTCATGGGTGGTTTGAGTATGGCCCTCCCGCATTCGTGCCTGCAGGGATGGCAAACCGTCAAGACTACCTCATATGTGGAAACGGGGGGTAGTTTCTCTTAAGAGAAAAGTAGGGGGCATTCGAGGAATCTGGTCCCCATGTCATTTCTATGACGTCTTGAATAGAATACCCTTGAGCTGATGACGATCTGGTCCCGAATGTAACCCAGAGTGCCTTTGCTAAGAATCCTTCTCTAATTGATTATTTGCGTTTATTTTCCTTCTATTTTATTATTTCTGGAATTATTTGCTGATTTGCTTGTTTTACCATTCGGGACCTCAAACGTGACATTCGGGACCCCGAATTTTGCTTTCCTAGATAGAATCTGTTAGCTCCCGAAATCTGCCTTGGCTGGCTCGTTCAGCCAAGTAAAACCCCCCTGATTGATACTCTCCGTGCTCTTGTCCCCCGAATACATTCAAGACCTGGTCTTGAATCAGTTTCTCTCCATCCAGCCCTTGAATTCGGTTTTGTTTTGTTTCTTTTATTGTTTTATTTTATAATCTGGCCTTGTCTAGTGTAAGTCTTCACCAATCTCTGTGGATCGATCCTCTTGCCACTGTCTTCAATCTATTTTGTTGCATGTGATAAGTTGTAATAATTTGTTTGATCGTGCCCTCGACAAGCGCGTTATCAAAATGGCGCCGTTGCCGGGGATTGGTGTTAAGTCTTGCCCTAGACAAGTCCAGATTTTTGTTTTATTTTATTTCTTTCTTTAAATGTCTTATTTTAATTCTTATTCTCATTCACCCTCTTTTCCTCAGCATTTTACTCCCAACCCCCCGTGCTGGAATCAAGGAAATTTCAACTATGGAGTGCAGTCGAGACCTCGATATCAATATTTTCAGCCTCCACAACCTCCTCAAGACACGGGGTTCTCTCAAGGAAATCTGGTTGCATTAATTGGCATGGTTAATCAATTTAAAGAGACCTTTCGGGAGCAGAGGCGCCAAGAGTATATTGAAGAAAACTTCACATCCTTGCCCTATCATCTTGCCCTCGACGCTGCCCCAGCTCCCGAATCAGATAAGGAGAGGTTGATTAACATGGAAAATCAATTAAAAGAGCTAACTTTAGAAATGCAGGAGCTTAAAGAGCAGTGGCGTCAAGAGGACATTGAAGTCGAGGTCCCGAATCGGATTCAAGACCCCGACGATGCCACTTCTGCTGCTCCCGAACAGATTCCAGGTCCTCGGGACCCCGAAGAAGTTCCAGCTCCCGAACCAAAAACTGTAGCTCTGTTGCCCAATCAAACAGTGGATCACCCTATCACTCCTATAGAACAACATTTGCAGCACTTAGATAGTGACGACTATTTAAGTGAAGAGGAGAATTTCTCCACCACCACCCTATGGGAGTCACCATATGAGCGTCATGACCAAGATGATGAGTCTTATGGGATAGAGGACCTTTTCATGCCTATGGATGAGCTAAAATTGGAGGATTCAGGATGCTCTCCTTTGGAGTCAAGAGCCAATATGGACTACACAGACATCGAGGTCCCGAAGTTGAGCAACAGTGACGAGCTTCAAGGCCTCGAAGCAGAATCAAGGGCAGAAACCATTTTCCAGCCGGGAGAGATTGTGAATGAGGATTCAAGGGCGACTGAGGATGAGGATTTAAGTGAGATTGAGGAGGAGAAAATTGAGGACTTGAGCCTTTCATCGTGCCCTCGATCTAAAGTCGTTATGGGTGAAAGGGAGATTTTAAAACTTTTTGATTATATTGATCCTTTTCTTAAATCACCTTCCACTCATAACAATTTTTTTCTATTAATTTTGCAACAGCCCGAATTAATATTTGACTCATATCATGGCTGCATGCAAGATTCTTTGCTACAAGACCATCCACTCCATGCGATAATTCACATCAAACTAAGAGGATGGAAAGCATTTAGTAGAATTGGATGAAGGAAACTTGAAGAGTCGAGGCCCCGACTATAATCAAGGCCAAGTGTGGGGAAATCCCACGGATTCCTAACCCTCTTTCCTCCTTTCCTTTTAATTTTTCAATTCCAAGTCAAACTTAGTTTTTTTTCTTTATGCACACTTCTTATGTTCCCTATGTAGTTTTAATTAGCTTTGTCTCCTTCCCTCCTCATTTAATTCTCTTGTCCCCTCATTTTTCAAACCCCATTAATTCCCCATTTAATTTAGCTTTTTATGTTCCCTATGGTAGCTTTAATTAGCTTTGTCTCCTTCCCTCCTCATTTAATTCTCTTGTCCCCTCCTTTTTCAAACCCCATTAATTCCTTTTGTTTTGCCTTCTTTCCCCCCTTTTTTCAAATTCAAATTCAAAAAAATCAAAAAAATCAAAAAAATCAAAAAAATCAAAAAAATCAAAAAAATCAAAAAAATCAAAAAAATCAAAAAAATCAAAAAAAAAAAAAAAGGAAAAAAAATCTCACTTTTTTTTGATTTGTACAGGTGTCGGGTATCAACTTTTTCAGGAACTCCCGCCCTCTCCTAGCGCGCCACGTGGAATCCGTCATTCGAGACCCCGACACCTGTTTCTGATTCGAGACCCCGAATCCATTCGGGACCCCTAAGTCAAGGCCTTGACGTTAACTAATGCGCTTCGTGGGAGGCAACCCACGTTTCTTTCCCTTCTTTTTCGGCTTTCATTTATTCTATTTTTATTTTCATATGCCCTTGTTGGAGTCCCTTCTTCACATTGAGGACAATGTGTTGCCTAAGTGTGGGGAGGGTTTTATCTGCCTTATTTGTTTACTTTGCGTGACTGCATGTTTCAAGGTCCCGAATTTTTATTTCAAGGTCCCGAATGTTTTTTCGGATTTTTATCTTTATTTGCTGCCTAGTTTTTGAAAACACCCCAATGATGGACACACACCTGACTTATGCACATAGAATGAAAATGCTGTCTATAGTCAAGGTCCCGAATATTCCATAATTTGCCTGTTGCACCTTATATCTGCTTCAAGACCTAGACACCAGTGGTCACGAATCAGCACCTTGTGAGCATTTGAGCCTTCATGCCTATATTTATTGTTTGAGTGATAGATGCATGACTAGGTACTGGCTGGGTTTGCATGATATCCATGGGTATAGACACATTTAGATATAGGAAAGCAGCAAAAAGATTAAGTCCTCGCATCGAATTGTTCTCTCTCATTTTTCTTCTATTCTGTTTTTTTCTTGACCCCGAATCCCTTCTTGACCTCTCCAATTCTATCCACTTGAATTTTCTTTGATCTTTCTCTTGGCAGGTGAGCGATATTGTTGGGAGCACCATCGAGGGCTAGACTAGACAAACGAAGCAGCAAAGGCAAAGTGTGGGGATCCCGCAAAAATTCAAGACCCTGAATGCTAGCGCCGATTCGAGACCTCGAAGCTAAAACAAAGAAATCAAGGGCAGACCAGAACGAAAAATCACTTCCCACCCACAGCAAAACACAAGTGTGGGGAAGTGAAATCAGAATATCTAGCCCCCGAAGAACAAGGTCTCAATCCTCAATTCAGATCTCTCTCTCTCTCTCGAAAAAAAAAAAAAAAAATAAGAAAAAGAAAAAATGAAAAAAAATAGAAAAACACAAATATAAATAAAAGAGAGAGAGAAGAGACCAAATTTCATAGAGAAGAGGAAAATCAGCAGCCAGCATCCATTCAAGGTCCCGAGCCTAGGTCCCGAATGAAGAAAGTAAGGATCCCCCTCGAAGAAGAAAAGCCTAGTCTAGCTTTCGCTCCAGCAACATTGTCTCACCATTTCGATTCTTTCTTGCCAAGGGAGCGTTCCAGGTTCGAGTTGGTTTAACCACCTTCTCATTTCACTTCCTTACTCTCCCTCTTCTCCACTTTTTCTTCTCATTATGCTTCTTCCATTCCCTCTTATCATTTATTCTCTTTGTTCCCCCTTCTTGCCCCCGATGCGAAGTCTTTTGATTGCTAGATTGCCTATACATGTGTCTAATGTACTCGGATTGATGTGCAAACTTAATTTTGTGTCGTGTTATTGCATACTTGAGTGTTTAAACACCTAACCTTGTTCACGAGTATGAGTGCAAATACTAATCCATGTGAGGACTGCTGGTGAATAGGCTGATGTGGAAAAGTCTTTTCTTAAGGGTCGTTATCCTTCTGATTTGATGTAGGTGTATCTAGGCGAAGTCTGTTTTCATTCGGGGTCCCGAATCTTTACAAGCATGCTTATTCTCTGTGCTATGGTTTGGTGTGTCTGTTCTGTTTTGGGACTGTTTTAAATTTTGTGAATGCTCGAGGGCGAGCATTGGGCAGTGTGGGGATATTTGATAGAGTGTATTTATGCATGATTTTCTCTCCATTATTTCATCAATTTAAGGCATGATTCTGTTAATTTACCCTTGTTTTCATTACTATTGCAGATCTAGGCCTAAAAAGGTAGTTTATGCAAAAACATGCATTTTTGGAGCATTTTGGGCGTTTTCGAGCTTCAAGACCACAGTCGAGGTCCCGAGTCCAGAATCGCGTTCAAGGTCCCGAATGGATTCGGGACCCCGAAGGGCGAAGAATGGCATTTCCACATGTCCTCTTCCCAGACCTTCCTTGTGCCTCCTCTGACACTGTTCCGACAGTCTGCACTGATCACAAAATACCTACCCCTCTGACCATTGCAGGCCTTGAGCCCATTCCAGATCTGCCAAAGCTGGTCAAGACCAAGAAAATCAGCTTTCAGCTTTTTCAGCTTTTTGCTTTAGGGAGCATAGATCCATATTAATAGGCTTTCTTTAAATGCATTTTGTTCCTTAGTTGGGCAGAAGATATTTTATAATTGTATTTTCTAGTTTAAATAGAGGATGATAGGAAGAGTTTAGGGTATCTTGGATTATCCATGATCATGTAGTTTTAGTTTTCTTAGACTTCTCTCTAGTTTATCTCTCTAGTTCTTGTTAGCTTCTTCCCTCTTGGCCGCCGGGCTTCAAACGTTTAGTAACAAGTCTTCTTCCCTTAATCTCTTTATTTTATTATGCTTTCTTTAATTATTATTTGTTTATCTTTAAGCATGAGTAGCTAAATCTTTAATTCTTAGCAAGGCTGATTCAAGGGTTGCAAGGGCAGATTCGAGGCCTTAATGTGCCTAATACATTCTTGATGCTATATTCGACTATTCATCGGTTTAATTACATCTTTTGCATGATTTAATTTAAGGTCTGATCCGCTGGTAATTATCTTGTGTAAATGCTGCCATTTATGTGATGAATACGGAAGGAAAATTGCATGAAACAAGTAGGCATCTGTTTAGTCTTGACTGCGCTGAAGTGGTCTCAAATAGATAGGGTGGGTAGTTGATTAGAGCTAGGTCACGAGCCTGACAAACTGAGGGACTTTTAGCTCTAGATCTGTCTTTTCTTAGCTTCATGGGTGGTTTGAGTATGACCCTCCCGCATTCGTGCCTGGAGGGATGGCAAACCGTCAAGACTACCTCATATGTGGAAACGGGGGGTAGTTTCTCTTAAGAGAAAAGTAGGGGGCATCCGAGGAATCTGGTCCCCATGTCATTTCTATGACGTCTTGAATAGAATACCCTTGAGCTGATGACGATCTGGTCCCGAATGTAACCCAGAGTGCCTTTGCTAAGAATCCTTCTCTAATTGATTATTTGCGTTTATTTTCCTTCTATTTTATTATTTCTGGAATTATTTGCTGATTTGCTTGTTTTACCATTCGGGACCTCGAACGTGACATTCGGGACCCCGAATTTTGCTTTCCTAGATAGAATCTGTTAGCTCCCGAAATCTGCCTTGGCTGGCTCGTTCAGCCAAGTAAAACCCCCCCTGATTGATACTCTCCGTGCTCTTGTCCCCCGAATACATTCAAGACCTGGTCTTGAATCAGTTTCTCTCCATCCAGCCCTTGAATTCGGTTTTGTTTTGTTTCTTTTATTGTTTTATTTTATAATCTGGCCTTGTCTAGTGTAAGTCTTCACCAATCTCTGTGGATCGATCCTCTTGCCACTGTCTTCAATCTATTTTGTTGCATGTGATAAGTTGTAATAATTTGTTTGATCGTGCCCTCGACAAGCGCGTTATCATACACCTTGATTCTGATTTGGAGGAATTGGATCTCTCCATCTGAAGTTTGGATGTGCCCTCCACGCATATTGGTTACTTCCTTGGGGAAAGTTTTGCATGCTTCCTTGGTTTTGTGGATATACTGCATTGACCTGACTCACATCATCCGGATGTTGCACCATATAGCAATTGTTGGTCTGGTGGTCTTGTTGCTGGCATATCCCACAAACAGATGCTACTTGCTCTTGGTTCTGACTTCCTGAAGACATTGAACCTGAAATATTAACAGAGAGGGTTTTAACCATATCAGTTAAATCATTAAGCTTTTGTTCAACATTAATTGCATTTATGGAAGAAGAAGAAGAATTTCTATCCGAAATTGTGTTATTTTGGCAATTGTCTGCCAATGTTTGGAGCAACATTTTTGCTCTTGTGACCGTGAGATCTTGTAGTGCTCCACTCGCGGCTGAGTCCACTTTTTCCTTGCTACTTGGGAGCATCCCATCGTAGAAATATTGTATCATGGTATTGTCTGCTACGCCATGAGTGGGGCAAACTTCTTGCAAATCTCGGAACCTCTGGTGGTACTCACTGAAACTTTCACCGCTTCTTTGTTGAATTGCTGCCATGTCTTTCCTGGCTATCCCCGCCTTAGTTGCATTCCAATACTTGTTAAGGAACATCGTGGACATCTCCGCCCACGTGTTGATGGTATTATGAGGCAAACTGTAAAACCAGTTCTGAGCTCCCCCTTCTAGAGAGCTTGGAAAGGCCTTTAGCTTCGCTCTCTCCATGTTTACAGTGGTTGGTTTCATAATGTCACACTGGACATGTAAGTTTCTTAGGTGCTTGAATGAGTTTTCATTGGAATGGCCGTAGAACTTGGGAAGGTTGGCCACCATGTTGGTCTTTATGGACCAATCATTAGCTACATGAGGTAGATTAATACAGGAAAATGTCTCATGTTCTGCTGTTTTGTTCAGCTCTCTCATTGTTGGTTCTGGTTGCTGGTCCGCTATGTCTTGGTCTGAATCTAGGCCAAGACCGTGGTCTAGACTATATTCTGATTCGGGGTTAGAACTTTCCGATTCGCTTTCTTCTTGGGCTGCTCTCAGTCGAGCTTGCCTCCTTAGCTGTGCTTCGGTCCTAGTGAGATTGGGATTGATGGGTAACAAATCTTGTTCTCTACTTGAGGACCTGGTCATCAACTGTCATAAAATAAAATAAAACAAGAACTACAAATACCGTTAGAGATCCCCGGCAACGGCGCCAAAATTTGATCCCGCGTCGAACACGTCAAATATAATAGTGAAATAGTTATGGAATTGGGAGTAGAAATACAACTTATCACTGTCTACAAGGATTTGTAGATGATGGTAAGAGGATCGTCCACAGAGACCTCTAGGAGATGTAATTCTTGAGTTTGACTTCCTCGTCACTGAGTTTTGGTTGGGTGCAATCTGAAACTAAAGACAAAACAAAAAGAAGTGAAAACAGTTTAAAGTAGTATTGGCCAGAGTCTAGGCCAAGACTGGGGTCTAGGTTAGGAATAAGTCTAGTGATATGGAATTCCAGGTAAGGGTGATATGAGAGCTTGCGTTCTTATGCCTCGATCACGGACTCTAGGATATTCTTCTCTTTGTTTGCAGCACTGCTATAGAGTGGAGGTACTCCTGTTCACTCCTGTCTTCCCTCCTCTTCAAATTACTTGGCGGGTACTCCCTCTCCTGATAATCCTAGCCAAGGGACACCTTGCTGGTTAAAGGGTTTATCCATTTGACTGCTGTCTTGAATGGTTGCTCACCTCTTTAATGGTACAGGGGAAGACAGTACCTAGGTCAAGGTGTTTCCCCACGGAAACCCTAGGTTGTCAATCTGGTCTCGACCTAGATTACCTATTCTTCTAGTCTGGCGCGAGACTAGTCACCTACTTCGTCTAGCCGGCGGGTACTCCCTCTCCTTCTAGGCTGGTTACAACTCTTCTCTACTAGGGTACAAGGATGATCAAACCTTGTCTCTAGTGAGTAAGTGATAGATTAAGTTCAAGAAATAAATAAATACAAAGGAAGAGATTATGAAGTACGAAAGGTGCCTCACGAGTGCATAAGAACTTCAGCTCATCAACCCTTACCAAGAATGGGTGTTTAGTTACTCATACTCATGGATAAAAAGATAAAGTATTTAATTGCATAAATAATATAAATCCGAGATAATAAAATCCGGAGCAAAGTGTAACAATGTCGAACTAAGAAAAGAGAAGAAGGATTGCGTAATGTTGTTCCTTCTCTAGACAGAGGTGAATAATGTTTTGCTAAAATAGCCCTCAGAACCTCTGTCCCAATCCAACTCTAATCCCTAGAAAATCTCCTAAAAGATTATTACAATTAATTGTTCTTAAAATGGAAACTAAATCGCTAAATAATAGAGAGGGAGATCCCATTCGGGATTCTTCAAAAGATTGGCTTCAGATCCCTTTAAAATAGCGGAACAGCTGCTACGTGCCAGCTGTAAGAGTCCAACGCTGAAAGCGGTCCAAACGCTCTAAAGTGCTGTCTTTATCACGAATGTGTCTTGGCCACTAGGGCTGTACATCTGACCCGCCCAACCCGCCCAATCCGCCAACCCGAACCGACCCGACCCGCCAAATTGTAAATAACCGTCAACCCGCCCATGTGCAGATACATAACCGACCCGCCAATTTAATGGTGGGTCGGGTCGCGGGTCACTTTTGCATATATTGCAAAATAACCGACCCGACCCGTGGTCCCTAACTAACCCTAAGTATAAATACTCTCCTTTCTTTCCTTTCATTTTTTCTAGCCGCTTTCTTCTTTCCCTTTTGTTTTTCTCTCTTTTCTTCTTTCATTCTTCTTCTTCTTCCACGAAAAATACTCTCCTTTCTTCCTTTCTTCCTTTCTTTCCTTTCATTCTTTCTGGCCGCTTTCTTCTTTCCTTTTGTTTTCTTCTCTTTTCTTCTTTCATTCCTCTTTCTTCTTCCACGCCACCGCCGCCGACCACGCCACGACGCCACCACCATCCTCCGCGCCACGACGCCACCACCATCCTTCGCGCCACCGCGCCACCACGCCACCACCACCACCACCACTACCATCCACCACGCCACCATCTTTCTTCTTCCCTTTCTGGATTATAATTTTTTGATGTTTAGCAATTTTGGATCTGATGTTTAGCAATTTTGAGAATCCCTTTTTTGGATCTTGATCTTTAGCAATTGTAATTTTTTTTTGGATTATAATTTTTTGAAGTTTAGCAATTTTGGATCTTGATGTTTATCAATTTGAGAGGCTTTTTTGGATCTTGATGTTTAGCAATTTTGTTTTTTTTAGATTATAATTTTCTGTTTGTTGCTGCAGCTTGTTGGTTTGGTTGTTAAATCCTAATGTTTAGCAAAAAAAAATGTTTACCCGAGGATCCTTTTCAATTTTTTGGAATTTTTATGCCCGGCCCATTATGTCCAGCCCATAAACCAACCCGCCAACCCGCCAACCCGCGGATAACCGATCCGACCCGCTACACCCGCCAACCCGCGGTTATATGTACCTATAACCGACCCGAACCGACCCGCTAAATTTTGGGCGGGTCGGTGGCGGGTTGGGTCTATAACCGATCCGACCCGACCCGTGAACACCCCTATTGGCCACAGTCTTGGCCAAGACGATCCTGGTATGCGCGCTACGTCAGATGCGAATATGTCTAGGCCAAGATCCAGGCCTAGACTCGGGTAATGCTACTCCAGCTCTCTTCTGTTCAGATTCCTCAAAAGCTGCCTCCCAGGTCAGATCTGCTAAGATGTGGGAAAACAAGGATAAATCAGCAGATTTACTGTCCAAAATAACTAGTAAATGGACAATAAAACATGATGAAATACAATGCAATCAGGAATGAACATGATAAAGAATAGTAACCGTGTTAAAGAATAGCAATACTAACGTTGAATCTTCGTTTAAGATATTTTTTCATAAACAGAGACGATACTCGAAATCGAAATTGAATCTTTAAAAGAAAGAATATGTAACTTTATTAAAAATGACAAGATATTTAAGTTGCTAGTTCACATTGTTTATATGAAATTATAACAGAACTCGAGTTCATCTTTCATATGTCGTTTAGTTACTAAGTGATGCTTTGCAAATTGTACTTACTACGGATTGATTCCTTACACATTTCTTATATATTTGTTAGCACTTATATTTTCTAGTTTTTTACTCAGGCCTCTGTACCAACCGGCGCGTGCATTTAAAAAAAAAAAATGAGTGGACTGCACATCGAGACTTGACCCTTTACTATACTATAACTTTTAAATTGGCAAAAAAACATAAATGACCCCTGAACTTTAATTTTTTAATTAATGTGGGCCCTGAACTATTAATTTGTTTAATTACAACCCTGTGAATCGAATGTTTTGACAAAATTGGACCCTACCATCACAGAAATCTGACGTGGCGACGTTATCTTCCACGTCAGACACGTTTCACACGCCACGTCGTCGAGCCACGTCAGATTCCTGCCAACTCATACCTCCACATCATTGCTTTATCAGGAGCCACATTAATCATTTAATTAAAGTTTAGGGGCCATTTATGTCTTTTTACCGAATAGATGTGGAGGTGTGAGGTGGCAAGTTGCTGACGTGGCTCGACGACATGGCAAGTGAAACATGGGTGACGTGGAAGATAACGTTGCCACGTCAGATTTCTGTCACGGTAGGGGTCATTTATGTCAAAATGCTCGATTCGCGGGGTTGTAATTAAACAAATTAATAGTTCAAGGGCCACATTAATTAAAAAATTAAAATTCAGGGGCCATTTATATCTTTTTGCCCTTTTAAATTAGCATCAAACAATACCGAGAGCATGTTGTATTTAATTCTATAGTTTATAAAATGTTCTATTTAATTTTTTATAGTCTAAAACATGCAATATAACCTTATAGTTTTTTAAAAGTTACAATATTAACTTTTTAAATACTTAAAAAATCTAAAATAAATAGTAAAAAATTACAAAAAAATATGAAATTTTATAAAAAATGTAACTAATATGGTAGAAGTTAATACAATGAAAAAAAAATCATTTACAATTTATTTTTTAATTTATTCCTTTTAAATATTTTATAAAAAAAATTCATTAGTTTTTTTAATTTCTTTAGTGTAGTGAACTTTCTCATATTTGTTACATTTTTTAACTATTTTACCATTTTTTTTGATTTTTTTAACCACTAAAAAGGTTAAAATTGTAACTTTTAAAGAATTATGGGGTTAATATTGCAAGTTTTTAGATTATAGGAGATTAAGTGAAATATTCCAATAATATATTTTTACTTGTTTCTTTGTTTTAGTGGCTAATGTTGTTTTAATTTCAAAAATTATTTTTTATTACCTATCGTCTCTCTCTTCATTTCCGGTGTAAGGATTCCGCCAGGAGAAGGAGGCGGGGCGAGGCTGAGGAGAGGCGGAGTTTGGCTAGCGGCGGAGACAGATTAAAAATTAGAGGACAAAATTATTTGGATGGAAAAGAAAATACTAGCTTTTGAGGGGTGTATTATGAAAACAAATACATTTTTAAAACATAAAAAGTAAAAGGACTAAAATTGTTTTTTTTAGAACACTGGGGTACATCACCACCTCGACAACTTAGAGTGTAGGTCCGCCAGGACCTCCACCACCGGACAACCGTTGACTGTGGCCCACATACCAAATTTAAAATCGAAAAATTGATGGCGCTACTACGCGCGGGTTGGCCTTGTTATATTCTACCTCGTACAAAATCGAGCAGCTCACCCAAAATCCTGCAGCCGCCATTTCTCTACCTTTGCGCTCCAATTCTGCTTCTGCGCCATCATCAAAACCATTTCTCCATCTTTTAATTCACTCAAGCTTTCTTCTGCGACAATTAAGGCTCTTTCCGCCTCCTCCTCCTGTCACAGCCACTTGTGGTGACTGATGTTTGCTTAGCTGTCAAGTTAGAGGTTAGCTACGTAATTGCTATCAATTAGTTGTTGTTAATTAGTTGTTAGTAGTCAGTCTATAAATAGGAAGAGAAGGAGCTGGAAAAGGCATACTTGTATTTTGTAAAGCATTTTGCTAATTGTTCAATGAACACATGAATTCAATGAATTCAGCCACAATTTCAGTCTCAATACATTTCCCTAACTACCTTCATTCCATCCTTTCCGCTGCGCTTTCCTTCTTCTTCATCTTCTTCTTCCTTCTTCTATGTCCATTAACGACCAGCAAGCTCTCTTGAAACTAATTCTTGAGCTGTCCTCATCTTTTCTTGTCGATTCTTGAGTGCCACGGCTTGGAAATCCTTCCAGGCACGTTCATTTTAGCTCTCGGTGAGTCTTATCCACCCCTCCTTATCTTTTCATTTGCTGAAGAAAGTGAAGTGTGTTTAGTGGAGTAGTCCAGGAGATGGGCTTGTGTGAAGTGGGTTTTTTGGAGTTTCAATGAGTAAAAGTTTGTAGTTTTCAGTTGGTAATTTAGGAGTAGATGTGAGTTGGTCTAAAATTGAAATCGGATGTGGAGTGCGTTATGCAAGATTTTATTTTTCTTTGATTTTTTTGGATTTTTACATTATAAACAGGGATTGCATGTTAAAGAACATGCTAGAAGCATTGGTATTCCTTTGTGGAGACTATTTGACGTAGCTTCCAATATCATAACTGTTAATACAATACGTATCACCTTTCCATGGTGATTTTACAAATAAAGAACTTGCTTAACTTTTTGGTTATCGATCATTATGCCTTTTTCTTTCTTGTTTGTATTTGATCGCTACATTTTAGACACTTAACTTTCATTTGGGGATGTGGCATAGAAAAGCAGTAGATTCTACAAACTATGTGTTACATCTTAATACTGCATTACCGGGTATTTGGTGAATGTTTTGTTTTGTTTTCTATCCAATATAACAAAGTGTTGGAGAAATAAAGACCCACCTGAGTGTCTCTTAATGGAATGATACTGTCCGCTTTGGGCCTAAGCCCGCACGGTTTTCACAAAAGGCCTCATTCCATTAAGAAGATCAACTCCTCTTATATTTAGTCTTTCTCTCTCTTTTCTTTCCGATGTGGGACTTTGTTCGCACACCCCAACACAAAGAAATGTTGCTTTAATTTTGGCTTATGCCATGCGCACTCTTTGTGCAACTAATTGCCTTGGCATATAATTCAGTGACTTCATAAATAACAAATGCATAAGACTTAAGGTATAACCGAATAGAAGTTCTGCTATGAAGTAAAGGCTTATCAATGTTACTTGCAGATTTCAATTGTATCACTTGCTAAAGCTGGTGGACTTGCATTAAGGATTCAAAAATTTCAAGCTGAAGGTGAGAAAGAATATGAAAGCAGACAGTTGTTTTTCAGGCATGTGTGAAATCACCCTGATTGCTTATTTATCTTGGATGCAGATGGGTTTCGAAATTCTTCTATTGAATAGGATTTCCTCATTCCCCCCACATTGTCAATTGACTGCTTCGAAGCTTCAATTCTACAAGGGATTCCATACTGGTATTTCTTCTCTTATTGGTGTGTTTGTGACGGTGTAGTTATTGTGCACCAAAAACCGTTTGTTTGTATCCTTGGTTATTTTGTGTGACCCACCTGGTATTAATCAAGCTTGGTACATAAAAGTTTTAGTTTCGGATTGCGCCTGGTCAGCTTGCCAGCATGTTTATGTCTTATTTGTGTTTTCTGGACAAGGGTGTTAATCTTGACTGCTCAGGATGCTGGTTAACTTAACTGCCAAAATTCATTGGGTTAGAGGTCAAAGATGGTTTTAGTTTAGTTACTTACTTCAGTTACTTGGAATATTGGAATTCTACTATGTAGGAGTTATTTAAATTATTTAGCTGATTATGTAGGAATTGATTTATATGCTATTTTGTATGAAATGAGAGTATATTCTTCATGTACAAAAAATAACTGTGCAATTTCATTTTGTTAGAAGTGCATGCTTATAAATTACAGGTGCATTCCTGTTAAACTGGTAAGGTTGAATTGGGGATTGAAATTAACCCTTTTATATAATTCGTAAGATGTTCAAATAGTCAACTGGGGAAAAAATTTGATCATTGCAATTTCTTTCAATATAGTGTTCTTCTCTGTTCCTTGTTTTTATGTTTATATGGATTATAAATGTATGCTTATTAGCTCTGTTCATTTATAAGGCAGTCCATATGGTGCAAATCTTTTTGTTTACTGGAGGAATATTATCATTTCTTAAGAACATGAGTCCATATAATTCCTTTCCTTCTTAATCTCCACTGTTTATTTATTCCAGATGGTTTTCGTTGATTTTTTAAGATTTTTTAATTTATAAATGATTCACGTGGCATATGATTTACCCAATCTTACTTTCTGAAGCAGTTATGAGGGATCCTGGTCCAAAGATGGTCCAAAACATCAACACTTCCTTCCAGGTGTCCAATTTAAAAATCAGCATTCATCAATATTGTTCCTTTTCCATCACAGGGTTGGTAAAGGGGATTCTGTACTGAAGATTGTTTTTTTGTTCCATGCAGTGCTCTGACTGGTCTAAGGAAAAAATTAAGAAAATGTTTGATAATGTTGAACTCTCAGTGTCTTCATATGACACCGCTTGGGTGGCAATGGTACCATCTCCAACTTGCCCAGAAGCTCCTTGTTTCCCTGAATGCTGCGAGTGGATAATGGAGAATCAACTTAGTGATGGTTCTTGGGGTCTTCCTCAATGTCATCCATCATTAATAAAAGATGCTCTCTCTTCTACTTTGGCATGTATCCTTGCATTGAAACAATGGGGTATTGGTGAAGAACAAATTAGTAAAGGTATTTTTACTACATGTCCCCTTCATGCCCACTTCCTCTACAAATGTAAACTTCATAAATATTCTGTATCGTGATGCAGGTCTTCAATTTATTGCGCTGCATTCAGCTTTTATTTCTGATGACACGCAGCATGCTCCAATTGGATTTGACATTATATTCCCTAATATGATTGAATATGCCAGAAATTTAAATTTAAACATCCCTTTCAATTCAACCGATATAGATGCGATGATCCGCAGGAGAAATGCAGAGCTTAGAAGGTAACATCATATTTAATGCATTCACTATAGTGATTGGCTTTCATATGTTTGTTAAGATAGTTTCTCCTTACCACATGAGCAATAATCTCAGTCGCCTCAAATTATAGACAAGAATTACTTACCTAGGTGGTTAATATTTAAGCTCATTAAACCATGCTTGGATTCTGTGTTTGTTCTCTTCACACCTGACAAATGATGATTGAGACGAGATTCGGCATTTTTGAACCATGAAACACTCGGTTTCCACTTTGTTTTGGTAGAGCACTCCTTTGGAGTTTGGAAAACTAGGGTAAAACAGTCTCCGTACCTAGAAATTTTGAAAATTCACATTAAAATTTTTATTTTCATACTTTAGGGACTGACAATTGATTCTGTTAAATTTATCAAGTTAATTTCTCAAGTTCAGAAACCATTTTTTCAATGCATTCTCATGTAGTGTTTGCTTTCTGGCTCCAGCATTAAATTGGAGAAAAGGGAAGCACATCTAGCATACGTATCTGAAGGAGTCGGCAAATTACAGGATTGGGAAATGGTCATGAAATATCAAAGGAAGAATGGGTCACTGTTCAACTCACCATCCACTACGGCAGCTGCTTTTACTCACCTTCTAGATGCTAATTGTCATCATTATCTTCAATTACTCTTGGAGAAGTTTGGGAATGCAGGTTCTTCCTCGGATCTTTGCAATGTGCAATACAGTCTTTCATCTCTTTAGTTTGATTATTAATTTGATCTCTTCAGTTCCAACAATTTATCCCTTGGATATATATGGCCGTCTTTGTATGGTTGATACTCTTGAGAGGTTGGGTATTGAACGGCATTTCAGGGAGGAAATAAAGTCTGTATTAGACGAAATGCATAGGTATTGTTCCATTTTCCTTTTTAACTGCATGCACCATTATGCCTTACCTGGAAGCAATACTTTTTTGTAATCCAATCAGCCATGATTGGGTCTTATATTATTGGAGCCCATGACACTAGTAAACAAACAGATGCTGGCTGCAAGGGGAAGAGGAGATATTTTTAGACAGTGCCACCTGTGCTCTGGCATTTCGCTTATTAAGAGTCAACGGATATGAAGTCTCTTCAGGTATCTTCTGGTGACTTCATTATTTGGATCTTTTAAGAATGCTTCTTTTGGTCAGTGGGGCTTTAGTAGGCTAATATATGGTGTAGATATATTAACTCAAATCCCAGAAGTTCATTTCTTCAATCAAATTAGAGGATATCCAAAGGACGCGGGAGCTGTTTTGGAGTTACACAGAGCTTCACAGATAGTTTATCCTGATGAATCACCTCTGCAAAAGCTAAATGCATGGACAAGCCATTTCCTGAGAGAGGAATTATCCAAAGGTTTAATTAATGCAGATAGACTACAAAAACATATTATGGCAGAGGTAGTTTTTTTGTGACATGTTTGCAGTATCTGGTGAACTGATCCAATCAGAATTCCTAACTTTGTTTCTTTGTGACTTCAGGTTCAGGACGCCATCAATTTCCCTTACCATGCTGATTTGGAATGCTTAGCCATCAAGAGAAATATTGAGCAGTACAGGGTTGATACTACAAGGATGCTGAAAACTTCATATCAGTATGCCATTATTTTCCTGTTCTTCCATTTTACTTAAGATTGTGAGTAAAAAATATTTGCTGAACTATATACTTATTCTTTATACATTAGTTGCTCAAATCTTGGTGGTGAAGACTATCTCAAACTGGCCGTAGAAGACTTCAATATCTGCCAATCATTACATCGTTCAGAGCTTGAACATCTTGGGAGGTAACTTATTCTTGCATACTTTTGGAAATTGATGAGGTAGCAAGCAGTTTTGTGGGATATTCATGATAACATAGTGCTTATCTTTCATGAGAAATGACCAGCTGAAGTGAAAGCTACCCTTGTTTCATTTCGTCTGCTACTTTCCTTTTTTGTTCTCCAAGAATAATTTGCAGCTACACATGGGGATTGCTTATAACTGGTGTTGCACCTTGACATTGTTCTTATAACTGGTGTTGCATCTTAAAGTTTTCCATTCATAATAACAGCTTTGTGTATTTTAATTACTTTTGGAAACTGCTGCACCTTTTGTAGTTATAATATTTTACCGGCATTTATGTAAATAGGTGGATCGTTGAAAAAAGATTGGACAAGCTGAAGTTCGCTAGGCAGAAGCTGGGCTATTGTTACTTCTCGAGCGCAGCAACTATGTCTGCCCCTGAGCTTTCTGATGCTCGCATATCGTGGGCTAAAAATGGAGTTCTAACTACTGTTGTCGATGATTTCTTTGATCTCCGTGGTTCTGAAGAGGAACTTACAAACCTTGTTCAATTAATTGAGAAGTAATTTCTTTTGCCTTCAGCTTTTGTTTCCTCTAGATGTAGATTGAAACAATGCTAATAAAATTGGAATGTAGGTGGGACATGAATGGGAGTGATGCCTTTTGCTCTGAGGAAGTTGAGATCCTCTATTCAGCACTTCACAGCACCATTTGCGAGATCGGAGAAAAAGGATCAGTATGGCAAGGACGCAATGTGACAAGTTATGTTACCAATATTGTAAGGCAAAATCCCTGCTACATTTTACATTCAGTTTATGGAGTTAGCTATTGGAAGTTCTAGCAGCTCTACATAAATACCTGATACTTTTGACATCAAGCACTTCATGTTTCATGTAACTGCAATATAGTTAGTGTCGTAGACTCTGTATTATTTACAATGTCGTACCCATATCCTGCACATAGTAATATCTTAGAACATGCATTAAAGATGATCATAGTCTTCTTTTCATTAAACATAATGATGTGATCCGATGTGTTTCAGTGGTTGGATTTGCTCAAATCCAACCTGATGGAGGCTCAGTGGACTAGAAACAAGTATGTTCCAACACTTGATGAATATATGAGGAATGGTTATGTGTCGTTTGCCTTAGGGCCAATTGTTCTGCCGGCTCTCTTTTTTGTGGGGCCTAAGCTATCTGAGGATGACCTTAGAAGTCCCGAACTACAAAACCTATATGAGGTTATGAGCACCTGTGGCCGTCTTCTCAACGATTTGAGAGGCTTTAAGGTAGATTGTTCATTTACTGGCAAATTCAACTAACACTGTCGTTCTAATGTCAAATGTAGTTTGTTTAATCATTTATATCGTTTCTCTTTGTTGCAGCGAGAGGCTGATGAGGGTAAATTGAATGCTGTCTCGCTACACATGATCTATGGCAATGGTTTAGTATCGAAAAAAGAAGCGATTAGTAGAATAAAGGGCTTAATTGACCATCAAACGAAACATCTATTGAGATTAGTTTTGCAGGAAAAAGATAGCAGAATTGCAAGACCCTGCAGGGATTTGTTCTGGAAAATGGCCAAAGTGTTGCACCTGTTTTACTTGAAGGATGACGGATTTTCATCTAATGAGCTGATTAGTGTTGCAAGTGCAGTAATTAATGAACCCATCTCTTTGGAAAATTTGTAAACTACCGTACTATGTTTGACTTTTTCATGTTAATCTGGGACCAAAGCAATTGGTTAAAAGTTCAGAAGTATTCACTCTTTTTCAGGCAAAATCGATAGCCTTGTACTTTTCTCAAATTTGAGCTATACTTCTTGGTAACAGAAATCTGCTACACAAGCCGATTGCACTACAACTACATCTGTCGAACAGACAGAACTGATCAGATGGCACTGGCGGAACACTGGTGCCCTGAATGCTGCAACGAGTTTCACACACATTAAGCAAGCCATGGTGATGTGCCTACACAACTGCACCTACTGTCTAGCTAGAGCAACTCCGGGTACAACTACCATACATTGCAATCACTAACACGCTTGTTTTGAACAATGACTTCAAGAAAGAAAGTGTTTGCATGTACTGTGAGCCTATTTTAGAACACTACCTTAGAAGATTAGCAAGCAGGCAAACGTAAAGATTCCAATAATAAGACCAAAAAAAACATAAGTTTTAATTAACTGATCGAGTGAAACTTATCTCAAAATTCCCTCACAAATATTCAGGTGTGTTATTCAGAAAATCACAGGCCTGCTGAGTAAAGTCAGCAGATACATCATCCAAAATGATAAAGCAGTCGAACAAACCAAAAGGAATACAAAATAAAAATTCGCGAAAATGTCATCTGTGTTTCACAGGTGTAGAGAACAATTATCTATTAAGACAGTACCTCTAGTGTTCCAAAAGAATTCTGCATTTCTCACCCAACCAGTAACTTGTTATCAGCCAAAAAGCTATAGGTTGGAACCTCTAAGTTATATGGTGCTGGGCCTTTGCGAATCCTGCCAGAGATGTCATAGTGTGACCCATGGCATGGGCAAAACCAGCCACCATAGTCACCAGCATTAGGTAACGGGATGCACCCCAAGTGAGTGCAGACTCCTACAACAACAAGCCACTCAGGATTCTTAACCCTGGATATGTCCTCCTGTGGGTCACGAAGGGTTGACAGATCAACGCTGTTAGCCAGTTTAATATCCTCCTCAGTTCTTCGCCTAATAAAAACAGGCTTCCCACGCCACTTGACAGTAATAGTAGTTCCAGGCTGAATGCTAGAGAGGTCAACCTCCAGGGAGGCAAGGGCAAGGACATCTTTGCTGGCAGACATGCTCAAAACAAACTTGAGGACCAGGAGACGAATCAAAGACGCGTATACAAACCTCCCACCAGTCAAGACAAAATAAGCAAATGCACGTTTGCTGGGGTCTCCCGGAGGAAACCGCTCATGATTGTGTTCATCATAGACAATTTTTGAATTTGGGTTCTTCACTGCAGCAACCGTAGCTGGTAGGCCCGAGATGATACCCACGTCATGTCCGGAAGCAAGGGCATCAGAAGAAAACCCTGTAACAATTGATCAAACATTTGCAATTTCATTACACGCTGTCTAGTTTTATGCAAATAGCACTTGTAGAATTGATTGAGAAGGAATGACAATAGTGAAAACACAGAAAATCTAGAAGGAATGAGCATGAAATATTCACCAACTCAATGGTGCGCATAATTAATCTCAAGAGTCCTGCTCCTGATTTTTCATTTGAGAATGCAAATAAACATAAGGGGCCTCAGTCACTCAGTGACCAAGTTGCTATTCATTATGCACAACCAATGATTGAGATAGAAACTCCAAAAACACAATCTATCATGAGAAACCTATTCCAGTAAAAGAAATGAGAACATGTATGTCTTTGAAGACTTATGCTTAGATAAAAAGACAAAGTCTATGCTCGCAGTATCATGTTTATTTTAGACATAACACACAAAATTGACAAACCTAAAAGAAATTAGATGATGGTTGAAATATCAGGTTTTTCAGTCCTAGAGTCTAGGATGGCAAAACATTTGTGATCAAAAACAGAAGAACCTAAACTGCATTCCTTTTTATTACTCACAATCGCCTAAAGCCCTTAACTAAGATGGGTATTGTCACACTATAACAAGGATTAATTAGACCTAAACGCACCAGTTAGAAACTTAAACAATGGAAAAATCAGGACTTCTAAAAGACTAGGTTCAATAAACATGAAAGCACCCAACTTTCCTGAGCGTGAATCAAATTTTATTCTGAACACAGTTTCTCCATCCTCCACATGTAGCTAAAACACAAACTCGATAAAAAAAACAAAAAAAAACAGAAGCAAAGCATAGAACGCATGCCCATTAACAAGCACATTCAATTAATGAAGCACAAACACATGGATAGAAACCAATCACCGTTTTTTTTCAAAACCACAGTACTTTTGCAGCGCAATACTCAAACACCCATCTAATTAAATCAACTGCCCGTCAATAAGAAACCCACAAAAACAATAATGAATCCATATATCTGTGCAATTAAAATATCTAAAAAAACCAATCAAGTGGTGTGGGTGAAAGAGAGAAGATCGTGAAAACGGAGGGGAAGAGATGACCTCTGATTAGATCTGAGAAGCGATAAGGAGAGGGGGTGGATCTGGAGGATTGGGAATCATCATCAGCACCAACAGCAAAGGGATGGTTGCGAGAGATGAAAGCGGCCGAGGTTGCCTGCGATGGCCGCCATGCAAGAGATGAGAGCCTCCTCCCTGCTACTCTCAGCATCTTTTTTCCTGGTCGTTAATTTCCTTGCTCTTTTCTCCTCCTCCTCCTTCTTCTTACGAGGCGAGGCCAATATCGGTGATTCGCTATCTACGGATGGGACGGGACGGGACGGGACCTCAAAGAAAAAAACAGAGAAGTGTGCAAGCCACCAGCTGTGTTTGCAAATGTTGAGACTTTAAAACTTAAAATAACCTTTTAATAATTGAATACTTAAAATAAAGATAAAATAGTGCAAAAAAAATGAAAATTAGACAAAAATTGTAGTTAAGACAATTAAAAATATTTTTTGGTTTTTTAAAACTTTTTTGAATTTTTCCTTTTTGTAATAATTTTTTCTCAATTTTTTCATTATTTTTTTAACCTATAATATTTATTACATTTTTTCTCAAATTTTTCATAATGTTATTATAATATTTTACCATTTTTATTAAAAATAATTGACTACTAGAAAAAGTCAATATTGTAATTTTTAGAAAAATATTGGTTTTATATGGCAAGTTTTAAAACTATAAAGGAAGTGTAAAATTTTGAAATTTTTAACAGTTTTTATCTAGTTTACTTTTTTACTTGCGAGTCTCTTTTTTTTACTTGCTCTTCGTTAATAAAAATTTAGTACTACAATAATGTGCACAATGTGCAATACCATACTAGAAGGACATTGCAATAAGAACAAGTACCTAAATAGCTTCTAAATGAAAATAATGACGTTTTTTTTCATCCACCAAATTTTTATGAGTTATAAATGACGCTAACTGATAAATAATCTAAAGTAACCAAATAGTTTATGCAATTTGTTTAAATTTGATTAGTTCAAACGGGTCAGATTTAAATTTGTTCTTTCAATTGATGATTAATTGATACGTTAGAGGATAACTTATACAGTATGTATTATTAATTACACAGACGTTAAGATGGATAACGAAATAAGTAATCAACTAATGGATACTAATTATATAACCACTCATGCGTTACACGCGCCGCGTAATAATAGTTAGAAAATATCAAATCTAGTGAGTTAGTTCAATAATAATATGAAGTAACCAAATAATTTAAGCAACTTTAGTTCAAACTGATAAAATTTAAGTTTGTTTTTTCCATTTATGTTTCAGAGTAATTAATTGACACGTCAGAGGATAACTTATTTGTATTATTAATTACACAAAAACACAGACAACGAAATAAGTAATTGACTTGTGAATACTAGTCATCTGATTGATTCACGTGTTACACACGCGTCGCATAATAGTTATTCAAAGTGAGATGATACATTATGTATATATAAATAGCACGTAACCTATACGTAAATGAGGCGCGTGAGTGTAGGATAACATTAACTACTCTAACAAATAGAAACACCTTTTTACACCTAACACGTTTATTTTTTAAAAATAAACATTATCTTTAAAAATATTATTTTTCTATATTCAAAGGAAAAAAAATCCACTCATATTTTCCTTATAATGATTTATTCCTCACAAAATTGGATTGTAACTTTCCAATTTAATATAGTTTGGTAAAATACATCCATATTAGCCAATAGGCATGACCAGATATTATTGCCAAATATGAAAAGAAATAAATTTGTTTTACAAGGAAAGGAGAGGGAAATTCAAAATCTGAAAAAGCATTTTTCATTCCTGAACCCCGCGCAGGTTCGCCCACACCCCCCACTCGCATTCCAAACATGGGCCCACACTTTTCGCCTATAAATACTCAAACCCTAGCGGTCTCCTTCCTCACTCATCCAAACAGCAGAAAAAATATTTAAAATTTTAAAAACAAATTAATTAAATAATTAAAAAAGGAAAATCAAGAGTCAACAGAGCTGCTATCAACCACTGCTCCGTTCCGATGGCGTACGTTAGCGAGCTTCCATGCGACGGTGAAGGCATTTGCATGATGTGCAAGAACCGGCCACCACAGGAGGAGATGCTCACTTGCAAGACGTGTGTGACTCCCTGGCACGCTGCTTGCCTGGCGTCGTCATCCTCCGCGGCGGCGCCCAAAACCTTGTCCGATACACTCCAATGGGAGTGTCCTGACTGCGCCATGGTCAACCCGCCGGTGGCCGTGGTCGCCGCTGCCGGAGATGCGGCGAGCGGCCTGATTGCCGCGATCAGGGCGATTGAAGCGGACAAGTCGCTGTCGGAGGCGGAGAAGGCGAGGCGGCGGCAGGAGGTGGTGAGCGGGCAGAAAGTGGTGTCGGAGAGCGAGAAGGACGCGAATCTCAAGAAGCGGAAGATGAAGGGTGGGGATATCGACATTCTTAGTATCGTTAAAGAGGACTTACAGTGTTCTTTCTGCATGCAGCTCCTCGACAGACCCATTTCGGTATGTAACGCACTTCTTTTTGCTTTCCTTTTGGACTGTTTCCCTTCAGCATTTGATTTTTGATTTTGCCTGTTTAGTGAGGAAAGGACGAAAAGAAGAAACGACGTCGTTGTTGAACAAAAATGTTCTTTTTTTTCCTTGCTTAAACTGGCAATTGATCCTTGCACACTCGTGTAGTTCTTGCCGTGAAATTTTGGTTACCTGTTCTGGTGTGCTCAAGTCTTAAGAGGCGGAAACAGTGTTTTCAAATCGATTGCCTTCAAAATACCAATTGCTTTCTCTTTTTTAGCTTTTCTCCTCTGCTTCTTGTGGCTATGTGTACTTGAATATATTCTTCTTTTGCTTCTGTGTATCATTATAAAGTCGAATCTAGTTAAACTTGTAGTTCACAGGACAAAAAAATCTAAGGTAAAAAAATGAATGTCCTTGTTGGATTAGTGAAAGCAAAAATAAATTGCTGCAAATGGAAAGGAAGCTGAATGTTCATCTTTATTCCATTTCTGTGTTCTTGACTAGTTGTCAATAACCTAAATCTTGAATCTGCCAAATAATTGAAGTATAATGGATGTATTTCTCTTTGTGCATTAGGAAACTTTGTCAGCAATAACAACTTTGGAAATGAGTTAAACAAAGTATTATGTGATACAGCATGCCCACTAAACCATCTAAAACAGAGTTTTTACTTATACATCTTCTGGTTCTGTTTCAGATTTCTTGTGGTCACAACTTTTGTCTGAAGTGCATCCAGAAATGGATGGGACTAGGAAATTACACATGCCCATCTTGCCGTGCTGCTATCCCTGCCAGTTTATCAAGCCATCCTCGAATTAACCAGACCCTTGTCGAGACTATTCGAAAGGCAAAAGATTCAAGGTTTGTGAATCGTGGGGAATCTAAGAAAGTGTATCATTATATTCACAATGATAACAAGCCAGATACAGCGTACACAACTGAGCGAGCAAAAAAAGCTGGAAAGGCTAATGCTTGCAGTGGAAAGATTTGGGTTACAATTTCTCCTGACCACTTTGGCCCAATTCCAGCTGACAATGATCCAGTTTTAAAAGAAGGTGTTTTGGTGGGGCGGACATGGACAGATAGGATGGAGTGTAGACAATGGGGAGCCCATTTTCCCCATGTTGCTGGTATTGCTGGTCAGTCTGGCTTTGGCGCTCAGTCTGTAGCACTTTCTGGAGGTTATGAGGATGACGAGGACCATGGTGAATGGTTTCTGTACACTGGAAGGTATATATATGTATTGATTGTTGAGTCCTATTGTTTTACTGTGTTATTGGTTTGCTTTATGTTTTTCATTGGAGACAAAGGCAGACTATTTATATCAATTTCGGCATACTTTTGTGTATGAAGTGCTCAAGTGCTGATGTTTGTATAAGGATGTTGTGCTTTATCTTGAGTCTTTTGACTGTCTGGGTGTGTTTTTGTCTGTATTTTTTTTGGGGTCTGATTTAGCAGTTTGTGGTCGGCAGTGGAGGCAGAGACCTGAGTGGCAACAAGCGTACAAACAAGGAGCAGTCTTTTGACCAGGCGTTTGATAAGTCGAATGAGGCACTACGAGTAAGTTGCCGCAAGGGGTATCCAGTGAGAGTAGTCAGGTGAGTTGTGTTAGAAGCAGCAAACTTGGTTCTCATTATGAAAATGCTCCTAGATACCTTAGTCATTCATGCTTTGATTTTTCTTTCTGCTACTGTAGTGTTGCTTGGTAAAAAATGTATCTAGTGTGCTTCAATGTGAAATTTCATTTTCTTATTTGATCATGGGAAGTAAAATTTTAGATCAAGCACTTCCACCATGCCAATCATTGTACTAATCTACTTGATTGCAGCTAATGAAGAGAAATTAGTAGTTTTCCTTCAGGCTATTCTCCCGCTGCTAAAAAGCTGTCTTCATTTTTCCTTGCTAAGCTTTTAAGATCTTTACTATCCTTGAGGTGTGAACTGAATAGTTAGGCATTGAGATTTTGATCTGATATATTGGGAAAAACATCATGCCAAGGGTCCTTAGTTTTGCTGTAACTAGTCATTTTTCCTGATGTGTTTTAAGTTATGGCTATCTGTAATATCCTCATTGATGTGCAAGTCTTTTTTCTTCAATTAAAATTTGGTGTGTATTTAGGTTTACTGATTCATTATAAGTTATATGCTTGTTGTTTGTGATATTGATGCATTCTTTGCTTCACCTGGTATGAGTGTATCCAGATTTACGTGGTTTGAGTCAAATTGTAACAGTTTCCCTTTCTTGAGGCAGGTCTCACAAGGAGAAACGCTCATCTTATGCCCCAGTAGAGGGTGTACGTTATGATGGTATTTACCGGATTGAAAAGTGCTGGCGCAAGAACGGAATGCAGGTAATATCATTATGGCACTATTCAAGTGTATCAAGTGTTCTTCTGTTTGCTAACTTGGCCTTTTTATATTAGGGTTTTAAGGTTTGTAGGTATCTTTTTGTCAGATGTGACAATGAGCCTGCCCCATGGACAACGTACGATCCCTCTCTCTCCCTCTCTATCTACCCTTTTTTTCTCTCTTCTCAAGAGTATAATAGTTTGTGAATCAACCCGCAGTGATGAAAATGGGGACCGTCCAAGGCCTTTGCCAGTTGTAGAAGAGCTAAAAGTTGCAATTGACATAACTGAAAGAAAGGGCTCCCCATCCTGGGACTATGACGTAATCTACTTTTCACTTGTAAAGGAACAATTTATTTTCATATGCCACAATATGTTAAAGTCTGTTTTGTAGGAGGAAGAAGGTCGATGGATGTGGAAGAAACCCCCTCCAGCTAGTAGAAAACCTGTTCCCAGTAATGTTCTAAAGGATGGCGAGATAGTGAGGATTAAGCGGCAGCCAAGTGTCTCTGTGAGAGAGAGACTTCTGAAAGGCACTTTTTTACCAGATGCAACTTATAAACTTCAAACTGTCCTAATTTGTTTCCATGTGCTCTGCCATGGTTTTAATCAGTATCAGCATATTCATGAAAATTCTCTCTCCTGATTCTTGTCCCTGCAGAATTTGGCTGTCAAATATGTCGAAAGGTGATGGTTAGCCCGCTCACTACTCCTTGTGCACACAATTTCTGTAAAACATGTCTAGAGGGTGCCTTTGCTGGTCAAAGTTTCATGAGGGAGAGGAGCGGTGGCAGACGTACATTAAGAGCGCAAAAGAATGTTATGAAATGTCCATGCTGTACATGTGACATAGCTGAATTTCTTCAGAATGCACAGGTAATGCAAGCCCTGATTGATCATGGAGCATTTGCATTGCAACTGTGGCACGTGCTCTGGTTGATTTTGTTATATTGTTTTTAGAGTACTTATCTCAATCTCCAAACATAATGACAACGAAAGTTACGTTGTCACAGGTTAATAGAGAGTTGATGAGTGTGATTGAATCCCTTCAACGAGCAGTTGAGGAGATGGAAAATACTCAGGATTCTGATGAAGGTGATGGGGCAGATGAGAACCCAGAGGAGATGGTTGATGAAAGTGCTGAGATTCAGGAAGAAACTGGAGATGACATTCTGAACAATCAATCAGATAACAAGTCGACTGACGGAACTGATTCATCAGAGCAGGAGGCAGTGGGATTGTCTGAACTCCCCGTCCCTGCAAATTGTAAAACTGATAGTAACAAAGAACAAACCGCAGCCAAGCTCAATAAGGTCTTTGAGCAGAAGGAGGCTACTGACGGAGGGATGCCTGTTGCAGCTCTGGTGGGAAACAAGAGGGCTAAAGTTGAAGTGGCAATCTAGAGACGGTCGAGTCTCTTCTGATGTTTTGTGTTTTTGCGCAGGGGAATTCGCGCTTTTGGGTTTCTGCTTGCAGATTGGTAGTTCTTGATGGGCAATCTACTGCATTTCTATTTCGCACACAGCCGCACAGCAACTCTTGCTTTCTTTTTTGATGTTTTTATTTTGGGGACTGGCCGGGGAGGAATGGCCATACACAGTTTTTTCAAAAGACGATTATGGTTTTCGCTCATCTTACAGTGTGTCGAACTATCTTATTTTAATGCAATCGAATCTTTTCATTCTCAGTTTGTTGTGTTTCTTCACTCGAATTTTATTTATTCCATCTCATTTTCGGTTACAGATTCCTTTCTTTAAAATGAATATTGAATACTTGAGAATAAATGCGTAGAAACTAATAAAAACAAGTGGTTCATCACGTATCCGGTGGCTTCAATCCGGTCGAATCTCTGCCTCTGACTTTTGATGATCTCGATCTCTTCTTTTCACCACTTCGCCGGCCGGGCGGCCAGGTCTGGAAAGCCTCATTTTGCCAATCCTTGTTGCAGTGGGAAAACTGATCAAAGACACTGTTAGGAACATGCGCTCCATTTCTCCAAACCATTGCTTTTTTCATGCCTTCTTCCACAAGAGTAACACTTGTTAACTCAGCAAACCCAACATTATCTCTTATCAAACTTGTAAGCCTTGTTGCATCAAATTCATTCCCTATCGCCTCTATCTGCCACTTATCTTGCTCTCCCAAAAATGCACATTCAACTCCTACAATAGGGAATTTTCAAATATATTAGCGAATTACTTAACTATAAAATATAAGTTAATATTCATATTGATTGTGTACCCTTTTACCTGAAACCCCAACTCCGATCTTCAAGGCATTGTTGCTAGACTCCTCACCAACACTGATTACTGCCTGTTGCTGCAATACCCAGATTAAAATTTTAACTCCAATCTTATTACCATAGATACGAATATAAGTTAGAAGACTTGAATTCTAAACTTATCCTCCTTGTTTTGCCGGAAGTACCAGAGTTACAATCTTATTGTTATCACAAAACTTGTATTATAATAGAAAATTGTTAGTAACAAATGTTACCTTCTTGTTGAATCTTTTCCTGTCCGGAGGAAAGTGGAAGGAATGTTGTAACTGGGGAGTGCTCTGTCTTACCACCTCTGTTTCAGCTTCTTCTGCAGTTTGTGCCTCTGTTGCCTGTGATTTCTTGTCCGAAGGAACAGTACTTCTGATGAACTGGGTAATACCGACACAAGAGACGAAAATGAAAGGAAGCAGGCACATTCTGATGGGATTACCCAAGTTCTGATGAGCATATACAAACCCAGTGGTGGAGTACAGACATTGCCAAGCAGCACAGGCAACTCCAAAATACACAACGAGGGAATCGAATCGCTTCCCTTTCGAGGAGAAATTGCGGCGAAAACAGGGCAGCAAGCTACTACCAACAAGCCAAATCAATCTTTTCTGTTGAGCTTTGAGAATTAGATCAACAACAGAAAGAAAGAGACCTATAAATGCCATGATCATCCCCAGTAAAGCAAAACCCAGCTGGTCAAGAGTTGCAGAAACACCTTCTAGGAGTAAACCAACGAGTAGTGAAGGCCCCTCAGTTGACTTGGATACTATCTTTACCTTCATCATCATTATCTATTTTTCTGTTGTCTACTTCTCCTCTACCACATCCAATATTTCATTTTCCTCTGTTTTATCCGATTGTAGTAAGTCAACGAAGTTGTTGAAGCAATGAAGTCTTCCAAAGAAAATGCAAAGAAGGAAGAATGGAAACTTAATTCACACGGAAGACAGGAAGCTTCTTACTCATTTATTCTTTTTTTACATTCCGAACTTTCTTGTTCGGGCATTGTTGAACTAAAAAAGATGACTCTATTAGCATAATGACGCGCCGTCAAAACGCGCGTCAAAAGTAGTATTTATAATCCTGATAATAGGCTAGATGCACAAATTAATGTATATAGCGGCAAGTCAGGGTCGAACCACAGGGAAAATGAAGGACTAAATTTAATCTTGCCCTAAATGTATGATGAAGACGAAAATGCAGCAGACAAAGAAGTAACACAAAAAAGGGGGGGTTTTGGTTGGTCTAGACGAATCTAGCCAACGATGGCAGTTGATGTTGGGACAGATAATCAAGATGCAAATAACAAGTAATAATAGACAAACAAAATAATTAAATAAAAAGGGAACGAAAATAAAGCAAGAGAATATCAATAAAAATGGTAAAGACTAACAAGTGTAATAAAGATGATAGCAAAGTAAGTAAAGATAATAGATCAGATAAAAGGAGAAATCTTAGCAGGGGTAGACGGCGGATTGCGTCGAGGTCTAGTCGGTCATCGGTGCAAGGATAGACTGCGTTCACGCCATAGACGTGCTATAGGAACCCTGTTTTCACGGAGATTCCCTACTTCTCTTCTTAAGAGAAGTCACTCCCAAGGTACGCTTATGGGAGTGGCTGTGACACTGTGCCCAAGGTACGCTTATGGGTCATACACACAGGCCCGTGAAGTGGAGAGAAGACACGTCTAGGGCTAGACACTGAGAAGTCTGCCCTAACCGGTTTCTTGCCCTAGCCAGATTGGACCAAACGACATGATGACTCTGGACCAGGTGCCTACTCTATTCCATGGCCTCACGTTAGTTATTACCATGGAAATGACAATATTCATGAGAAACATGCAAATAGGTGATCAAACTACCAACAAATCTCACACGAAATGACAATAAAATGGCAAGAAAGCGGATACAACAATGAACACGTTTTAAGAACACTTTGACCTCCCAACTATCCTCTTGCAATCCTTAAAACACCCCTGCCAAGACTAAGAGATTTAGCCACTCATGCTGGAAATCATGCACAAGATAGATGGAGAAAGCAACATAAACAGCAAAGAGGTGCAGATGAAAACGAAAATCTGGATTAAAAACTAATTGGAGCTTGGGGCTCCAATTTCTGGAAAAATAAGGGAAGAACAAATCCCAATGTTAGAGAGGTGACTACAATGATTGAAAACCCTAAAAAGATGAAAAATATACCCCAGAGTAGCCTCCCTTAACCTAAAGTTAAGGTTCTATATATAGCCTAACAACCCCACTAGGGGACAAAATGGTATAGAGGAATATTCTCTGATGAGCTGGATGATTTGCACATGGAATCCCGTTAGAATCTTTTTAGCATCTTCGGCTAAGCGTCATCCGAAAAGAAACATCCACGTGCTTCGTCTAGGCCTAGACATAAGATCTCGTCTAGGTCCCGACGGTAGGTCTCGACGACAAAACGCATCAAGGGCTCGACGATGAAAGATCAGCACAAATGCATCCAAATGGCCCGCTTTTCAGCAAGTTTCTCCCTTTAGTCCAAATCTACAAAGTGGTTGGAAAACAAGCCAAATTAGTAGTATCAAGTGTGAAATTAGACCTAAAAGAGAGGGAAAAACATGCATAAAAAGGCACCATATCACATAACTCCGAACGGATTTGAACCCTTAACAAGTGTGGTAAAGAACATGGAAAAGAGAGAGAAGAGGAATGCAAGCAGTCAAAAGGTAAAGCTCGTAGGCCATACTTGTCATAAAAAAGGTTTCTTTTCTCCAAGTTGGTCCTTAAAAAAACAAATCGGGGTTTTTAGCGTTTGGTTACTATTTAAAATTCACATAAAAGTACGAGAACTGTAAAAAAAGTAAGAAAAAATTACTCACTCCGGTTTGTTTTAAACGACTCTTATTATTTGAGCACGCATATTAAAGAAGTCGGATGACTCACTATTTGAGATAATTTTGCCCCGAATTTTTTCTCGGACGTACATTAAGGATTAACGTACGTCTGAAAAAAAATACGGAATTTTTTGGGGTCAAATAATGAGTCATCCAATTTTCTTAATATGCTTGCCCAAATAGTAAGAGTTATTTAATAAAAACCGGAGGGAGTATTATTTTATCTTTAAAAAATAATAATAATTTATTTATTTTAAATACAATACAAAATGAATATTTTTAACTTATAATACACTTGAAAATAATATTGTGCAAATAAGATATTTAATAAAAATGCAATTAACAAACTAAATAAATAATAATAATGAGAAAAAGGAGTGTAAACTCTTTTTTTTTAAATATAGATTAATGTATATAGTAAAATAAAATGGACGAATTTAAGAAAAAAACATAACTTTTCTGAACTCGAAATCACTTTCTCCACTTCCTAGCCAGGGAATCACTTCCCCCTATTTTGGGAGAAAGTAGAAGGGTCAAAGAAAAGTTGGATTCCAGTAAGTCCAATTTTTCTTGTGTCAACCAAACACAATAAAGTTTGAAATCTCAGATTCTCGAGTCACTTACCCTTTTAATTCCGCCAATTAAACACTAACTAAACAAAAATTTAATGGTGTTTCAAAATTCTTAATTTTTTATATAAAAAATTAAGAATATTTTAAATAAAATTGTTCGTATATTATTGAAACTTCTTGTGATTATTTAAATTTGGATGATGTTGAAAAAGTACCATTTTTTGTTTTATATAAAGTCAAGAAATTGGGATTAATTTACAAATTTGGATTAAAATTTCTTGTAATTTAGTATTCAACCCCTCAACTATTAGTAGAAGCCAAAAAGACACAATAAAGTTACATTCTATAGTAAGCGTGTAAATCGGCTGATAAGCAATTGTTATAGTTTAAACTAAATATTTTAGGTTTGAGTTTTGTGTTTGCAATAAAATTTGCGAATTTTTTTTTACTATTTTTTAGGATCCCATCAAACTCAAATCTAGAGTATTTAGACATCGTGTGTGACCAGATATTAAATAATATGAACCAGAAAAATAAAAAGAGAATATTACATTCTATGTTTTTCTTATATTCTCAATTTTATTAAATTATGGATTCAGATTTTTTATCAACATTCAAAATACTACTTTCTTAATAAACGGGATGAGACTCCAACTTGTTGATATTTTACACCTAGAAGTTTACAGAGTGATCTAGACCCTAGTTATCTGAACTAGTCAGTCCGACCGATTCAACCGGGAATTTTCATATTTCCGGTCCGATTCAACTATTGGACTAGATATGCATGTAAATTGGGTTCGACCGGTCGAACCAACCTATTTTTACACAACTGACGAACCAGATTGAACCGGCTGGTTCAATGCTTCTTCTCCAAAACGGTGTCGTTTTGGTATTTTTTTTTTATAAATTTGGATGGGCCGGCCCATTACAGGCATGGGCTAACCCATTACAGATATTGACCCAGCCGATTCAATCCGGTGAATCATCTAAGATTGAACGGTTCAATATGTGAACGGTTCAAAATTGTTCAATATCTACAATTCGGTCGAACCCGGTTGAACTCGATCGAACCATAAAATTTTAATTTTCTGTTCGCTGTCCGGTTCGGTTCTGATAACACTGATGAGTTTTCTCCACTCTCCAAACATGAAGTCAAGATTTGGGTTAAAGTTGAATAAGTTCTTACTCGTCGTAAAGATACGAGTCATTTTAATGGAAGAGGGACCTAGTAGCTCCATGCAGCCTGAGTAGACTAGGAGTAATCAAATCTTAAAACAAAATGGTTTTCATTTCATTAACTTCAAAATCAACCAAATCATGAAAGTAAATCATGGGATTTTTCCCATTCGTATCAACACTTGTAAATTTATAACCATCGTGAAATGCAACTTGATTCCTGAATAAAATATTCAACATTCAAGTCCTTACACAAATTGTTTGAAGTTAACAAGTCCTTCTTCTTCCATTTGTTGACCTAGGTCTCCATCCAACATTTAAGGGCAACACTCATAGCTAACAGCAATGAAACCTAGCAGTGGAGAGGATCCAGAGAAGGAGCAGACTCAGGTTCCACGTTCCAAGGGGAAATCCTATCTGGACGAGGAAAATGAGAAGGTTCATCCCAGCTTACCTGAAGGAAACACGAGAATTTAGCTTATGAGGTAATAATAATAAATTTTGGCATTCCATGTTCTGGTTTCTAGTTCTACTACCTTGAGGCATCTCCATTTTGAACCAGGCCACATCTTTGGATCAGCATCTTCAACTCCAATTACAGTGCCTGAGAAACTGTCAGATCAACAAATTAAAAGAGAACAGTATAATCCGCCTGGCGCCCGGTTAGCCTCCTTTATATAAACTCCAGATCAATCGTATGGACATTTTTTGCTGAAAACTATACCTCTGTTCTGAAGTCTCTTTACCTTCAAACCTCAGCTCGAACCTCGTCCCTATAGCATGGTTCTTCTCGACAGATTCAATGTACTTGGCAGCTGGAATAATATACTCGGCATGACTAGTCCTATATCAACCAAAATACTTGTA
The DNA here is from genome assembly GCA_963691705.1 of Viola odorata. NCBI lineage: Eukaryota > Viridiplantae > Streptophyta > Magnoliopsida > Malpighiales > Violaceae > Viola > Viola odorata. The sequence continues at coordinate 9,423,525 of OY829544.1, forward strand.
AAATACACCAGAACTCACATTCTTAGCTCTCAAGAAGGACCCCAAACTATCAACTGGTTTGTTGACAAATATTGGCATCAACCACAACCGCTAACCTTGGCCTTTAAATTGTAATAGACGGTGAACAATGTTTCTGTTGAAAATGCATGCCATGCAGCTGCAAGGATACCTAGTTGCATACTGAGATACGATAGACGGAATGTTCAGCTGCCTCATTGCACGTCTTACCCCTACACGAAGCTCTCCAGTTTCACCTCTGGAGAAGGAAACATCCAAAAAGCAACAGGTGTTGACAATTTGTCGTGGCCAATGTTCTACAGTAATAGAATCACAACCTAGTTTTTAATTGTAATAAAGTGAATTGCTTAAACATTTTGTGGCTTTTCCAATACATTCTGAGGAATTAAGAACATATTACTGATACGTAGATGCGCTTGTCCCTTTGATTAAGTAACATTCTGAGTCCAAATCAGGTACAAAATAAGCACGAGAAGCAAACGAGCCAGCAGTCATGAGAAGCAATTTGAAAAGCAAACCTTAAGAAAATAAAGGCATCTCCTGCTACAAACTTTTTGGCACTCACGAAGAGACTCCAACCACTTTGAAGGAGGTGCCTCCATTGTTGCTCTGGCATTTAGATTTCATGACGGATAATTGCAAGACAGCTCAAGAATGTCAACTATGGCATATAAACAAACATATATTGACCAGGAGCTCATCTTTCCCAAGATCAGAATGTGACAATTAGAAAACTGACACAACTAAAAAGAAGAATTTCAGTAAAGATAGAAATCAGAGAAATCTTAATCACTTCTTGTGAACCACGATCTAACAATTCAGAGCACCTAATCGATATTATAACAATAGGAGTGGACAGTATAAAGGAAAATCTCGCAAATATACAGCGCACACAGACTTTATGCCAACAAAACAAAGGATGCAACAGCAATAATATATGGAAATTGAATGCTAATCTATAAGCACATGGTGCAAACTCAAACAAGTTCATTCTGATGACAGGATAATTACCTTGGAAAATGTGGTGAAAGCGCCACTCATTTCATACAAATCCTCAGCTACCAACTCCTGAGCTGGAGGTCGTAAGGACATGTCCTTTATAGAGACAAGACAGCACAGCACGTGACATTGAAACACATAACACATTTCAGAAATAGGTGAAAAGAAAAACAAAGAAAGAAAAAGGCAAAACAGAAGTTAACAGGGAAAAATGCAGACCAGTGGAGGTAGGCATTCATCAAGTAGCTGTTCCAACACTAAAAATCCACCAAGAGTGGTAGTATCTGAGTCTGTAAGTATCTTACAGAAGGACTGCACCTGAGGACGTGGAGGCTTGGGCAGCCTATCCTCCTCCTCGTCCAGGTTATCTAGCTATATAGGGTTGCACATTCATTAGCAAGGGACTAATAAGAGCATTGACCACAAACAAATTATGTCATTTTTCTCAGGTCATTATTTATGACAATGAATTCCAAAATCCAAAAAAAAGGGAGAAATTATACCTCAGGCTGCAAAGTCACTTGGGCGAACACTTCATCCGTATCTGGCTCAGCCTACAGTCAAAAAGACGAATTAATCATGCACAGATACCACAACTAATTTAAGTAGATTGCATTACTACCAGCAATTGAACGTTGATCACACGACACAAGATTCCCGTTGGAAGATCATAATTCAGTATTTGTTGATAAACGGCTTGATTAGTCGATGCCTCAATCTATTGTCATTCACAAAACAACCGAGTTATGAAAACTCAATCACTGCAATAATTTGAGAACAAGCTAGACCAAAAACAAGCAAACTAACTTGTTCAATATGACCCTGAGGAAAGTAGTACACAAGATCCCCAGGGTGAGGCACCGTCACCAGCAGACCAGCACATGCATTCCACAACTCCGTATACAATCCAATACCCAAACCATCACCCTCTGCACCAAATATATACATATTCTTTAAAACATCAAAGTCTAACATATGAAACAACTCTAGCATAACATCAATAGTCTAGGTCCTAGTTTGTTACACCAATTTGTTTATTTTACCTGAAACTGCAACAGAAACCTTGAAGGCATTGTGATTAGACTCCTCCCAAAATTTCAGCAATTAACCAAACAACAGTATTACTCCATTGTCATCATAAATCTCTACCATAATAAAAAAAATTGTTACAACTAACAAATAGTACCTTCTTAAATCTATCTCGGAGGTCGGTGAAGGGGGAGTAGCTCTTTCCTTGGCCATGGTCCATTTCGGCCCCTGGCTCTTCAGCTTCTTCTGCAGTACTGTTTGTCTTTGTTGCTGGGTCTTTCTCTTTTGAAGGAAAACTTGCTCTAAATAATTGGGTAATGACCACACAAGAGACGAAAGTGAACGGAAGAAGGCTCATTTTGATCGGATTATCTAGGTTCCTGTGAGCATAAATAAACCCCACGGTGGAAAACAGGCATTGCCAAGCAGCACAGGCCACTCCAAAATACGCAACTAGGGAGTCAAACCGCTTGCCGTCTGAAAAATTGCGGCGGAAACAGGGCAAGAAGCTACTACCATCCCAAATCAATCTTTTCTTTTGAGCCTTGAAAATTAGATCAGCGACAGAAAGGAAGAGACCCAAAAACGCCATGATCATACCCAGTAATGCAAAACCTAACTGGTCAAAAATTGCAGAGATACCTTCCAGAAGTAAGCTAACGAGCAGTAAAGTCCACTCTGTTGATGATTTGGGTATAATCCTCACTTTCTTCTTCATCGTCTTTTTTTTTTTTTTTTCCCAGTAAGCCCTATCTCCTCTATCCATATGTTTATTGATAATACAAATAAATATAGTATGAACATTTTCGGTACTTTCCTTGTCCAGCTGGATTGATAGTGTCCTAAGTGTGGGACTTGGTGGGTATCGGTAGGGGACACGAAGCATCCCGGTAACCGCAGGTAACGTGTCTATTATGTCTTTTAAACATACCAGGCTGCGATTAGCCCTCCTGGTGGCTCTGGGATCGTGATTCTACAGCAAATGGTCGAAACATCTTCAGAACCGGAACTGCAAGATGGGCTGCTATAAACATCTCAACATATAATGATTTCTACGTGCGCAACACAGTTGCATTTCGGGCTTCTTGAAGCGTAATGTTTCTGCTAGTGAGTGGGTTCCATCTCAGGAAGAAGATTTTCAGCTATATCCTGATGGCTATCATGTGGGTGACGATAATTTCCTTGACATTCTTTTACGTGGGCTTAGTATTTGATGTTGCGGAATGGGAGAACGAAACTCATGCCACCGTTATCTTCCTCGGACTTTTCATGATATTATGGCTAGCCCTGATTGGCTTTGTGTTTGTAATTCAGTGTATCCGCAATCCGCATCATTGTGCGCATTGTCAAAAAAGGGTCACGAACTGTTCGTCGTGGAAATGGTCCGAAGGGAGAGGCCATGGTCTGAAATGTGCATATTGGCAACCTTGATCTTCTTTCAGGTTTTCCGCAGCAGGCGACAAAGTAGATATTGGTTTTGCTGTTTCCTTCAAAAGTTTGCCTAGCAACCTAGGTTGTTTTTTTCCCTCTCATTCAAGTATCTTTTCTACCACTTTTAAACAAAAAACTAATCTCACTCAAAGATTACAAGTCTCCAAAGAGAATAGATGGGGCCTGAAGGGGTCGGCTTTCCAACATAATTTCATTCTTCTTCATGGAACCCTAAACCTGAATTAAGGTTGTATTTATCAGTAAATTACAACTGATGTTGGTGTAGTAAGTTTGTTTCTCACAACAAAGGAATGTGCTCTCTTTGTTACGATAAAAGAAAACAAGAGAATATATTAGTATAGCAAACGAGACGAGTCTACCATGTAATTTTTTTGAAGAATCTGAGCTGAAACAGAAAAACCGAGAAAGCTTATAGCAAGAAACCATCAATGGAAAGAGAGAAAAAAGCTATTTGAAGCATCACTTATTGGAGATGTATGCATCCTAAACCAACTGATGGAAAAAGATCCATTAACTCTAATCGATCTTGCATCACTTGCTTTGACGAAACCCCATTACACATAGCATCAATGCTTGGTCATTGGGTTTCGTGAAATCACTGTTAAGCTACAAGCCAAACCTAGCTGCGGGGCAGAAATCAGCTGGGTTTACGCCTTTGCACTTGGCTGCAGCGAATGGGTACGTCGAAATTGTGGAGGAGTTGGTGGGTTTGAATTCTGATTCGAGTTTGATTCGCGACGGAGATGGGATGACACCTTTTCATCTGGCAGCTATGAAGGAAAGGATAGATATTGCGATAGAGTTGATTAGGCTAGACCTGAAGCGGTTCGATACAGAGTAGACAGCGGCGAGTCAGTTTTGCATGTAGCAGCGAAGCACAACGGAATCGGAGCATTGAAGATGTTGGTGGAATTCGATGGAGATGATGATTTTGTGAATGCGAAGGATGATGGGAACACAGTTTTGCATACAGCAACATCCTTGAAGCAGCTCGAGGTAAATTATCTAATCTAAAATTTTGCATCCATTAAGTTATAAACCCTAAATCCTCAGCAGATTGAGGTGAATTTATTAGAATTTGAGCCCTGAGAAATTAAGTTCTGATGTTTTTTGTCGTCTTGCAGACTGTAAAATATTTGCTGGGTAACAATAGAGTGAACTCTAATACTGTGAACCAAAATGGTTTGACCGCTTTGGATATTATAAATAACATGCCAAGAGACTTGAGTCATGGAAATCCCAGTGTGTCTGCTGAATGCTTGGAGCCATGAGAGCCAGCAGAATTCCTACAAATTCTTACATATCCGCAAATTCTGAGCGTGTAGTGCAAGAATTGGATACTCCTGCTAGTAAAAAGAAGGTGAAGAAAACTGGGTGGAGAAGAGTCGTGGTTTTCTAATGATAGCTGCTAGTGTGATTGCAGTCATCTATCAAGCTGGGGTTAGTCCTCCCGATGGGTTTTGGGACCGCGATGCCACAACAAATGATACATACAGCTTCATAGCCGGATCAGCTAGATGGGCTGCCGCTAAAAATATAATGCTTTCTACGTGCGCAACACGGTTACGTTTCTTGCTTCTTTAAGCATAATATGTCTGCTTGTGAGTGGATTCCATCTTAAGAGGAACATTTTCAACTATATACTGATGGCTATAATGTGGGCAGCAGTTATTTCCATGGCATTCTCCTACCTGGGTAATAGTAATCGACATATGGATGGCAGAGACAAGTTACGAAACTTATAACGTCTTCCTTTGCCTTTCACTATCAATGATGACATGCGTAGGTCTAGTAGGGATTGTGCTCGTTGTTCAGTGTTTCCATGTCATTCTATGGATTGTTAAAAAACGTAGAACAACGCAAACAAAGAGGTCTACAGTGAATTGGGACGAAGAATCCTTCATCTGAAATGCACTTTCTACTCATCATGTCCAATGTGTCCAGCAGACACAGTATCGGTGCTGTTTCAGGTTTCCACAAAGTCCTTGTAATGTGATCTTAGTCTATGATGATGATGTCTGTTTCTGTTGTGATGAATGGAGGAATAGTGTCTAAAATGTTCTAAATGCCCACCTAGATATGTTTTTTACTATTGCACCATCAACCCATATGAGATGAAAAAATTCAGCAGACCAGGAAAAGAATCAATGTACTTCCTTTTCTTGGTTTTTGTTCAAAGCCCAAAGAGAAGTTTCTCCAATTTGAAACATCTCTGAAGTTGCTATTTGGGAAATAAATTGCCCTCTTATTTCTCTGCCCCAAAGTAAGTCTCCATTTGAAATAAAGCCTCCATGTCTGTTTAGCTGATGAAGCTGTCCATTGAAAGACACCAATTCTCTGAAAACGTTAAGAATAAATCATATAACAGAACGATACATATGAAGAGCTTTTTTTGCCCATTTTCAACTCATTTTAGAGTTCCACCATCTGTAATATACAAAGATGGTGCAGATTCCTAATAAGACTCCGAACCAACTCATGACCGACTTATAAAACAGCATAAAGACAACGAATATATATATACTTTAACGAACAATATCAAGATATTACTTGTCTTCCGAGAATGAAACCAGAAATTTTATGTTGTCAGCACATCAAGAAAAATATCAAGATGGTTCAAAAAGCATACGAAAACAAGAAAGTTCGTACAAGGGACAAATAACTTCACAGTAGAAAATAAACGAAACGGATTCAAATATACCAGAGAAGAACGTCGTGTTCAACACTTATAGCCTGCCTCGAATACATACGTTGGTTGCCACGTAGGCTGCTTAGAGATGAGAAATTGTTCTATAACCTTATGCGCAAAATTTGCCTTATTTTATGGAGAGCAGAGTCAGCAGACGCTTTTGATAAGAGAGGCAGTTCAAAACTAAAACTATATAAATTGCAAGCGAGAGTATAGAGGTTCTGACTTTCTTTTCCAGTAATAAAATTAAAGTTTCAAGAGTTGCTATCACAGACGGAAAAGAAAAAATTATGTCAGTAGGACTAAATCGAAATCGGCGTGAGACCACCAATGAGTATAGTAATCACTTGAACCTTTGGCAACAACCAAGGTAATTTATGCAGGCATTCACGTGCTTCTCACTTGATATTGAACGGAAATAATGTCGCAGTAGGACTAAATCGAAATCGGGTGAAATCGTTTGAGAGCTCGAACTAATAAGATTTACATTTGAAATGATTGGGACCAAATTGGTAACAAGCCAAATTACATGAGTGAAGTTTACCCTTGAAAATAAAACATGAGGACCTATTCACCGGTTACCAACAAATTGGACATACATTTTTTTTAAAGCTAATTAAAACAGATTGCATATTACAAGTGATGGCCAGTCAAAATTGTACATGAGTGTCATGCTGCTTCGAAGTCCTTTCTAATCAAAATCCTGGATTACGGTTTGCTGCTCAAGCTTCTCTATCAACGCTTTCTTTTCATCTTCTGGAAGAGCCTTGAACATGAAGACGGATTTGTCCCCAATGTCGTCCTTGAAGGTGATCACGAAAAGTATCAGAAAACGAAGAGGATAGTTGTTTGTCTGCAACTGTTAAGTTAAAACATCAATGTCTAATGGCAAAGTACCTTAATAGGCTGAGTAAATTTCCTTCCAGCAAATACCACGAAGAGGGCCATCCATGAAGCTAACAGGGTAAGTTTTGCTCCATCATCCATCAAACCACTCTGAGAATTTCAAACGAATCATGTCATACTCTTGAAAACATAGTTTAAAAGTTGCTCATCGCTAAAAAGAAATTGTACACAAAAGAGATTATCAACAACTAACATGCAAGACATTGTCAAGGAGAGTACCAGGTGTCCAAGAAGAACTGTGGGTATAATGAACGTTAAAATGCCAGCTTCCAGTTTCCCATAACATAGGCCTGTTATATACAATAAGTGAGTTTAGATAATGCTGAGAAAATGAAAAGAAAATGTTATATGCAAATATGATTACAAGATTTAAAACAGATCCTGGATAACTCGACATTGTTTTACTTAACTACAGCACCCAAAGCAATAAGTACATTGAAAAACAAGTGACTGCATCATGGTGCAAACTACAGTTTTACGCTGACAGGTTATGCCAAGTCAAGCTGTTAGTCCTGATGCAAAGAAAGTACACGAAAGACCATACGTGTTCAAAAAATTTCAAGAAACAGTAACTAAAGTAGAATCCATTTGATTCGTGACTCTAATGCAGTAGAAAGCAAACAGCGGAGGGAATTCCTACAGAAATTGAAGTGTTATTAGAAGTCATCAATCAACACATTTCTGTGTCCCTCAAATTTCTTGAGCCCAAGGTACTTTAGCATAATGAATTAAGTAAGCAAAGTTAACCAGCAGGAAATGAATTCTTATCCTTTTCTAAGATGAGTTAATGGCATATGCCTCACAACAATTCAAGTTGCATATGTCACAACAATCTCCTTCTTGATTGAGAAAACAGAATTAACATACTAACCCAGGTCAGAATTGAGGACAATGGTTTAGTAAATATATTGTCCTTAATGGTTCCACCATACAAGTTTTCACCAATGATATTCCAAATATTTCCAGCATAGTGGAAATCGAATTCACCCAATGCACTAAAATCCACAGATAAGAACTCCTACTAAGTTATGGCAATTTGTACTAAAAAAATCCTAATTTTGGAATTCAATAACCCATGAATATGATAACACAGTATTTACGTAGAAAAAGAACAAAGAAATGTAAACTGATAACAGCCCTAAAAGGCTACATTAAATCATAAACAACACAGGAACTCACCTTCTTTGAAAACAAGTCCCGTCAGTGATGCAAAGAGAGGGCCAACAAACCAGACCGCCACTGGGTTACCAACGACATACTGAGTCAAGTTGTCACCAGTAGGATGGGCCAACAATGCGTACGTTGCAACCGATCCAACTACACCAAGTGCCCATAACGCTTGAAGAGTGCGCTTAATCTCAGTTACATAAATATGAATCAACACCAATGATAATCCCAGCCCACCAGCACCAAGAATGTACAATAAATCAAGATTTTGCTTAATTATTTCACTCAACCAAGAGTCACTCGGCAAAAAAGCAGCCGATGCAGCAATTACAAATGATGAAGCAGCAGTCACTAACCCTGACCTGTATAAAATCACCTGTCCCAGGCTCAAACCCAATCATTATCATCACTTAAACACACTCAATTAAACCTTAAAACAATAGCTAACACGAAAATCAACTGACTAATAACAAATCCATAAAATCAATTCATTATACAAATTGAAAGTGACATCAAAAGAGAATAAATTCGAGAACGTTAAATTACTGAAAATCATGGTACCTCTCGAACATCGGAGGATTCGACGGTCCAGGGACCATAAACACCGTTGTAAACAGTTTGATCGAATGAGGTCTGAGAGGAGCTGTCGCCGGCGGCGTTGCATCTTGTGGAGCCATTTCTGACCTTAAACGACAGCGACGATGTTGCCGGAAACTTGGTGGAGGAACTGGGTGAGTTGGCGAGTTTTGTAGGAGTGATTAGGGCTGCGGATAACACGCGCGACGCCATAACTAACTAACAGGCTCCTCCGTCTATTTCGTTCTTCTGGTAATAATAACCAGATAAATTATGTTTCTTTTTTTTAGTTTATTAGGAAAATTAAGGTTTATTCAGCAGATAAATTAGAATCTGGCCGTCATCAGTGAGATTTTTCTAGAGAAAAATCAGGGCTTTGAGAATCTGCGCTGTAATATCCATTGGCTCAGATGAAGTCCTATCAGCTAGTGGGACCCACCAATCAGACGTGGAGATCTGCCATATGATATGGGTGCAGCATTTCATTTTCAAATTTGAGGCCCATTAAGGACCTTCCTCTAACCGTGAAGCCCAAAAGCACAAGTTGAGGACACTTTAGCTTCCAGGCCCAAATGAAGCCCAGATCCGAGATTGATCTATTAATCGGATGACTCAGAGTTCACTAGTGATTTTTATTCAAGTTACAAACCATATGATCAAGTAAATGACACGCTTGCACAAATATCTCCATGTGTTATCAAGTCTTCTTTTTTGATACTAATCTCAATCTCTGGATGAGAATTGTTGAAGAATTAATGGGAAGGAGGCGTGGCGTAAGCCAGGGTTCCATGTGCATGCTGCAAAATAGATACTTTTAACAGAAAGAACAAAAGAGAGAGATTTGTCAAGGACGATCATAATTGTTATTGCAGACTGCAGAGTATTATTATTAATATTATAAGCTGACAGAACTGGAAAAGAGCCGCAAACATTGACGTGGAAGCCGAAAGCAACCCAAAACCCAAGTCACTCTCATCATCTTAGGATCTTTACAATAAATTAGATATTTTCTAAATCTATTTTTAAAATAATAAAAATAAAGTGGAACAATTTATACCTTATAAAAAAAATTAACTCTGGTTTTCCTTAATTCTCTAAAAATGTTACGGTGGCCCCACATTGCTCATGCTCTTCCTTTCTGCTTTGGGATCTGGGACACCACGACTGCCAACGTCAAGTTTCACGCGGCTTACGTGGGACGAAGTTTCTCCCCTCCCCCCACCCCTTCTGTCGTTTTGCGACCACTTTATAAATGAACTCAGAAGAAAGATGAAAGAAAACACCATTTTTGGGCTTCAGACGATCCAGATTGGGCCCACTCCCTTTCTTTGGCAAGTGGGCAAGGCCCGTGCATGCGTAACAGTTTAAAGATCTCCCTTTATTCATAAAATTATACCCTACTCTGAATTCTCTTTTCAAAACACATAATAATATATATATATATATATATTCACATTCTAGTGTTAGAGTGAATGATTCTACACTTTTTTTTTTATTGATAAATAATGACTTCTCATTGCTAAGGATTTATAAAACAATCGAGTTGTTCAAGATATATGCAGTCCAATAAACAGAAATGCCTAATACATAAGCTCTGTTAGCAAGAACATGAGCATTTACATTAGCAGCTTTTGGAACAACACAAAACTGCAAAAACTAAAACAGAAAGTAAGACGAATGATATCAGAAGCAATAACACCCAAACTAGAGTAGGTTTAGGAGTTAGTGAAAATAGTTTGAGTTAATTCAAGATAATCAGACTGAATCTAAATACGACCGAAACCTCACTCCATGACTATTTTGAGGACTTTTCGAACAGCTAAACCTTCTGCCACCAATCCGATACTTTTAAATTTCACATCTGAGTAGAATGCTGCAATATAACGTCAATAGTTGAGTGCTATATCGCAATAAATTAGCCTCACGCGATTCTTGAGCAATGACCCATTAGTAATTAAACGTTAAGTGTGTATATATAATACATTGAGGCTTTATGATTGGGACATCACAAATAACAAAGATTAACTAAAACCGAGGGAAATATAAAAGTAAAGTATACAAAAACAAAAAAAAATTGAATTATATTAGAATTGTTAGAGAAATAAAAATTCACTAGTATATTTTAACGAAAAAATATTATCTATTTTAGTTTGAAGTCCGGATGATTTTTTTAAAAAGTTTCATTTTATTAAGTCCCATAAAACTCTTATATTTAATTTTTATTACTCTTATATTTTCGATGTGATATTTTAATTCGCATATCTTAATAAAAACATATGTAAACAGCTAAGCTAGTCGTTTATGGAGACAATAAGAGTTGATAATCAAATTTCATATTCCATACATAAAGAAGAGAGGAAAACACAGGATCTTATAGGTTTTACGTCAGTCATCATGCAATGTGTAAAAAGGTCGGTGGAGGCGTGGCACAGCCATGCTCAAGCTTACTACGCAGGTTCCAATCTGGATCACAAATTCTTAACTTTTTCTGTAATTAATTATTAGTTTAAGTTCAATACTACTAGCTCCAAAACATAAGGTGATGGAGTGATTCTTATTGAAAACTATTCTTAACTTTTTTCGGTGAGTATAGTACATTCTTTTGAACTAGTTAATGGTACAACAAAGCATCGTGTCGAAAGTTGTTGTCAAAAGTCATGACACATTATGAGAAGTAATTAATGTCGTTATAAAAAATTATCAAGCTAATTAGTGGATTTTAACCCTTCAAATAACTCTAAGGTTTAAAGCTTTATTAATCTATAAATAATTATAAACTTTTGTTTTATGTCTGTTAAGTACCCACCACCTCTAGTTTTAATTTTAATGTCATCTCATTTTATTTTTAAATAAGTATTAGAGCGTGCGAATTAAAATCTCATATCACATCACTGGAAAAAAATTATATTGACATCTATTAATTTCTCTAATAAATAATAGCTTTAATTTTAGTGCCCAACAATTTAAAGCTACACATGTTGATATCATTTATATATGAAGTCCAAGTGGATGGAAATTGGCCTAACAAAATTATGCCAAAGAAAAGAAAAGACTCTCTGTTCTAGTATATATATATTGTTCAATGTGACGATTCTCCCTACAAATAAGTTCTTATTATAATTAATCAAAGCCCCGATGTCAACTTGAATCGGTTCGCTTATTTGACAATAAAGGCATGGGTTTTGTCATTTTTAAAGGAAAAAACAAATTAAAGAAGAAGACTGGCATGCATCAAGTCTCCAAGAAATAAACAAATTAATCCAACCCCACAAACTCAGATCGCACGTTCAACTTTTGTGAGAGAGATGACACAACACACTACATCATCGCTGAAAAAGAAAGAAAGAGAAGCAAATCCCCATTTTGGAATGACAACATGCTTATCCATGCCAATAATATTAATAATAATAAGAGCAATACAATCTACTAACTAGTTGAAGCTTACAAGCCATGCAGAATGCAAGAAGATAATCATGCACGAGTTGGCTACTTAATCCAAAAACAAAAAATGAAAAGAAAGTGAAAGAGAATTGGGCAAGTAAATTTCTCATCATAAAAAAAAAAATACAGAAAATTTAATGATGGGACCAATCTACTACTCACTAGAGTCCTTTCCATGTTGATCATGGGAGCTATCAAAACTTGGTGAGTATCCCATCTCATCTTGATGATGATCATGATCATAATGAGGGTATTGCTGCCATGGAAACGTCGACATTGTAGGTGGTGGTAATGTTGATGGGAAATGTTGTTGATCAGGAAAAGGTACTTGCTGATTATTATTAAAGAGGGTAGAGGTGTAATATTGGAGATTAGCTTCGTTACTCGAAAGAATTTGTGCGTACTGAAAAAGGTCCGGGAAAGTGTTCGGAGTATATGTTGTAGTAGGAGGAGGAGGATGAGGAAGCTGACGCGGTGAAGCAGCTATGGGGGCAGGATTTTGTTGATGCTGGTGCAAATTACTAGTGCTTGAATCGCCACTACGACCCATGAAGTAGGCGATCTGTTCATGATTTCCGCCTTGCACTCGTTCGGGGAAATTGAGTTTGGCTTTGGTGCCTTTGAACTTGAGTGCTGCTTTGTCATATGCAAGGGCTGCATCCTCAGCAGTGTCGAATGTTCCGAGCCACACCCGAGCTGCCTTCTTCGGGTCGCGTATCTCCGCCGCCCATTTCCCCCATGGTCGTTGTCTCACCCCTCTGTAGTGCCTTCTTCTTGGAGGCTCTAAATTATTGGACAACAAACACACATGAAAAATGAGTTTATTAAAATTTGATGATGACTTAATCTCTAGATTAATAATAATGCATGAAGTAATAAGAAAGATCATGGCAACCTTTGTAATACCTATTTTACAACAGAAGATATATATCTTGGAAAGCAATTCACATTTTCATTATTCAATTCATGATACTGAATTTAAGTATGATGTTTGAATTGTCTGCATTCCTATTTATGGCATAAAATAAATATTAGTATGCAGCTACAACATAAAAGAGCTATATTGTGAACTATATGCTTCATTTTATGAAATTAATGTATGGTTTAGACATAAATTTAGTTCTGAAATTGTTGTTTACGCTAAAAAAAACTATTGTCGAGTCCTATGATTTGAATATTTACTCACTTTAAATCGCCTATAATTATAAATCGCCTATATATAATTATAGGTAAAGAGTTTTTTTTTATATATATACAATGATCAATCAGTATCAAAGCCAAGACTTGATATCATGTTATTTCTTGGTACTATATTAAGTAGTAACATAAGTGCAATGCCATGATCGAAGCAATTTTGTTCAAAGAAGCAAGAATGGCTAAGGCATGCATGCATCTAGCTGCCTAATTCTAATAATTAGGAGTTTGTGCATATCCAAATTTGTACATCTCATGCATGTTGTATTGTTACTTCACCAGAAAGAACTCATGATAAAAACAAAAGCAGAAATCATTTTCAAAAGATTAGGCAGGTTAAAGAGAAATCATTTTCATAAGATTAGGCAGGTTAAAGCAAATGGAAATGATGAGCGGATAAGGGTCAATGTCCTAACAAAAAAAGGAATCCAACCGATTCACGGGATTAGACAAACAGCATGTGTCGTCTTTAATACTATAAATACAACATAAAAGACGAAGCTATAGCTAATTGTATGTTCACACTTGTGAGTTTGTGACCTACAAAAAAAAAGTGACATATTCGAGCAAGAAACGCAAGCTAATCAAGCCATCTAGCTAGCACATACGATCAGAAAAACGTTTTTTTCCCGTATAAAATAAAAACGTGCTTTTCTCATTGCAATTACTAGATTTTTCGGTAGAAAAACAAAGATAAGAACGTTTTTTTGGAAAACAATAGGACATCGAAGACCCAATTTGATCCAGCTTTTTTTCCTTTTTTCTAATTTAAAGAAAGAAAGAAAGAAGGATGGTTCTTTACGGAAAGTAAGGTGCAATGAACTTGGCTAAAAGCCTAAAACCCTAATTCCTAATATTATTATCCCTACACACTGCAATTTTCTTTTTCTTTTTTCCCTTTTTGTCCTAGGCCAGACCGACAAAATTAAATTAGCCGGGTCATTTTCTTTTTTTTCTCTAATCGGGAAGGAAACTAAAAAAATAAGTTGGATTATGACAAGTTTGAGACGAAAACAATCCATTATTGAAAAAATAAAGAAATAATACTAACAAAAATTAGGCATTTCTTGACATTTTTAGCAAGTAATTACTGCTAATATACCCGGATTAAGACCAAAAGGGAGAAAAATAAATCTTAGCCAGGCAGTCAGATTAGACTTTAGAGTGTGAATATGGAGAGAATTATGTCGGTAACATCATTTTCTGTGGCCGATGATACTCAAAAATGAAAAAAAGGTATAAATCTATGGAGACCGGACAAAAAATCATCATGTACACAGTTGGTATAATTTACCTTGATGATCTTGGGTAGGTTTTGAAGAATCTTGATGAGACTGGTGATGATATTGATGATGATGATCAGGAGGAGGTTCTTGCTTAACAGACGTTGATGACTGAACCGTCGTTATTGGGTAATTGTGATGATGATCAGGATGAGGAGGAGTGTTGGTGGTAGTAGTTGGCGAACCGATGACTTGAGAGAGAGCAGAGACCATGGCTGACATGTCGTTTTCGGACCAAGAAGATGAATAGGTGGTGGTGACGTCATGTTGGTGTCCATGTGATAACGATGATCCCTTCCCTCTCTCTTTCTCCTCTGATGCTTCCGGTGGAAGTGGCCTCTTTCCATGCCGGCGATGATCCACCTTTGCTAATTAATTATACAAAACGGTGAGTTGCGAGCTAATTTTAGGACATGAAAAAAATTGATATTGTTGCGTTTTGTTAAGAGGAAGAAGAAATGGAGTGGAAATATATAAGGGGAGGTAAGAAATTAAAAAGGTAATTTTAATTTATATATTTGGATCGTCGTCACTGCTATCTTGATCCGTAGTGATCTACTGACTCAGTGTTCCTTTCGAGTTTATCTTGTAGGATCAAAGAGGAAATTGAAACGAACCGTATTACGGAAACCTCCCCCACTTTTGTGGCTAAATTACATGGGCCGCCCTTATAATTCTCTTCGTATGGAAAGAGATTTTTTATATATGGAACTAACCATTATTACCAGAACCGGATGGATATTGGGGTTGAACTGTTTGGGTCGAACCGGCTCAACCGTTCAACTGATTTTTTTCAGCTCAAACTCACTCATCAATTCGTTCGAATTAATCGGTTCAACAAGTTTGAATTTCGAGTTACCGATATAGGATGTTGTTATTCTCACATCAAATTATTATCACATGGTCACACCTTTACATTTATTAATTTACTACACTAATTTTATTTAAATATTAATTAAAAATTATGTCACATCTATGCATTCATTACACTATCCTTATTTGAGTATAAAAATTAAGTGATGTTATTCTCACACCCTTGCACCTAAAAATTTACTAAACCGACTCTATTTGAGTCTTAAAAATTATGTCATAAAACGTACTATAGTAAATTTCTAGGTGTAAGGTGTGGGAATAACAATTTAGGAGCGTGAGAATATTACCGCCCTAAATTTTTTATCATAAAATATAAAAAAATGCCAGTATAGTAAATTCGTAAATACAAAAGTATGAGATAATGTTTTTAACTAATTAAGAGAAAATTATCATTATCATAAAATCTAATTTAATTAAGACACATGATATTATATTTTTAACTAATTATGCAAGCGAATTAATCACAAATCTGCCCCTTTTAGATATCTATCATTTACATCGTTTTTTTCTACAAAATATAAGATCTGAATTACTACGTGTATTCTAAATTCAATGTTAACACTAGATTGACTCATATTAATTAAGGAACATAAGCAGATAATTTTAATACACACCCCGCTCTAAGATCTCTTTTTTTCCTTTTTTTTTAATAGTTATGTTATTAGTTATTATTACAATATCAGTGATCGAATTCATAACCTATGTAGGATTGTAAATGAGCCGAACTTAGGTAGAATCAAATTTTCTCATCAAATTTTAAAAAGGCTCAAGTTCAGTTAAACTAGCTTGTGACGATCCCTAAACATCAAAGCTTAGGCTTGGTTCACATATATATTTTTCTTTAACCTTAAGCTTTTGCTCAACCTTAGCTCTAGTCAGTATTATTTATTTACTAAACGAGTCTAAAGCTTTAACTCATTAAATTTAATTAACTCTGGTATATTTACATTAACTTGTTAATTTGGTTGTTAAACCTTGCTTAAAACTAGTGCAATACAATAAAAATTATAAAATGTAAAAAATTAAAAGAATTAACTATATCATGATCTTAATACACGAACCGATTCATAAGATTTCAACTAATTAATTTATAACTCTCTAAACTATAGAAAAGCTTATATGAGTTATCTCATAAGTTGAATTTTATTATATAAACCTTAATGAACTTTTTCAAATAAAATCTCAAGCTAACATTGAATAGCTCGACTCATTTGCAAATTGCAACCCAGACAGGCAGATATACGTTTTAAAAAACTAGTTTCCTTTTTCTCATGTATTAAACTTGCTTTGGCAACCGTAGAACTTGGCTCAACATCGGACAGTACGGTTGCCATGCTCTAATTGGTTCTTAATCATACATGAATATAGTGGAAGTTGACCTGACACATTAAATGTTCATATTTTATGGTCTCATATCTTGCCAAGTGGTGCGTAATTGGAAGGAAATGAAGGTACAGAAGTTGGGCAGCGTTTGGTTTTATTTTCACCAACTAGGTGCCTAAAATTCAGATGCCTTGATTAATTAGGTAGTACTAAATTATGAAAAAGATTAAAATATATATATATATAGTAAAAAAATGAAGAAAAAAAATATTAAATTTGGACAAAAATTATAACAAAAATTAGACAATAAAAAGAATATTATAAATATTTATTTGCAATTTATTTTGATTTAAAAAAAATTAATATTACATCTTGGTAAAATGGACTCACCCATATTTTTACATTTTCCTCCACTTTTTAGAATTTTTTGCAATTTCTTTGTACCATCTTTAATGATTTTTTTTTATTTACTAATAAAAAGTTAAAATTGTAATTTCAAGAAATTATACCACTGAGGTTGATTTTTAAACTCTAACACGATAGTGTATGAAGTAATCTAACCCGAAAATGAATCTGGAACGTCACATTATATATATAAAAAAACGGGGAGTGAATTGATTTGTATGATTTTGAATTTTATTAACGTTGTTTATCCTAAAATTAAAGACTAATTAACGGAAAGAGGAAGAATACGCGTGGAGATAAAAAAATTACGAAAGCTCATGAATGCAACTAAGTACCACAAAGTATTAAATACATTTCTTATACAAAAACAACGGTTCAAAGATATCTTCTCCCTATTTTTTATCATTTATGATCCGGAAATAATTTTAAATATTTAAACGACGAAAAATGAGAAAATTAATAAACGAAAGTCACCGACATATTTTCCTTAGCATACATATGTAGACAAATGTACTTGTCTGTTCTATGAAAACAACAACGCACACATGAGAAACAAAAATGTGAGATTTATAATTAATTAGCAAGTTTTTCGTTTTTAAAACTTATTTTTATATATTCTGCAAAAAAGAAGAAGAGAGGGTTAAGAAAAGAAAGGGCTTCATGTTGCCTTGACCATTTCTGTCTGGAGACCAAGCTCGTTCATATAGACTTATGAATTCGTGCATGCACTCATCTCATCACATGCCTCCTACCCTACCTCTAGCTACAAGATGGAATCCGGATACATTTAGTGAATATAAGATTAATTTCGACTAGTATACATATCGATCTAAAAAAAAATTAAATATTAGTAAAGTTACGCGTAGATCTGCCAACTTGATGTGTCGTTAATGGGGTCGAGTGACTATGTATCTCTCCCGGCACAAAATATTATGGTTCTATGTGAAATAAGCACTCTGACCGTCAAAAGTGAGCCTACGAGAAATGGATGAGTTAGAGCCACTAAATTTCATATCCAGCCCCACCCGAACTAAGCGTCAATGTAAAAAAGTCGAGCTTAGACTCTCAGATTTTAAACCCATAGCCGAACCGACCCGTATCAATAATTATTCATTATAATACATACTATAAACATATAGTTAACATCCGATTTCTAAATAAATAGATTAATTAAATTTTAATTTTACTTACAATTACTATTGGTTTTACTGTTTCTATTGTTTTGAAATTATATTATTTTTGTTGTTGTCGTAACGAATGTAGGATAAAAATTTACAATCCACTAGCAGAGGGCAATCAGTGACTGTCCTTGTGGGTATCCTTGCATTAGTGTTTTCTTCGTGAATGTCATTGATTTTGAAGTATAAATTGGATGAGATTATGCAAAAAGATATATTGTTTGAATGAGGTCCAATAAATTTAATCTGAAACATCTCACTAGTTACTGCTAAATTCTAAATTATAAAAAATCAAAAAATGTGTCGGCCCATGAGGTTTGCGAGTAGCCCATTTTATAAGAAAGTCGAATTTGGGTCCTGTAAAAGTTGGCGTTCTTAAAACCTGACCCGTCTCAATTTTTATATGGCCTAGCGAAATTAGGTCCGAACCGTCCAATTAGCAGGTCTAGTTATGAGGAAACTTTAATTTCATCCCGTAGATTTCCTATTTTCTTCATTTTACGAAACAATTCTATATATTTTTAGATGTTTTTCTACTTTTTTTCTAATTTAGTCATAGGTTAATTTTTCTGTTCATTAAATTAAAAAAGAAGAATAAAATAATATTTTAAATTTTATTATTGTTTTGATTTATGACAACGAGAGATAAGGTGAGGAAATCTTTTTTTTTCCTTTTTTTTTTTTCATTCTGCCTTGTAGTAGCATTGAGTCCATTGTATATATGACTAGATTTGTGCACGTTTTGGACTACTACGGGCGCAGCAGTTGGTGTCGTGTGCATGTTCTTTTTTGGCTTGTACAGGACCCAAAGAGGGCCAAGACAAAGAATTACTCCCCTACCTATTAACACAACCAAGATTCTTTTCTCGGGAGAAAGCACCCTCGGGTCCCTATGGATATTATTTTTATTTTAGTTGATCCCATTTTTCGATTTCTGTTCAATTGAGTCTCAGGTGTCATCTCCGTTAGCACTCCGAGGTCCCTATCGTCAAAATTGACGTTAACGGTCATTTTTTACCGTTAACGTCATTATTTTATTATTATTTTTACTACGTGTCAATTCAGAAAAAATATAATTAATTTAAAAATTAAAAAAAAGTATAATTAATTTAAAAATTCAGAAAATAATATAATTAATTTAAAAAATTCAGAAAATAATTTAAATTTTTTATTAAAAAATATAATTAATTAAAAATTCAAAAAAAATTTAAAAATTCAAAAATTCAGAAAATAATATAATTTTTTTAAAAAATTCAGAAAATAATGTAATTAATTTATAAAAAGTAATGTAATTAATTTAAAATTTCAGAAAATAATATATTTTTAAAAAAAAATCAGAAAATAATGTAATTAATTTATAAAAAGTAATGTAATTAATTTAAAATTTCAGAAAATAATATAATTTTTTTCTTTTATTATCTCTTATTTCATTTATTTTCACTTCTCCTCCTTTTTTTCTATTCTTCTTTCTATTTATTTCTTTCTTTTATTTCTTCTTTTTTTCTTTTTTTCTTTCCCTAGGCAAATGTAAATAATGTAAACAGTGTAATTAATTTTATTTCATGTCTATACACAAAAAAATGAGCCACCTTTACATGGCCACTCATCTCGCCTGCCACGCTCCACTGCCCAGATCCCCAACCAAACCCAACACCGTTGCCTTCTCTTTATCATCTCTCCTTTGCTGTAAAAAGAAATCTTAATTTATGTTATTTTTTGAAATAATTAATAAAACTATTTTGGAGATATTTTTGAAAAGAGGAGGAGAAGTGAAAACAAAGGAAATAAGAGATAATAAAATTAAAAATAAAAAAATTAATTATATTATTTTTCTGAATTTTGAAATTAATTACATTATTTAATAAAAAATTTAAATTATTTTCTGAATTTTTAAAATTAATTATATTGTTTTTCTGAGTTTATTTAATTAATTGTATTTGTTTTCTTAATTTTTAATAAAAATTTTAAATTATTTTCTGAATTTTTTAAATTAATTATATTATTTTCTGATTTTTAAATTAATTATATTTTTTTTGAATTTTTAAATTAATTATATTTTTTTTTGAATTTTTGAATTAATTATTTTTTTTAAAAGTTTTTAATTATTTATATTTTTTCTGTTTAACACGTGGCAAAAATAATGACGTTAACGGCAAAAAGTGATCGTTAACGTCAATTTTGACGATAGGGACCCCGGAGTGTTAACGGAGATGACGTCTGGGACCCAATTGAATAGAAATCGAAAAATAGGATAAAATAAAATGAAAATAATATCCATAGGGACCCGGAGGTGCATTTTCCCTTCTTTTCTCCTACTTACCTTTAACATTTTTTCTCCATCATCATCCGAAATCTAAGTAGTTTTTCAACAAAAAAAAATATATATTAAAATTTTAAACTCGAGTCCCTACGAAATGAAAGAAAAAAATTTCAAAATGTAATGGACCACCGACCGCCGACCACCGACCACCTGTTTCTTTCTTCTTTTTCCTGTTGCATCGGGCCAGAAAGCATAAATTTAGATAAAACTATCTTTAATGTTTGAAAAATAGAACTTTTTTTTTCCTTTTTCCTTTTTTTTTTTTAAAAAAGATTTGCAAAAGAATGGGTTGGAAGTTTTATTCTTTTTGTTAATCTCAGTGTCTTAGAGTTAGATAGAATTGAAAGCCTTTTCGGCGCATGCAATGCCAACTATGCAAGAGCTAAACTGATGAGGTCTATCAATGGGACATAGAAGTCCGTCCATAGGATCCACTGCAAATACTGGTCTTACATCTTTGGGACCCACCACATACACGATACTTCTGTTCACACAAACAGTAATAAAAAAAAAAATTCACCTCATCTACGAACTTATAGTTTAATACTCTCCCCGTCACACCTTCATATCATATTTTATAAAAATTAATAAAAATAAAAATTATTTAAAATAAGTCAATAAAATGCAAATGATGAATGATTATTATTTCTACACAACTTGTGGCATATTTAAAATTGTTGAGTGAAGATTGCTACTTCAACACTACTCACCTCATTATTTTTTGACTAACACCAAACAATTATTTATTGGTTGACTTGAGGCTATAGATAAAATTGACTTTTCATTTTTGAATATGACCATTAATTTTTATTTTTCAGGTATGAAATATAAATATCTATAATCCCATAATTTCACTAGGTAAGAATTGGAATTAATATTGTTAGTGTTGTATCATCCCATTAAAAAAAATGCTTCCGGTAAATAATTATTTAATATTAAAATTAAATTATCATTTTTTTTTTATTTTAAAAATAAGAGCGTTAAATTATTCACGACGAAGTCTATCGTTGATCATTGTCATATTATATTTACATGTTATAATCACCGACAGTCAAGGTATGAATATCGTGAAGAAAAAAAAAACATTTTTCATTAAAAGAAGAAGAAAAGAAAACACCAAAGTCCAAAAGTCCCAAAATTTATATTTTCATCCGCTCATTGTGCATGAAAGTTTTAGTGGGCTCGTTGTGCTTTGGAACGCGTAACACCAAGGCCCATTTACTGGTCAAAGAGCAACTCTTAAGTCCAATCCATCTAAGTTTCAGGCCAGGCCCAGTTACTCTCCATGTCCTGAATTTTATTTGAGTGTCTGTCAACTTGTTGGCCCATGTTAATATTTCGAGATGAACAGAGATTATTTCATTCATTCATACAGAAGAGTGATCTAGTTCAATCTTAGTAAAAAAGAGAAAGTCCGATTAACTGGCCCAAAACCTACGCCATGGAAAATTGATTTGTCAGGTATGAATGAAACATGGACTAAAAAACAACATATGCACGTCACAATGATGGGTATATACATTTGATTTTGAGAAAAGATGATTTTCCATTTCTTTTAACCAAGAAAAATACTATAATTAATAAATAATTAGTGATAAAATTAGCTTAAATTACCATGCTTTCATTGCTTTGTGCTTAAATAAGTTTTATTTAAGTGGAAAAAAACAATTAAAACAAGCCGCGATTTGCAATTTTAGATCAGCAGCACCATAGTAACTCATAAGTCTCTCTTATCATAACCACCAGTCACCACCGTAATCAAGAATCGCGTTTTAGATCAGCAGCACCATTCTCTTCCTCTCCGTTCGTATTCAATCACCGGAAAACCAAGAGATCACGGATTCGACGGCCACTCTACTGATCTTCAGCTACTTACTGTAACACACTCCGTCACTCCATTTTTCCACTGTTTCAAGTCTCTTTCGTTGCGTCTTCTCTAATAGTGACTCTTATCTATATTTTGCTTTCTTCCAGTAGACAAGAAGACAGGACGATAAGGAAGGGAAGATGCAGAATCAGGAGGGAGAGCAGCAGGCGCTGGATGGTGGAGCATTGGAGGCTATAGCATCTGAGTATCAAGATTGGGGGAATTGTGGAGATTATGATGACGACGTGATGAAACAACAATCGGCAATTCGTGAGGCGGAAGCCGAAAAAATCCCATTTGTTGGCGAAAAGGTAATTAACACCAAGAATGAGAAATGAAGAACCCATTTTTTGGAATTTTGGTTTTGATATGCATACTGTTGGTTTTATGAACTGCAGGAGCCTTTGTCTGCTTTAGCTGCTGAATATCAATCTGGAAGTCCTATTTTACTGGAGAAAATTAAGGTTGTTTATTTGTTCTTTCTTCTTGGTATGTTCATCTCTTGATTCCTATTTTCTTAATTGAAATGGTTATTTTTGTTGCTTGCTTTCTCTTTCTTGTAGACTCTTGGTGAGCAGTATACTGGCATTAGGCGAACTCGTGGTGATGGCAACTGCTTTTTCCGGAGCTTTATGTTCTCATACCTTGTGAGTTTAAGATTTGTGAATTTAACAAGATTCTCGAGTCTTTGCAACTTTTGTGTGCAATTGTGGCTGTTGGTTCTTATTTCTTGCTTGTACTCATATTATGGTTTTATTAAATAGGAGCATATTCTGGAGTCGCAAGACAAGTTGGAAGTTGATAGAATCAAAAGGAATGTTGAAGAATGTAGGAAAACACTTCAGAGTTTGGGCTATGTGGACTTCACCTTTGAGGACTTTTTTTCGGTAAAACTCATTTTTTGGATTTGTCTTATTTTTTTTCCTTGGTGCATTGATCTTTTAATTCTCTGGATAAATTGTTGTACTTAAGAAAAGCTGCAAAAAGTTGTACTAAGCTTTCATCAATCTGTAAAATCTCCCATAAACGATCAGCTAGGGTAGCCCCTCAGTTGATTACTAAAAATTCCAGTTCAATAATTATATCCTTTTGGTAGCAGAAAGTCAAGCAGCTGTAGCAATAGTTTTGTCACTGGCCCTTTGAAAGTTGTCCTCAAGGGAGTTACATGGCTGCATATATGCTCTACCTAAATCCTACTTTTGCGGCTTTAGAATTTGCTGTACATAATGTGGATTTCTTGGGAACTTCTTACAGTTCTGTTTCTTCTTGCCTTCTTCTAGTTATAGTGTGAAACCAAAAAAAGAAGAAAAACTAGAGATTTCTTTGTCTTATAGGAGACTGCTCTGGCTTGATTTGCATTGTAGTTTGTTTTTGCAAAGAGGGAGTGCAAATATTTCCTTCTTTCTTTCTTTTTAATATTTCTTTCATTTCATGCACATTAGTCTTGTGATTAGAAGTTCAATTGTAATTACTTATTTGTGAATGGCATCAAAGTGTCAAGCTTTCGTAATAGTGCTTCTAGCCTTTGACCAACTGCTTGCTGATGTCTTAGCTTTATAGTCTTTAATCCTCATAACATTAACTCAATGTTGAAAATTTTGCAGCTATTCCTTGAGCAGATAGATAGTGTTCTTCAAGGAAATGAAACTTCAATAAGGTGGGACTCCTCTTTCCTTTCATGTATTTTGTTTATAACATGAACTAATATAGTGCAAACTTCTCAAGAATAATGTATTGTCTTCACCAATGTGAGCTTTTAAAATTAATTTATGTAGCTCTGTTTGGTTTTCTTTTACAGTCATGATGAGCTTGTCAATAGGAGCCGTGATCAATCCGTATCAGATTATGGTGGGTGACATTGTGGACTTAATGGTTTGAATGGATCTTGCACCATTGCATTTCTTGACCAATTTTGTTGGTTAGTTGTCATGTTTTTCAGATTTGTAACTGCTGGTGAGATACGTAAACGCTCTGAGTTCTTTGAACCATTTATCTTCGGATTAACGAATGCAACAGTAGAGCAGGTTTGTAAGTACGCTAAAAACTTATCTATTGATTGTACACATTTTCCATGCATGATCAGTAACTTGCTGTTGTACTCAGACTTCCATTGAAAATACAAATGATTGTTAGCTTGCACCAGCTTAATGGCATTACTGTGATTGCTACTTTCTTTCTAAAGCCGTGCATTTTGAACACCATGGATACTTTATTACTTGTCATCAAGTCTGCTTATTGATGAGTTTATTGTTATAGAAATTATGTTTTATATATTTAATATGTCCACCGTTTGTAATGCTGTAAACCTCGAGTTCTAAATTCAGTCATTCTATCTAATATTAGTGTTTGTGCTGATGTAGTTTTGCAAGTCATCGGTGGAACCTATGGGTGAAGAGAGTGACCATGTGCACATTACTGCCCTCTCAGATGCATTAGGTGTGTCAATTCGCGTTGTATACCTGGACCGCAGTTCATGTGATGTTGGTGGTGTTAGCGTAAATCATCACGATTTCATTCCTACAGTCCCAAGTGCTACTGGCAGCAGTTCTGAAACCGCTAATCCCTTCATTACCTTGCTTTATCGTCCGGGTCACTATGACATTCTCTACCCAAAGTGACCCTCCAGCTCATTCTGGTGAGCTGATTTTGTTTGTTACTATTAGCTTTAAATGCTCCACATATGCTCATACATGGGTTGAATTAAGTCTCGTTTGTATATTGCAGGTTGCTGCAAACAGGGTCTCCTCGGAAATGATTGGGCTGTCAACCATCAAGATAAATCTGAACTGTGGCAGGAACCCGATGTCTTCAAGGCAAGAGGCCTTAGTCTCGTGCATTTGTGCTGTACCTTGTGGAGAAAAACATGCTCAAATTTCTCTTTAACTGTGAGTAAATGCAAGGTTTCAATGAATCTTGGGACAGATGGGGTTTCAATTCCATTACACCCTCGTTTGATCTTTTAATGTTTCTGGAATTGCATTACTACTGAAGAAAAGCTTAAGAGAATCTGTTTCTGCAAAATCCTTTTTTTCTTTCAATTCTTTCCACGCTGATGCTATCACTCTCTCGTCATTCTTCTTTTTACTAAGCAAATCAAAGATACAGGTGACAGAGATTGGCAATTTTGAGTGGCCCAAGAGATTTTTTTGGCATAGCAAGACTCCACTTTGATGGTAAAAAGTTTGTGATTAGTCCTATTTTTTGTGATAAGGATGTGGGAATAATTGGAGGCAGTTTCGTGGGGAAGATCATTTCTTGTCCTTTTGCCTAGGAAGGAATTGGGAGAAGAAATTGAAAATTCCTGTTTTATCATTGCCTCCGTAGACCACTTTCTGCTGTTTTGGTCCGAACAAAAAAATAATAATAAATCAGGACCAAGTTGCAACTTTATACCTAAAAGAAGGACCAAATCGTAACCTTGCCCAACAGAAGCACATGTGAAAGGATCAGATTAGATATCCAATTGAAAATCTTAAAATTCAATTCTTGCACAATGAAAGATGCTCAGCACGTGCGACGGGTAACATCACCTGGCACCAACCTGGAACATTTTCAGGGATATACCCCTGCTTATCCAAATTGTCCAGCAGATTCCAGAATCACTTCTTTCCATGGACAACCATAAAAAAGAGAACATGAACAGGAGCATAACCTCTTAAAAAGTTTAAAAACAACAATGGCACAACATTTCATTATTTAATCCGTCAAAATTTCGCAAAAAACAGCTCCCTGCTCTTATATTTCAGCGATTACATACGGGATCCCAATCCCCAACAATGGAACAACAACAACAACAACAACACAACCAAACCAAAAAGAAGAAAATGTGATGGTACAGAAGACTTTTTAGGACCACATCAAAAGATCCATTGCTCTGATACTCCTATACTGTCTACTTTTATATATGCCAGGCAACATGAACCAATCACCTGGAAAACAACTAGAATAACTCTCGGAGAAAATGTCCAAAATTTCGAAGCTCCATATGCTGCTGCTTCATCTCTAACTCTTTCAGAGATTTAAAAGAAAATTGGAAAATTACTGTGGGTCTGGCTATGTGTTTTCCCCTAAAATTTTAAGGTTCCTCAAAAGTTAAAAAAAAATCAAAAGAAAAAAGAGGTTTCTTCATCTCGATCAGCCACTCTGAAATGTTTCTCCATGACTTGAGGTGATACCAATTTGAAATTATTCGGCCCTATGAGGTTAGTTCCCATAAAGTTAACTGGCTTTGCTTAATCAAACTCCTTTCCGGAACCTGGAGAAGAGTCCCCACCATTGAAAGAATCCTCCCCGTTCGACGACTGCAGCGGGCCTCCCAGCTGATTCTCCTCATGGGTGATGGTACGAGGTTTCCCAGATCTGGTTCTAACATTAACCCCCATCGGAAAGGGTACCTGAAGATAAAGAATGAGTTAGGGCCATATTCTCTTTGATCACTATCTATCTTGAATGAGGATGGTTTTGTTTTCCTCACAAGACAAGAGGAGGCTATCATGGAAGCCACTTTCTAAGGCATTGTTACAAATGGAAAGGTATTGGAACACACAACTCCGGAATGTTTGCATGCTTATTTTTTGGGTTCAAGTAGGCAGGAAAAAAATGTAACACAAGTTCAAATTAACTGCTGATTTTGAGATGTTCCTACCTGATCACCAGCATTAGGACCCTCAGTATTGAAGAGAATGGGTCGACATCGTTTGTCTTCATTCATCAGGCTCGAATTCTGGAAATGGGCAATGAGGGCAGATTTTCCTTGTATGCGGGCATATGCAAGCGATGCAACCTTTTCGCTGTTGAATTTCTCCCATTTCTTTCCATTGAATGCCTGCCATATTTTTTCCTTCAGTTTTAACTTGTAGGTAAATTCTCTAAAAATAGTATCAACAGCCCTTTACTTCTATGATTAAATAGAAGCCTTCTAATAAAATTGGAAATTATAGGAGTGCCCCAACCAATATCCAGCCTTAAGAGGATATAAAAGTAAAACATAATAGAGATTTTGATAACCTAATACAATTGCAAAAATGTCTTTTGTTGGAAAAGAACACTGCCAAGGTGTGCACCAACGAGCAATACATTCTGAAGGGCAAGAGGCTGGCAAGTATAATTATGGCTAAACAGCGGACCAGTAATGAATATTTAATGGCAATAGCTTTTACATAAGGCAAACCTGATAGAAAGGAACTATCTGGCGGGGATCGATCATGTTGATAAATGCATATCCAACATTACACTTGTTCTGCAATAATTGATAAGGTCAAATAAGTAAGGTATATGTGGATTAGTACGGAAACCTTGGTTGACAACACAAACAATTTTTAACCCAAATATAGATGACCGTCAAATTTAAGAGAAAAATTGCACTTGCCTTAAAATCAATTGGTAGATAAATGAAATCATAAGTTCCTTTGTGTCGCTCATCGATTGCAGCCAGAAGCATTTTAGAAGTATATCTGCCATTTCAACCACAAGACATAAATCAATACCTTTGATAGAATATATATTAAGGAAACCTTCAATAGAATTTAACCTTAGCCCTATTTTGAGGCATGCCTAGACATTTTACCTTCATGGATTACAAGTTAGCTTCTCATAAATCAATACTAAAGCAATACATACCAACAACGACCTTGCAGAAATATGAACAAAGAACAGAAGTCAAGCATCACATACTTGTTAGGAATGTTCTTTATCATTAGTGTTGTTCGGTTGTCTTCCCCTAGCAATATGCGATCAACATCAAGTTCAAACTGCTTCTTGTCAGCCTGATTAACACTGCCTTCATTTCTACGACTTCTAGCACGTTCATTAGGAGGATCAAATGTATTAATCATTGGAACCATTTGACCCCTACCAGGAAGCATCATGGACCTCTGATGTGATTGGAGCCCTATATTTTTAGCAGGAATGGGCAAGTCGATGCAGTTTCCACCAACACGAGGAAAGATGTTAGAAGATATGAATTCCATAGAGTTAAGTGAGTTGTTAGAAATTCTCATGCTCCCAAGGGATCCTGGATGAAAACCAGAAGTGTCAGGAGATTCTCCACCATATGCTTGCCGCCTGTCCCAGAGAGAAGGATTAACCGTTGGTGCTGATCCTACATGGTGATTTTGGATGGGCAAAACTGGATTCATCATAGGAGGTGGTGCTCTAGTATGTCCATGCAGACGTGAGTTGGGATGAGCCAAAGAAATTCCGTTGACAAATGATGGGGAGTTTGGCCACATCATGCTTGGAGGCTGGGGATGGTAAGAGTTACCCCATGCATAGTGATATCCAGGAAGAGAAGAGCTTCCATTGCCTGCAGATCCAAAAGCTGATTGATGGAGAAAATACCAGGTTAAACAATATAGAAGAAAACCAAACAGGAGTATTAAGCAAAACAACACAAACCCACTCAATCTATGTAGTTTTTGAACCACCCAACTTCATTGTATAAGAGTGAAGGTGACATGCATGCAAGATATCACTTCATTTTGCCTACATATGACTTGACTTTTATTTCCTAAGGAGCTAGGTTGATATCAAATGCAGATGCTTACTTAAAGTGGAACTTAGCTTGGTTTTCAACTAAGACCTCAGGAATGCAAAACTATTCTAATTAGATAATTTGCAACCAAGCCTATTGATTGTGGTTTGGAAATCTAAATTTAATGTAGTCGTTCCCGACACAAAGGGTTGATATCACATGGCTTATCAGTGACGAGCAGGCAAGATACAGTCTGTTTGCATGTGAATTAAAGAAACTGCAAAAGGTCATCCACTGAACTTACCTCCGTCGTTTACTTCAAATGAATGCCCATTTGCACTAATTCTAGGTAACTGCCGGTTGTCAATTCTTTCAGATTGCCTTGGATTGATGTTTGTAGCTATGGTGCCAGGAGAACTGCCGTGAACCCCGGTATTAAAACTATCATGGTACTCTGGAATAGAATGTGGGTGAAAAGGGGGTGCACGTCGTATATCAAACTTCAGATGACCTTGAGAATGATTGGGATCAGCAAGGCTAGCCTGATTACCAGCCGATTCAGCTCTCAGAAGAGAGGACAAGCTGCTAGGAACACTACAAGAGATTCCATCATGAAATGCAGACTCCAGAAAAGGGGCTTCTATAGCAGAAGTTACACCCAAAATGGTTCCATTTTCCACGCTACGGGACAAAATTTGACCTTGTGGAACAGCTCCTGTAATGATGCTTTGGATGAAACATTGACATATAAGAAAGAGGAAACTATATTCAAAATAAGAATAACAGCCATACCGGATAATCCAGGGGTTGAGTTATTTGGAGGGCTACTCTTCTGCACAAAAAGGCCACCATCATCCTGCCCCATCTCTGGAGGAATTTGTTGCAACAAGCTGAAATTATGGAGAAAAAGAAGAACTCTACAGTTAGCTCAGCAGAAATAATTAAGCTGTACTACTAGCAGTCAAGCAGGGCTAAGAAAATAAGTAAGCAGGGTATTGGGCTAGTCTTGCACTATAAATCTTGCAAGTTCGAAAGAGCGAGAAAAAAGCATGTCATTCTTTCAGCTAGATGTGAATAGCTTAACATTATTATACCAAAATTGTCGATAGAGAAAAAAGAAAAGAAAAGGAACTTCTGCTCTCCCGCGCAGCTAAATTATTAATATTCTAGTTGAAACTTAAGTAAAAGAAGGAAGAACATGGAAGGTAAGAGCAGACTTCATGTGTTTGGATATTACCTCCGTCTTGAACCTCCTGGGCGGCTTGGCTCAACTTTAATTCTCTTCCCAGCAATATCACTCCTGTTCAACGCACGAAGAGCAGCCTCTGCAGCTCTAATATCATAAAACTCAACAAATTTGTGATGATTACGGTGTGGGGTTTCACGAATCTGCAATGCATGAGAAATACATAGTCATGCCTCAATCAAGTCTTAGGCTTACTTCTGTTCACTAAAACATTGAAAATTAACAAACAAAGTCACCTCCTTGATCTCTCCATATACACCAAATATATGACAAAGATCATCATTTGAAACTGAAGAATCGAGATTGAATACGACAAGAGTGCCCTGATTAACATCTCTATCAGAGGGATTGTCCTGACAAAAGTAACCCAAAGGAAAAAAATTATATACAGCAACATAATAAAAGTGTATGCAAATGAATAGCTGCCCAGAAAAAGCAACACATTCTTGTAAGCAGAGTGACAATGAATCAATGAGGGAATAATCATAACCTTGATGGTAGATGCTACCTTTGGGATTGAGTAATGAATGTCAAGTTTCCTACGCCTCAATGGTTTGTTCTGGAGTGATTTCATTGCATTTCTGGCAGCTCTGATATCATAATAGGAGATCATAACAAAACCACGATGTTTGCAGGCTGTATAAAGGGTGCGGATATCTCCATATTGCTACACAAAGGGTGGAAAAGTTCACTTTAGACGAACAGGCAAGTACATGACACAAATGAAGCACAGACTAAAACACACACCTCAAATAGAGCTTTCAATTCAGAATCTTCAGCATTGCTATTGATATTTCTAACAAACAGTGTTCTGGAAGGGTGTTCGCCATAAGGGTGTTCTCCAGCTGAACCATTGCATGCTCCAGAATCAAATTGTGCTGGAGATCCATCGTCTCCCATTTCCATTCCACCAACACTGCTAAAAAAGTCCAGCTCCTCCATATCATCTCCACCAGTTTGTTGGTTGATATTGTCTATCCTATCAGTCAATCCATTAAACAAGTCATCGTCACTGGGTAGAAGATTTCCAATGGTCTGGGCCTCAATTTGTTCAATAGATTCAAAAGGTTCCTCTTCCTCAAGGTGGGACGCAATAGTGTCAACCGAATGACCATATAGATTATTGTTTGAAGATAATCTCACTGCAACAAGTAATGAATATAATGGTCACTGATAAGCATATTGAAAGAGTCTACAGCCAAAACCAAACATCAACGATAGCACTTGCATATTACACATAATTTTGAAATTTAAGGATGTTATTATACATTAACAAGTGGGTTAGGGAATATGGATGGGGACAAAAGCTTACACTTCCGACTAAATAGTTCCGATAATGAGCTTGAGAAAAGACTATTTTCTTGCTGACTCGCCATCACATTTAATTTGCCACTATCAGCAAAATAAGGACTTGGCTGCACATTTAAACCAGTTCTTGTTTCTTGATCATGGTCCATAGGTCTCAACGAAGTCAAGGACCGACTCAAAGCTCTCTCAGCTCCCACCGCATGCTTATCTAAGCTATGATTCATTTTCTGCTCCCGCATCAGGAAGGGCTGAGGACACTCAAGCGACTGCATCGGCCGGCCTTCTGAAGCTACAAGTTTCTCTAAAGGTGACGAAACAACAGATCTTCCAACCACTGCTCATTAATTAATTATATCAATATTTACTCACAAAGTAAACCATGTACAATAGTGAAGGGCTATAATTTACGTGGCAGAGATTAAGTTTCACGGAATTGATCTTAGTTTACAGACGCAAAAATGACAGATTAACTACCAAGTTTAGAAATGGCATTAACCAATTGCATGGTGTAATCAATTGTATGGCAGAAAACAATTCAGTTAGTCCCCAACAATTTATGAGAGTAAAAAACGACCTTAATGGGCTAGATTGAGCTTCCATTAGAAATATGGTGAGGTGGAATTTCCAAAAGAAAGTGACGGTGAAACTATGCTATTTATGTTTCTTTCTATAATCTACCTTTGTCCGTAATTCACACATTAGCTAATAACCACATCTTGAAACCATTTGTGGTTAATGAAACAAAAAATGTATAGCTGTGATCGAATTACACAATTCATTCCAAATTGCAAATTATCAGCTTTGTAACCAACTTAACAAAAAACTACTAAACTCTATGAATAAATAGAAAATAGTCACCATAGGCATATAATTTACCTTAGAAATGAAACACTTCAAACTTTACACGCTAAAAAATACAACATTATTCATACAAAACAATTGTAGTCAAATCCAGTTTAAAATAATAAAAAAATTAGTAAAATAAAATGTCACAGTTTCACATATGATTGAGGTCTAAAATGAAAGTCTTAGAGAATCATGATAATATAATAGTTATCACTACTTTCACACTATTTATTTGCAGAATGGACAACTTGTAGAAATGTTAGCAGATAGATCATTGTTGCTATTACTGTAAAAAAAGCTAGAAGAGGAATATGGCAGGTAAAAAAAGCCAAAACAGTCTCACAGTTGGTTGTAACGTGACAATAAAAGATACAAAGGACCGTATCCAAGCAAAACAGCCCAAGAAAGTTTGGTATCTGACCACTTAAACAAGAAAAACAGATTAGAGAGGTGTTGCCTTCAATGACCTGCCAAATATAGCAAATCCTCTAATGCAAACTACTATAATTATATGGAAGTCAAGTGATAGATCCTTATAACTATTACTCTCTCATAATAACCTCATATGGTCATCCTACAATTCTAATTAGTGCTAAGTCTACGGCACCCCATGGACCATATTAATCCTTAAAGATTCAATATAATTGTGGTTTTGTTTCTTCTACTAATTACTTAGTAGCACATATTCAACAGTTTATCTGGCAACGCACTTTGTAAAATGACAAGTCAGGCATAATCCACTCTAGAGAAGAAGCATAGAGAACTGCAAGGCATCCACAACCTTCTGAGCCACACAACACAGTCAATATGGAAGTGATAATTGGAAGAGATTCCAATCACAATCCCAGTATGACTTTAAAAAAAGTTTTAACATACAGAGAATCTTGTCACTTCCAGCGAACGCATTGAAGCATTTCTCAGTTCAATATAATTTTTTTAGGGAAAAAATATCTCTTTTGGTGATCGATTAAAAGAACCACAAAAGGTTAAAAACTCCCATTCAAAATCATGTTTTTGATAAGAGGAAAACATAAACCCTATACGTGTAAAAGCTTTACTGACCATGGTGATCGGGCATCTTATCTGACTTCCAGAACCCAATCTGCCTCTGCCACACGTACAAAAAACAAAAGCAGATGAGAGCAAGATCCAAAAAGTCACAGCATAAAAGATTCACCACAAATCTTCACAACCAACCCCTAAATTCAAACTCAGAAGATAAACTGCACACACTAATCAAACAATCAAATAGCAAATGGAAATGCAAGCAATCAACGCAGAACAACATACCTCACTGGGATAAGAGCTAGATATATCCTCAGAGAAGAAGGAGGAGGAGGAGGACAAACCCTGAAGGTCCATCATTTCAGATGGCATTCTGCTGTATATATATAAATATAACAGCTTAAAACCACATGTACAGGATGCCAGTCAAGCAAAATTGAAGCTGTCGCATGCACCCTTTTGTGAGAAAAAATTGTCAAAAAATTCTCTCCAACTATGGAAACACTGCAAACGCAAAAATAATAATTGGGAAGTTAATGAAATAAGTAGAGGCTCAACTAGCCAAACTCATTAAATAATTTTTATAAAAAAACTATAAGGTCTCAATTATGCAATAAAAAAAAATCTGCTACTTGCTTCTCCCCTAAGATCTCATACGGAAAAGCACCCAATTGTAATAAATAAGATGAGCACACACAAATATCCATCACCATAATTGCAAATTCCACACCAACCCAACCTAATTAACCGAAATAAAGACTAGAAAACACGCCCAGATATGTCAAGATCTCAAAATTCAGGTACCTTATTGTAGAATTTACTGCAATTCGAGTGAGTAGAGGAAAGGAAAGAGAAGAAGGGTGGGAATTTAAACAGATGGAATTTGGTTGGAGAGAGAGAGGAGGGATCGAATAAATTACGGCATAAGGAAAGGAAAATTAAATGTTGAAGAAGGAATCAAAATCATCCGAGGATTATCTATGGAAGAAGATATGGTGGTGGTGGCGTGCAAGATCCTCCAATCTCTTCCCTTCTTCCCCTTGCTTGCTTTGATTCTCCTTTTTCCTGCATTGTACGTTAACCACAACTCTCTATTCCTTCTTTCTTTGGGGGAAAATATTATTATTATTATATAATAACATTATTTATTATTACAATTTATGACTTCATAATTCTGGAAAAACAGATTCTCCGGCGAGATTTCAAGTTTCTCGCCAGAGAGGGAGGAGAAATAGTGGTGTTGTTCGGCTGAGGAAGAAGAAAACAAGAAGAAAACAAAAAAGAAAACGGAAAGAAGAAAATTAAAAATAAATAACTTGCAAAAACCAGACCAGGTTCCTACAAACACGAGATCATGAGAGGGGTGAGGTGGGAAACCATTAAGACTGTTTTAACGCCGTCAACGGAGAGTTTCGTTTCTTTTTCTTTTTCTATTTAATGGTTAGGAGTTAGGACAAGAAAATGCCACGCTGGCGTTTTTGATTAGTTTAGTGAATAAACAATTAATTAAACGCCAAAAGGATAATTATACCGTTGATTAATAAAGTACTGAGTGGGGTAATGACGAGAGTGGGGTTTGGTCTGGTTGTAATAAAGTCATGGAAATTGGAAACAGTTACCAGTAATTACATTTTTTGGGTTTTTTTGGTAATTTTTCTTGTGACGAGACGGGACAGAAACTCAGTGTTAGAGTGGGGCTTGAGATTCGTGCGGTTTTTTAAATTCTTGTTCTCCTCTTTCTTTTCTTGTTAAACTTATTTTAAAGTAATATTTATTTTTTTTAAATAAACGAACGACTTCCTAATAAACTTTTATTAATGAAGGTTTGTGGTTATATTTTTGAATTTATGTATTGATGTGTGTTTTTTATCAGTAAAATCAACGTGTATCTCGTTGATGAATAAAAGTTTGTGGTTTTAACGGATATGACTCGATTAAAATATTACAGAGCGGAAAGTTCGACAATCTATATGTTTCCGTAAGCAAACAGAGATCATTCATCATTTGGGACTACATCAATCGTTTATTTTGTAGATGGTGGAGTAAGTAATATGTATTGAAACTATTGTTATGATTCTCTACGTTGTTACGTTTGGTGCATTATTTTGATTTTAGCGCATTTTTATATAATATAAAATAGTATTGTTTTTTTATTATACATTTAATAAAAGAAAAACAATCTGGTGCTGCTAGGTTTATAATGTTTGGAACAATTTTTGCATAGACATTTAAGATTTTATTTTTTTAACATGGAGTAATAAGAGAATATTACGTGTCAATTTAATACTAGGTACTTTAAAATCTTTGATGATTCATCATATCTTAAATTCGACAACTGTACATCTTATCTGAACTTCCGAAAACAACGTGGCCCACACGGCCATACCTCGGCTTAAATTTTGTGCTCGGTGCCTACGGGCCCGGCGGAACAATGTAGAAAAATTCCAGCCAACTGCGACTTCTTTCTCTTCTTTTTTTTTTTTTGAGGGACACCCAACTGCAACTTTGAAATGGTAATATTTCACTACCTTGGCTTATGTATATATATGATGTCCGAATTTTTTCAGGTCAGATTAATCCACATTATATTGTATATTATTGATAATACATAAAATTATCAGAAGGGCACAATGGACTTTGCACCTTCACAAAGTACTGTTGACCAGCCAAAACGGCATCGCGACCGTTTGACCACGTCAACAGGAATAAGTGACCAAAGGACAAGTCTAGCCCGATTGTCTCAAATCAGGACAAGGTCGATCCATCCGCCCAAGCATGAAGAAACGGATCGGCACCGTTATATACCCTGGCCTGGTCAATGTGTCACCAAACGGCACCCAGCCGATTCTACACAACGGCTGTCTGCCGATTCCACCCTAACGGCACCGTACTGATGGGGCCCAGATATTAATCTCCCCTCACAGATATTATTTGTATAATACTCCATAGTCAGTATACATTTAGTCAAGGTTGGCAGGGAGGATAACCTGCTCCCCTCACATCATCACCTGACAACCGGACAAGGGGACGACTCTATTCCCCTAAAGTAAGGTCTGCACCCCACGTTATAATGATGAATCCCTGCTCCTAGACCACCTACCGAGGAAAAAGAGGAGGGGATGTCAGAGATCTAACCACTCCAGTCCAGCCTAAGGACTAGAGGGAGGTATATAAGGGAAGTTTCTCCTTTACTCAAACACACGGAAAAATACACACACTTTCTCCACACTTAACAAAATTACTGACTTTGGCATTGGAGCTCTTACGCCGGAAAACACTTCCGGCATTGTGCAGGTCCTTCACGGCGATCTGATCACCACCTTCCAGCTAGCCACTTTACCAAAAAACCCCTCACTCCGGTCTACGGATTATTATTTGGTGCTTTCGTTGAGAGCTTTTGGGTTTTGAGTGAGCAGCCTTGAAATTCAAAGCTCTTCCTTTTTTCAATCTTATTGGGGTTTTCTTCATTCCCAAAGATGGCATCCGATCCAAACTTTCAATCAAATCAACCTACCAGTGGTGCTGCTGGTCAGTATGAAACTCCACCTCCTCACGCCTCATCTTCCCGTGTGGACATGAACGCCGCAGCCCGCCGGCTTAATTTCCCAGAAATTCCAGAGGTGCTACTTCCCAGCACTCCACAACCAGCAGTCATCCAACCAGCAGTCATGCATGAGTTCGCTGCCTTGCATCGACGGATGGATCTGATGATGCAAACGTTTATGGGAAGGATCCCTCCGCCCGTTCACCAGCAGATCCTCCCCCAGCAAATCCACTCCCAACAGATCATTCCTCAGCAGATCCCTGACTAACCTGCGGTGACACCATCTTTGGTGCCTCCGCCCATGGCATTCCAGCCAGTCAGATCTGTACAACAGCACGTCAGTCAGCCAGCTCAACGGGAAAATCCTTCGAATGAACTCAGGCTACACCGTCACAGTGAAAATCCGATCAGAGGGGAAGGATACCTGGACAACATGGAAGAGGCTAATAGCCGAGCAGTCCAGCGCAGCCCGAGAAGGAGCCAGAAGCAGTCAGTAGAAGGAAGATCCGAGAGAGGAAGAGTTCGAGAGAGGTCAATGGATCGGCCCCAATCGGGAAGGGATCGCGAGAGGGCTGATCGGAATGCTTCAAGAGGCTCTGCCTCCCTACGAGCTCGGGAAGAGCAAGATGATGATCCCAAGAATCCTTTAACCTTTCGGGTTAGGAAGCATCGGGTGAGCAGACACGTCAAATTGCCAACCGATTCCTACATGGGGACGACGGATCCGACAGTTCATGTGAGCTTAGTAAAAAAGCATGTTAAGTTTTTTACTAGAAAGGATGAGGCGCTGTGCCAAATATTCGTGATGACTCTGAAGGGAATCGCCAACACCTGGTTTGAAAAATTGCCAGCCGGATCTGTGGACAGTTTTGAGCAGTTGGCGAAAGTTTTCACAAGCCGATTTAGCTCTTGCATTCCTGTGGAAAAGTCTCCGGCGATTCTATTTGATATGGTGCGAAAGTCGGGGGAATCCTTAACGGTGTATGTTGCCAGATTCAATGCTGAGTTGGCGACTCTGCCCGATGTTGCGCCAAACTTTGCCGCTGAGGCTTTGAGGAGGAACTGCAGGTATCGGGAGTTGGAAAATGCTCTGATTGCGAGCACGCCGAAAACCCTGGACCTCTTGCGGATCAAGGTGGACAAGTTTGCGAGGAT
Organism: Viola odorata; assembly: GCA_963691705.1. NCBI lineage: Eukaryota > Viridiplantae > Streptophyta > Magnoliopsida > Malpighiales > Violaceae > Viola > Viola odorata. Next base: position 9,461,821 of record OY829544.1, read on the forward strand.
GGAAGAAGCAGATTTCCAGCGAAAGAAACGGGAGGAGCCCGATCTCCCCAAGAAAGAAACGGCCGTCCGCAAGCAGGGAGAAAAGAAGCAAGCGGCTGGAGGCCGGCAGACGGATCACCTTGCGGATTTCTCCACGTTGCAGCTAACTAAGCCGGTGGCGGAGATCTTTGCCATCATAGAAGAACGGAGATTGCCGATTCAGTATCCAAAGCGCAAACCTGGCGCCGTTATGGGACCGCATAAGGATTCTTACTGCCGTTTCCATAAGGCAAAAGGGCATGACACTGAGGATTGTTTCTCTCTGAAAAAGGCTATTGAAAAGTTGATTGAAGAGGGCTATTTGGGCGAATTTGCGGCCAAGGCTCGAAATAGGGCCAGGGAGGATCGAACTGACGGCAACAGGAGAGAAGCGGAAGCCGATCCCAATGCAGCCGGAACCAGTAGCCAGAGAGACAAAGGAAAGCAGCAGGTGTTGACAACCTCTCTCGATGAGTTCCTCATGATCAATTTGATAGCGGGAGGAGCCCAGCATGAGGAATCGGAGGATGTACCGATTGGGGAAAAGAGAAAGCGGAATGATCCCGTTGGGGAAAAAACAGGTCTATCGGAGCTGGACCGAATGGCCATAACATTTTCAGAGGAGGATGATATCGGAGTGACATATCCTCAGAATGAAGCATTAGTGGTGACAACCATCATTGCCGATTGCGGGGTCAGGCGTACACTGGTGGACAACGGAAGTGCTGTGAACCTCATTTCTGCCAACGCCTTTAACCGTTTGCAAGGACCTAGGCCGGACCTGAAGCCTTGCCGACGGCCGATCATTGGGGTAAACGGCATTCCCATTCCTGTTGTAGGCTTAACTTTTCTGTCAATCTTTTTCGTGGAAGACAGCTCCCGCAGAAAGGAGCAGCAGCTATTTCTGGTGGTGGACTTAAACCTGCCATACAATGTGATCTTGGGGCGTCCGTTTTTAAATGCTTTCGGTGTGGTAATATCGCAAAGGTATTTGAAGATGAAATACCCTTCCTGGGACGGCGTGGTTACGATCCGAGGAGATCAGAAGGTAGCTGCTGAATGCTACATCACAATGGTTGATGGTTGCTGTGATCGCTATGTCTGCGTAGCGGACGATTCACTAGAAGATGATGAGGAGCAGCGTACCCAGCCATTGGAGAGAATGGTCCAAGTGTCGGTGGCTGATCTGCCCGCTGAGCATTTTTTAATAAGCGAGAAGCTGAGCAAGGGAGATTGTGACAGCTTGCGTTTCTGTTAAACAAGTGCAGAGGAGAATTCGCCTGGGTCCCGGCGGACATACCGGGCCTTTCGAGGGAAACGGCAGAGCACCGACTGAACGTATACCCGAATGCCAGGCCAGTGCAACAGAAACGGCGAGCTTTCTCCAGAGAAAAAGCAGATGCAATTGAGAAAGAAGTGGACAAGCTCTTAAAGGCCAACTTCATCCGAGAGGTTCAGTATCCGCCATGGTTAGCTAATCCAGTGGTAGTAAGAAAGCCAAACGGGGAGTGGAGGATGTGCATTGATTTCACCGACCTGAACGAGGCATGCCCCAAGGACTGTTATCCGCTGCCACGGATAGAGCAATTGGTGGATCAAACGGCTGGTTATGGGTATCTAAGTTCGCTTGATGCCAATTCGGGGTATCATCAGATACCGATGGCGATCGAAGACGAGGAGAAAACGGCTTTCATCACGCCGAGGGCCACCTACTGCTATCGGGCTATGCCGTTTGGTCTGAAGAATGCTGGAGCAACATTTCAAAGAACGGCCAATAAGATTTTCGAGCCGTTAATCGGGAAAAATCTGGAGGTGTACGTTGATGATATGCTGGTAAAAAGCAAAAATTTTGAGACCCATCTGCGAGACCTTGAGGAGGTATTTGGGATAATGCGAAAATTTGGAATGAAATTAAATCCAAAAAAATGCATGTTTGCATTCCAAGCGGGGAAATTCCTTGGTTATGTGGTCAGCAGAAAAGGAATTCAGCCCAATCCCGCCAAACTGAAGGCAATCAAGGACATGGTTTCGCCAAAGAGTGTGAAGGAGGTGCAGCGACTCACAGGAAGAGTAATTGCTTTGAGCCGATTCATCTCCAAGCAGGGCGAGAAATGCCTCCCGTTTTTCAAAGTCATTCGGAAGAAGGCACAATTCGGATGGGATGACGATTGTGAAAAGGCTTTTCACGACTTGAAGCAGTATCTGTCTTCCGAATTGTTGCTAACTCGACCCGAAGAAGGGGACACCCTTTTTCTTTATCTAGGGGCGGCCGATGAGGTGGTTAGTGTCGTCTTGGTTCGGGATGAAAACGGCATACATCGACCGATTCATTTTATCAGCCGAATCTTGAAGGATGCTGAGCTGAGGTATTCTCAAATCGAAAAAATCACTTTTGCCCTATTGCAAGCTGGCAGAAAGATGGCCCGGTATTTCCAAGCTCATCCGGTGGTCGTGCTGACAGACCAGCCTCTAAGAAGGGTTTTCAAAAGACCTGAGTCGTCTGGCCGAATGGTCATTTGGGCCATCGAATTGGAGCAATATGGATTGCAATATCAGTCCAGACCCGCCATCAAAGGCCAGGCGCTGGCCGATTTTATTACAGAATGCACGTTTGCCCAGAAGCAAATTCCTTCGCCAGAAAGCAAAAAAGAAGCCTGCTTACCGCTTCCCGATGTGAACGGAGATCGGTGGACAATCTTCGTGGATGGCGCCAAGAATCAAACCGAAGCAGGAGCCGGCGTCATCATTTTAGGTCCAGAAGGGATTAAAATGAGGTACGCCTTAAAAATCTCAAGGCTGTTATCAAATAATGCGGCCGAATACGAAGCTCTATTGGCAGGATTGCGCATCGGAGGGAATCTGATCGGTAATGCACAATCGGCCGACGTCCGTTTGGTCATCTACGGAGATTCAAAATTGATTATTGATCAAGCCAACGGTGATTCTCAGGCTAGAGAGCCGATTATGATTCAGTACTTGAAGAAAGTACAGAAGGAGCTAGCCGAAATTAAAAATAGGGGAATTCATGCTGAAATCAGCCATATCCCAAGAGAGAAAAATGCAGAGGCCGATGAGATTGCCAAGCTGGCAGCAAACTCCGAGGCTATGATGCCACCCGATGTGACTGTGGAGGAAATTTCCATTCCTTCTTTTATGGAAGAGCAGCAAGTGCTATGTGTGTTAGAGGCAGCCAACGATTGGCGCATTCCAGTGATTGACTATCTCAAGCATGGCAAGCTGCCAGAAAATGCGAGTGAGAAGCTGAAGATCCTCAAGAGAGCGGCTAGATGCACTTACCACGACGGGGTACTTCTTCGCCGTTGTCTTACTTACCCGGCGGCAAAATGTATAACGGAAGAAGAAGGACTGTATACGCTCAGGGAGATCCACGAGGGAATATGCGGAATGCACGCCTCAGGAAACACCATGGCTGCCCAAGTTCTCCGAACAGGGTTTTATTGACAATTAGAAGAGATTCGGATAACTTTGTGAAGTCTTGTCACAAATGCCAGGAATTTGCAAAGGAACCACAACGGCCAGCAGCTGAATTATCAAGTATGGTGAGTCCATGCCCATTTGCAAAGTGGGGAATTGACATCTTGGGACCCTTTCCAATTGCCAAAAGTCAACTTCAGTATGTTATTGTTGCTGTCGATTATTTCACAAAGTGGGCCGAGGCAGAAGCTGTGGCAAAGATAACGGCAGACAACACTTGGAGGTTTTTCATGAACAACGTCATCATGAGATTCGGGTTCCCAAGAATTCTCGTGAGCGACAACGGCACCCAATTCACCAGTGCTTATTTCAAAAAGAAATGCTCAGAATACTCAATTGAACAACGGTTCTCTTCCGTTGCGCATCCACAAACAAACGAGCAAACCGAAGTCACCAACAGAGCAATCCTTAACGGGATTAAGAAAAACCTTGAGGGCAAGCCGGCAAAATGGCCAGAGGAGTTGCCGTTTGTCATGTAGGCCTATCGAATGACCACTAAGACCAGCACTGGCATGACACCGTTTGCCATGGCGTATGGGGTCGAAGCTGTTTCTCCAGTAGAGATCGGCGCAATCAGCCTTCGAGTTGAGTACTTCAACGAAGAGCAAAATGAAGAAAGATTAAGGGAGCAGCTGGATCTTTTGCCAGAGATGAGAGAAGAAGCCATTCTCAAAACATTGCACTACAAGCGCAAAATGGCGAAATACCATAATCGGCGTGTCAAAGAACGGCTACTCAAGGCAGGAGATTTAGTCCTACGCAAGGTAACAGCAACGGGTCAAGAGAAGAAAAAGCTCACGCCGAATTGGGAAGGACCATATCGCGTTACCAGAGTCATCGGCAAAGGTGCATATCACCTGGAAACAACGAACGGTACTCCGATATCCAACTCTTGGAATATTTGCAATTTAAAGCTATATCACTCCAGAGTGAATATGTTGTTTTCACTGGCCGAATAAATGATAAAAATATTGTGAGGGCAAATCATTCACAACTAATAATGTTTAAAGTATATATTTGCCCGTATTGTGCTTATCATATGGTTACAGATGTAAAGAATCGTGGATGTAGGTTATTTTAAATCGAACCACGTTACCAAAACCCAAAAAATGGCGATGTTATCGCTACCTAAGGCACTGCCTGGGGATGCCGACAACCAAATCGGCAGCAGCCCGAGTAATTCAAAACACTACCAGGGCATATATCGCCAACGATACATATATCGCCAACGATACATATATTGTCGCCAAGACATATATCGCTATTGAGGCATATATCGTTATTGAGGCATATATCGTTATTGAGGCATATATCGCTATGAAGATGCATATCGTCATCACATCGTCATAAGGCCATTTCGGTCCTGCTGATCAGACGGTGACAAAATGGAGAAAGACTCAAACCTATCTGTGTCTTAGTAAACCAGATGGAAGTACCTGTGTCTTCGTAAACCAGGTAATAAAGACTCAAACCTATCTGTGTCTAGGGGTGTACAAGAACCGGCCCGATCCGGAATCGGATCCGGAACCGGCCCGAATTGGACCGATCCGGCGGTTTTTTTTTTTTTTTTGAAAAAAAAACCGAACCGGTCCGAACCGTATTGTTCCGGTTCGGTCCGGTTCTTCGGCTCTAAAAAATCCGATCCGAACCGTAGAACCGTTAGAACCGGAAATATATATATTTATATATAAAAATATATATATCTACAAAACATATCAATAAGACACTTTGCTCCAGTGGCAAGGCATTGGCTAAACTTGCAAAGGGGAAGGAGTTTGAATCCCTTCCTAGGCAGATTTTATTTTGCAAAGTGGAAGGGCTGGTGCCTGGTGGGCTTGGTGGGCTTGGCGGGCTTGGCGGGCTGGTGGGCTTGGAGGGCTATTATTAATTAATATGTTTAATTTGTAGAAATGTAAATTTTAATTTTTAGCTATAATTACTGAATTTATAGTTTTTAAAATTAGATGATAATAAAACAAAACAAATGATTCAATTAACTTACATTTATAAATAGAGTATAGATGAATAAAAGTTTGAAATTGTTTTACAATTAAAAAGAAGAATTCAAAGTTACTCTTTCTAGTATTTAAGATGATAATAAAACAAAACAAATGATTCAATTAACTTACATTTATAAATAGAGTATAGATGAATAAAAGTTTGAAATTGTTTTACAATTAAAAAGAAGAATTCAAAGTTACTCTTTCTAGTATTTAAGATGATAATAAAACAAAACAAATGATTCAATTAACTTACATTTATAAATAGAGTATAGATGAATAAAAGTTTGAAATTGTTTTACAATTAAAAAGAAGAATTCAAAGTTACTCTTTCTAGTATTTAAGATGATAATAAAACAAAACAAATGATTCAATTAACTTACATTTATAAATATATTATAGATGACTAAAAGTTTGAAATTGTTTTACAATTAAAAATAAGAATTCAAAGTTACTCTTTCTAGTATTTAAGATGATAATAAAACAAAACAAATGATTCAATTAACTTACATTTATAAATAGAGTATAGATGAATAAAAGTTTGAAATTGTTTTACAATTAAAAAGAAGAATTCAAAGTTACTCTTTCTAGTATTTAAGATGATAATAAAACAAAACAAATGATTCAATTAACTTACATTTATAAATATATTATAGATGACTAAAAGTTTGAAATTGTTCAAGTGGCAAAAGAAATTTAAAACCGGAAATATATATATAAATCTATTTATCTGCAAAAGATATCTATAAGACACTTTGCTCCAGTGGCAAGGCATTAGCTAAACTTGCAAAGGGGAAGGAGTTCGAATCCCTTCCTAGGCAGATTTCATTTTGCAAAGTGGAAGGGCTGGTGGGCTTGGCGGAATGGTTAATGGGCCGGCCCATTGGAAAATAATGAATTTGGCCAAACAAAAAAAAAATCCGGATTGGAACCGGAACCGCACCGATCCGAACCGGGAAAAATGGAACCGATCCGATCCGGACCGTATTGATCCGGTGCGGTCCGGTTCCATAAAAATGAAAACCGTAAATTACGGTTCGGATCGGTTCTAGGCCTAAAACCGATCCGAACCGGACCGTGTACACCCCTGTCTGTGTCTTAGTAAACCAGATAGAAGTACCTGTGTCTTCGTAAATCAGGTAATAAAGACTCAAACCTATCTGTGTCTTAGTAAACCAGATAGAGAAACGACAACGCAAAAACAATGTCTCCAAAACGGCCCAGTGCCGAAAGGTCGAAACGGCCACCTCAAGCAAACGGAAACAGATTCCTCAAACGGCAACTTGCCGATTTGCCAAATAAAGATAAGTTCAAGTTACAATTGTTTTATCTTTTTTATTTTATTTTTTCGAGAGTAACATATATATAACAGAAATGGTTAAGCATTTGCAATGACTTAAAATTGCAAAATTATATATTCCGAATAAATAGTATTGTTCTTTACAAAATATGTTAAGATCAGCAATAATCTAAAAGCAGAAAAGACAAGTCTAAGCAAAAGACAGCTCTATGGTTCGTCTTCTGAAGAGGATTGATACTCCTTTGCCTCAGCCTCTCTTTCCAAGGAGTAAACATATTCGCTAAGCTTTGTGGCATCAAAGTTAACCTCCCCATAGAACTCCATATAACTGTCGATCATGATGTCCTTTGTCTTCTGTCGCCACCAACCGATCTTACCCGGAACCTTCTCCAACTCAGCGTCCTTCTCTGCGATGCTGCTCCTAGCCGTCTCTAACTCCGCCGTTCTGGTCTCCAAATCGGCACGGGCCGCTTCCAACTCGGCAGTAAGCTTGGCCACATTAGTAATCAGGGCGGCTTTATCTTCGCAAAGCTTGTTAACGGAATCGCACAAAGCAGATTTATCCGATAACAGCTCCCCGATCCGATCCTGCTCTTCCCTAATCTTCGCGGAAAGGCCATCTCTTTCATTAAGACTATCAGTCAGCCTCTTGCGCGCCTCAATAACGGCCTTTTTGTCCGATTCCCGAGAGGCCGCTAGAGTCTCCTTCTCTTTCTTAAGGGAAGCATTTTCAGCGATGGATCGCTGAAGGGCCTCCCTAGACTCCTCAAGCTTCGCATCCACGACTTCTGCAGCATACCGGGAAGCGCATAAGCCGCTGTACATAACGCTTTGCAGGTTGGCGAAGTGAGAGCTAAGCTCCAAACGGCGGTATTTTTCTCTGTCGGCTTGATTGGCAAATATTTCGCCCATCAGGTGACCGGTCCGATAGTCACTGCAAGCTGGCATTTTCAAGCCAAGGGAACGGCCGCAGCTCTCTCCCAGGTTATTCAAACTGGTGACGTGAGTAACCTCCCCGTCAGGGCCTTTGCTGGAAAAATAGCCTTTGAAATCAGAAGGGGGAGGAACTGCATGATCATCCGAAATAAACAGATCATTGGGCATACGAGGACCGGCAACCCAGTAAAGCACGACAGGATCAGAACTGGAAGAATCGGCAAAAGGAGCATCCGCTGATGTGGTTGTTTGCCTTTCCGGACGAGGAGCAGACGGGCCCTCGCCAATATTCGGCTCGGCGGCAGCATTCGACAGATCGGCGTCAGGACTCCCTAAGTCGGCATCAGTCCGATTGAGGTCAATCGGCTCAGAAACGGTGTCAGGCCGACTGATTTGATCGGGCCGAGGAGGAGCGGCAGCAGATGGATCGGCTTCCTCTGAAACGGCTCCAGGCCGATCTCCCACATTTTCTGCCAAAACGGCGGCAGCCCGTTTTGCCGCAGCAGCTTTCCCCCTTTTTTCCGCAGCTCTTTTCCTCTTCAAAAGAACCCGTTTCGCCGCCTCAATAATCTGCGGATCAGGATTTTTCAAGGGAAACGACTCAAATGTATCTCGGCCGACCTTCTTTCGTCTAAAAACTGACGGGGCCGAGAAATCCTCATCGTCGGCAGGCTGATCAACCTCTGGGTCCTCAGAGCGATCCGCATTATCGGCTACTTCTTCCTCATCGGAATCGACAATACGAGAACGGACCAAGGACGGTCCTGCAGCAACGGCCGCTCTAATTGGCCGTCCTTCTCCTGCATAAAAGTCAAGTCAGAATTCTACAAAAAGATTCGGGCAACCTTTAGAAAATCGGGTAACTCACCATCAATGGCGCAGTCCAATAACGGCAAGCCCAGTGCCATCTTCTGCACATGGAACCTCGTGTCAAAAGTTAGCAAGATGTCGATCTGGGCCTGCAACTTGCTAGAAGGTTCCTCTGTTCTTACCCATTGAAGCTCATTGATCGCTGAATTGAACCCAGAGGTCCATAGGGGTTTGTTTGTGCTGGAGATCATGAAGAAGTGCTCCCTCCATCCCTTAATAGAAGATTCGTATCTGTCAAAATTCTTCAGAAACGGCTGAAGATTCTCATCCTTGCGAGGACGAAGGGTAACCAAACTACTGCGAGTGCTTAAATGGAAGAAGTACTTAAACAGCTGGAGTGGAGGTTCTTTGATTTGAAGGTGAGCACAGACGTTGATAAAAGCATAGATCGAAGCCCAGGAATTGGGAGTGATCTGGGCAGGGCTAAGAGCATGCTGTACTAGCAGATTTTTCACCATGGTTTTCAGAGGAAAACGAAACCCATAAGCAAACATCTTAGAATACAGAACCCTGCGGTTATCTAGCAAGTCACTATTTAACCTAACATTAGGAGGAGCTACCAGGGCTTTACATCCTATCGGCAACTCAATATCGTACTTCTCTAGTTCCAGATTTAAGTCATCCTCAGTCCTAATTTTGGTAGCAGTGTTCTCAAGCAACTCATCAGTGGTAACAACAGGGCGCCTAGGAGCCATTTTCTCAGTCACAAACAACACAAAAAGGAAAGAGAAGGTTAAGAAATACCAGGTGATTGCAGAAATTCCTGGAGAGCAGAGCCCAAAATCGAAGATAGCAGAAGAAGGTTGCTTGAGCGAGGAAGAGAGAGGATTTTTTAGGAAGAAGATGAGAGCGGCGTTGAGAAATGAAAAGTGATTTAGGTTTTCCAAAGGAGAATGCTTTTAAAAGAAATGAATCCCTAACCGTCAGCAAACCCAATCGGTCGCTGACACGTGGCTCATCTGTTCTGAAAAGGCAGTAATTTGTCAATAAAGCTGAGCGGCGCATTTAAAGAGGAGCAGCGCACGCGTTTCTCAAAGGGATTTTGAATTTCGAAATTCAAAAAAACTGGACAGACGAAGAGACGTCTCTCCTCAAAAGCAGCGAGCAGTTACAAACACTTGGCCATTACAGCGCCACGTCACAGGTATACTTTAAGTTAAAATTTGACTTTATTGCAAACTAAGTTTTATTTGCAGGAATAAAGAAAAACCTTTTAAATACTCGGAAATAGATCAAAACGGCAACATGCCGATTGTCAGACGTCAAGAGGGAAACGGCAAGCCCTTGGTAAACGCTCGGGCTCGTTTGTTGTTGGGCCTCTGATAATACATAAAATTATCAGAAGGGCACAATGGACTTTGCACCTTCACAAAGTACTGTTGACCAGCCAAAACGGCATCGCGACCGTTTGACCACGTCAACAGGAATAAGTGACCAAAGGACAAGTCTAGCCCGATTGTCTCAAATCAGGACAAGGCTGATCCATCCGCCCAAGCATGAAGAAACGGATCGGCACCGTTATATACCCTGGCCTGGTCAATGTGTCACCAAACGGCACCCAGCCGATTCTACACAACGGCTGTCTGCCGATTCCACCCTAACGGCACCGTACTGATGGGGCCCAGATATTAATCTCCCCTCACAGATATTATTTGTATAATACTCCATAGTCAGTATACATTTAGTCAAGGTTGGCAGGGAGGATAACCTGCTCCCCTCACATCATCACCTGACAACCGGACAAGGGGACGACTCTATTCCCCTAAAGTAAGGTCTGCACCCCACGTTATAATGATGAATCCCTGCTCCTAGACCACCTACCGAGGAAAAAGGGGAGGGGATGTCAGAGATCTAACCACTCCAGTCCAGCCTAAGGACTAGAGGGAGGTATATAAGGGAAGTTTCTCCTTTACTCAAACACACGGAAAAATACACACACTTTCTCCACACTTAACAAAATTACTGACTTTGGCATTGGAGCTCTTACGCCGGAAAACACTTCCGGCATTGTGCAGGTCCTTCACGGCGATCTGATCACCACCTTCCAGCTAGCCACTTTACCAAAAAACCCCTCACTCCGGTCTACGGATTATTAATTATATTGTATTAGAGTTTGAAAATCGATTTGAAGTGAGTTTTAAAACAGTTGTTTACTTCAAAGCTTAATCACGAGACCTCCGATAAATAAGAATTACAAATTAATAGAGTTAATACTTGATAACAATAGAGTTATATAGCTAGGATTATAACATGAGATGGGTTTGGAGCAGAAACAGCCAGATCATTATCACATGGGCGGGCGTGTTTATACCCACCATTTGGCGCACAAGCAGACATTTAAGTGACGAATTATATAATGATTTTGGTGTTCATTTTTTATTTGTCCAAATTTATAGGTCAATTCCAATGATATAAATGATTTTCTGCCAAATCACAAAAAAATGAGTTGAATTCAAATGAAAAAAGGTACTCCTAACCTTATATACAAATGTTTATGAGAAGGTCTCATTTAGATTGAAAAGAGAGTAATCATACGAGAAAGTAGGAGGGGAAATAATTTTAAAAATTGGTGCATGCCCAATGACTATCATTGATCGATAACGAATTGTTTTTAGTTATAAACTATAACTATTCATAAATTTATTGTTTTGTTTGAACGTGTAGTAAAGTTCTTTTGATGAAGTAATTTTTTCGTATACAATGATCAGATGTGCGATCTTTTATTTAAAAGATATTCATATTAACTATTTTTGGTGCTGGCATTATTATATACTTTATGGATATGGAAATGGACCGCACCTCCTATTCTCCTTATAACTCCCACCATTACGCCCTGGTTTGAGCAAATTAAATACTACTCCAAGACAATATTTTAAAAAGGGTGTGGTCAGTTTTCAGCTGTGAGGTTGAGAACCAAGACAAGCAGAAGGCTTGTCTGGAGTAGAAGGAACATTACTGTGAAGCGGGAGAGAGGAGTTAAGTTATTAAGATTAAGATTTTAATTAATATTCAAGAAATTGATTAATAAATTAAGAAAAAATTGATGCCAACGTTAATTGTGGTTTTGAGTTCGAGTTTTGGAAATAGAAAAATCATACTGGAAAAGTTATCACTATTTAGAAACCCAATAAAAGTTAAACGAAATTAATCTTAGTTAAGAGAACACCCGAAAAAATAATAAAGAATAAAGAAAGAATTGATTAATTAAGGGAGAAGCATGTGAGTGTAATGATGGATTGGTCAGGTGGGTGATGTAATTAGCCAATGTTATTCCTTGATTAGTCTGCAGTCTGCCACCCTAAGAGATTCTGGCCGATCTTTACTTTCATGTGCGTTTTCTATCTCGGCTCAACTCCTTTGGTCCAATAACAACAAGCTTTTTCAAATTTTAAGGTTAATTATTGTATTATCTGGTTCATATTATTATTATAATCCATATGTTCCATTGGTGATTTATTAACATGAAAAGTAATTGCCCTTTATCTTAATAAATCTGAGGGAAGTCTTATAGGATGTAATAATAAGAATAAAAAAATGACCGGGAGGATACTGTAGCTGGCAGCTTTTGTGGGTATGTATTCTTAATTTCGTCATTAGAGAATTATTCATCTTAATTTAAATTTCAAATTTGATATATAAAAATGTGATACGCGGACAGAGTTGTTTTTGTTCAAAATTCGATAATATTTTAACAATATTAGCCCGATATCCACGAGAAACAAAAATGAACTTAAAATACCAACAAAAACTCCTCTAGGCTGGGGTTAATTTGTTAGAGTAAATTATGGATAATTTTGTTGTTTGGTTTGTTCATGAATCATGATATAGACGTAATTTATTGATGCTAGGCGCGCTTGTATCTTAACATTAGTCATTCTTTCTTTACCAAAAAATAAAAATAAAAATTATACTTTATGCTTTGTTTGGATTGTATCATATAAATGATAAATGGAAGGGTAAATAAAATACAAACTGGTTTTGAATTACTTACTCCGCGTCTAAACTTGATGGCTTAGAAACAAAAATACTAGCTTCGTTGTGTGTTGATACAGTTGGGCCCAATTTGGGCCTAAGAAAAAAATATTCTTGGCCCATGGATCATGTGACAAAAGAAAGAACTGCCAAATAAGGCCTAGTAAGGCCCTTAATAAGCCTTTTGAATTTTATCGAAAACTAATGTATAAATTATAAGTTTAACAGAAATTTAAACCGGTCTACCCATAAGGCGTGCAAGCCTATAATTTTATGGGGAAATAGCTTTAAGCACCCCTGTACTATCCGCGAAAACCAAAAACCTCCCCTATCCTTCAAAAACCCCTCTACACCTCCCCTGTACTACGTTGACCGAGCAAAGCAAGGTCTCCGTCCACTTTGACTCACAGAACCGTCTATGCCACTTAGTATAACCGGTTTCCTTCCTTTTCCTTTAACATGTCACCGGTAAAACCCTATATTAGTTTTCCCTGCTATTTTCCATTGTCAAAAGAGGAATTCAAATTGAAAGAGTGGCCGACTGAGAGGGAGGAAGAGAGTGAACCGAAGACGAAGCACCGAAGAGGAAGAACAGAAGACGAAGACAGGGGTACAGAAGACGAAGACGAAGACGAAGAACAGAAGACGACGAAGACGAAGAACAGAAGACGACGAAGACGAAGAACGGTAGGTTGGATCTGTTGGGAACGCGTCATTTTTCATCTCCACCGCCATGGCTTCATCAAGCAATCAGTCATTCACGGCTTCAAGAGGGAGTGGCGAAGGAAATGGTGCAACATCGTACATACGATTCAAGAACAGATTGTGCAACTGTGGGGTCAGGGCTGTGGTTAAGATATCAGAATCCACAAGTAACCCAGGTAGGTTGTACTATAAATGTTCTAATGGTGAGTGTGGGTTCTGGGCATGGTGCAATGTGGAACGGGGTTATGTGCCGAAAGTTCGTGGGGATGAAATTAATGACTGGGTTGCGATTAAGGATGATTTTAGGGAGAGTCTGAAGGAAGAATGCGAGGTGATTCACAGGGAGTTGAAGGAGATTGTTGCTGCAATCCATGAAAAGCCAGAAGCAGTGGTTAATAATGGGAGTATTTTATCGTCTGTTGTTCTATATCTTGCAATCCTTCTCCCTTTAGTGTTGATTACTATTGTAATATTTCGTGTTTGAATTTGTTGAGCTTTGAGGGTTTGTATTTGGGTAATTTTTAGGGTTTGTAGTTGGTGAATTTTGGGTATTTTGAAGGGTTCGAATTCTATGAACTATGAGGGTTTGAATTTGGGTAATTTGTAGGGATTATATTAGGGTAATTTTTAGGGATTATATTAGGGTAATTTGTAGGGATTATATTAGGGTAATTTTTAGGGGTTGTATTTGGTGAATTATGGGCAATATGAAGGATTTTTTATTTGTTGAATTTTGTAATTTTTAGGGGTTGTATTTGGTGAATTATGGGCAATATGAAGGGTTTTTTATTTGTTGAATTTTGTGATTAATTTGGTTTTTTATGAAAGGTGTACTTTTTGATTTATGGAGCCTGTTTTGCTTGAATTTTGGGTAATATGAAGAGTTTGAATTTGTTGAATTTTGTGATTTATGAAGACTGTTTTGCTTGAATTTGGCAATTTACAACAAATGCAACACAAACCCTCAATTAGGCTTCTAACATGTTTGGTTTTTGGTTGTTTTTGTTGTAAAAAATGAGCAACAAAGGGCATTTTGAACTGAGACAATGACAACAATATACGAAATTTACGCAATAAGAATTTCCATTACGATATCACAAAATACACAAGCAGCAGACATGTATGCACTAACATGCCTGCATCAAACTACACAAAAGCAGCAGACATGTACGCACTAACATGCCTGCATCAAACTATACAAAAGCAGCAGACATGTACGCACTAACATGCCTGCATCAAACTACACAAAAGCAGCAGACATGTACGCACTTACCTGCATGCATCAAACTACACAAAAGCAGCAGACATGTACGCACTTACATGCCTGCATCAAACTACACAAAAGCATTCAATTTTTTAAGGTATCCACCTCTTGGAATGCACGTAATTGCTAGATCCCCCTTCATTCCCAGCCTTGCTCCTTCTATCTCGTGTGGTTTGGCCTCGCTGTACTGGTTGAGATACAGTGGAGCTTGTCCGTGGCCTTGGTGGGAGGTTTGTACCAGTAACTCCAGCGGGCCTCTTTGACTGCTTCTTCTTCTTAGGCTGTTGTGTTCTTTGAAGTGCAGGAGATGGAGATGCCATTGGTGGAGGTGATGGAGATGGCATTGATGCAGTTGATGGCATTGGTATTGGTGCAGGAAATGGAGATGGCATTGGTGGAGGTGATGGCATTGCCATTGGTGCAGGAGATGGCATGCCTGTAGGGGTTGGAGGGGTTGGAGAAGTGTCTGCGGCTGGTGTGGAAGTCCTTGGAGGGGTTGGAGAAGTGTCTGCGGCTGAGAAGGAAGTCCTTGAAAACCTAGCTTGACAAGCATTTCCCTACAACGCAAATTAGAGTAGATAATTACATTGAAATATGACAAATATTAAATTTACAAACCTAAATTTAGGGGTAACATGTACCTGCACTTCAGGCTCACAGTCACCATCATTGGCTGCTTCTGGGGTTGTCCTCTTTTTCTTCCTCAAAGGTGGTATATCTGACCTCATAGGCAATGGACAAGTCCTCGTGTTATGGTTCTTGCCTCTACAATTCCTGCATGTCATCACCAGCCCACTCCTAGTAGATCTGGTTGAAAAGGATGGACCAGTCTCTCCAGCTTCCCTCCTTCTCTTAATCTTGGGTCGACCACTTTGTGCCATACATGATGGAGGCTGAATGTCATGATGCCCTCGAACCTCTCCCCACTCACTCTCATCTGGAACAGGCAGGATACCATCCTTGTATGTCTCAAGGAATGTGGTCTTCCGGTAAGCAATATGTACAAAGTCATGAGGACTTTTCTTCAAAAACAAGTAGGCTGCTGCTGCATGCCTACAAGGCACTCCAGTTAGGTCCCACTTTCTACATGAACAGGTCTTCAATTGCAGGTCACAACTACATTTTTCTCCAGAAATGTGCTCTATTTCAAACTTCTGCAGCTGAGAATGAGGATAGACAATGAAAGACTGACATTCTTGAATGCATTTCTCTAGCCTGTTGAACCATCTTGGATAGATTGCCCCCTCAAACAACAACATTCCCTGGTACTTCATGTAGAACCGTTTCATGAGCAATCTTCTAATTGCCTCCAGACAGGTCAATATTGGTTTAGTCCTTGCTTGCCTAACACGTAAACATTAATAAACTCAGCCACATTCTCTCCCACACTTAATAAACTCAGCTACATTAATAACACATTACCTAATGTAGGAATTGAAACTCTCTGACAGATTGTTCAGCAGCAGGTCACACATCACCCATGGGTGGAAAGCATGCTTTGACCACCTCTGGGGTGGTATCCTCTTCAACCATGCAAAGGCAGCTGGACTTTCACACTTGATCTTCTCCATATGGATGTTGAATTTGGTCTCTTTGTATGCTCTTGCCGCCTCCCATAATTGGTCTTTCAAATATTGACTTCCCCCAAACTCAGTCTTGAAATTACTCCAAATGTGTCTCACACAATACCTATGATCCACATCCTTAAGCACCGTATCAAATATATTTTGCAGACCCTGCATCAACAAGCATGTGTTAGACATAGTTATGGAAAATTAGAAAAGCACAAGACAAGTGGTGAAGAATACCTTCTGCCTGTCAGACATGAAGCACCATTGGTTCAGTGTCCCAATGTCCTCTTCTAACCTCTTAAGAAACCATAACCAATTGTCCTTGTTTTCAGAGTCCACCACTGACCATGCAATGGGAAATATATTACCATTACCATCCTTTCCTATTGCTGACAGCAAATGACCCTTATACCTCCCTTTCAAATGACAACCATCAATACCGATGAATGGCCGACATCCTCTCAAAAATCCACGCTTACAGGCTGCAAGACACATATACAACCTTGTGAAAACACCACGTGGAGCAGATATTTTCACTGTGCTCCCAGGATTGGACTTTCTAATTGCCTCTGCATAATTCCACAACATCCTATATTGCTCACCATGCTCTCCCTCAATCATTCTTTGTGCTATTTTTTTCGCCCTCAGCATCTTGAATCTTGATACAGTCATAAATTTCTCTCTACCCAGCCTACTTGCAAGGCTATCCAAATCAGTGTTTATGTTATCCTTGAAGTCTGCCAAATACGTCTCTGCAATCCATTTAGCAGATGCTTTACTATGATCTACATCCTTTCCACAGTAGTGAGTGCTTCGAAAGGTCTTGATCTGGAATGAGGTCCTGTCCCCTGATGGTGAGGCATGGATTCTCCATCCACAGTTTTTCTTGCAAATGGCAGTGACCCTACTCTTCTCATTCTTTTGAAACTTGTAATCATGTCCTCTCTGCAGTGAGTAAAGCTTCAAAGCCTTCCTGAAAACATCAGGACTGGCAAACAACATTCCACATTTCAAATTTATGGTTCCACCCATATCCCTACTCTCATTGAATACTGGGAATTTAGTCTTCAGCCTTGCTATTTCATCTTCACTGTCAGAACATGGGGGAGTCTCTAATTCTTCACTATCCTCTTCATCTGTCTCCACATCAGGCACACCTGGACCAAAATTAGTACATGGTGGCCTATTAACTCTGTTACTTCTGCCTTGCTCAAGTCCCTCAACAAATTGTTCAGCAAATTGTTCAGCCAATTCTTCTGTCTCCATAGCAAACTCTCCATGCCCTTCATCCTCATTATCTGAGTCTACGAAGTCACTCAAATCTTCAGAATCACTACTGCGACCACCTTCACTTTCCCATGTGTAAGTTCTATCAGCATGGCTGTCGTAACTGTGCTCTTCAGAATCTCCATTACCTTCAATTTCAGGCCCACAATCCAGACCACCTTCACTTTCAGGCCCATCTTTCTCTCCATTTCCTATTGCACTTGGCCCAGTCCCATCTTTCTCTCCATTGGCCCTTGCACCAGACCCAGGCCCATCTTCATTCCTATCTACATTCTCTGTAGCATTGTCATCACTACAATTCTCAACCACAACATCATCATAATTAACAGGACCGTCACCACAACCATTATCACTCTCCCCGTCAACACCACAACTCTCATCCACACCAACATCAAAATGATACACTGGATTATCACTCTCCCCATATGCTCCCCCATCAACACCAAAACCATCACTCCCCCCTGATGCACCTGCATCAACACCACAACCATTGCTCTCCCCATATGCACCCTCATCATCACCACAAATCTGCACACCAACATCAACATCAACATTACCCACTAGACCATTACTCTCTCCATCTATACCCCCATCATCAACCACAAGATCATCTACCCATGGTAGGAGCAGAGTAAGCCCCCCTACTCCATCTTCATAACCAGCACTTGCACACATATCACCAACATTCTCATTTCCAACACCAGAATCATATTCTTCCACTTCTTCATCACTGCTGTCAACATCCACAACAAACGTGGGGGTGTTGACACCATGCTCCACATACACTTCTAGTGTATCCTCACCATTGGCTAACATTTCTGCAATGATTGCCTTTAAATGTTTCTCCTTCCTCAAAGTCTTGCACCCTTCCTCGTAATCTTGCCACGGATACTTTGCCTCATAAAATAGAGCAGTAGCATGGTATCCCCTCCCTTGTACTCTCTCGTATATATCATGACGTGTAAGCCTGTCATGCTCAATAAAGAAACTTTCTTCCACTGCATCTACGTAATGCACTTTTGGAAGTAAAATCCATGTTCCACCCATGAAGATTTTCACATGGATAAGCATCCTGTAATGGGTTAGCACTTAAATATTAGGAAATAATCAAGCATTATTTAAGCAATATTACAACCACTAGTTCCCTCTCCTTTTTCAGCCATAAAGGAATCTCACATATGGTCCACCACAAAGTGCAAAAACCACACTACAAAGTACAAATATCAACAGATAAAGAAGCAAATATAAAAGAGAAAAATGTGGAGTGAATAAAGAAAACCAACTAGCAATTGATTTATTCAACATCCAAATCGTATTGAATATGCATACACAAATATCAAGGCCACAGTTGTGTCATTAAGCTGTGAAAAAGACCCATCACTAACCTCGCAAATGCAGATGAAGACAAGGTATAAAGGGAGTCGATTTTTCCTTTTCTCTGTCCTTCGTTTGCTTCTTTCGGCTGGAAATGAAAAACGAGTCGGTCTATAAAATAGCCCACCTTCCGTTCTACGTCTACTGTTCTTCCTCTTCGTCTTCGCCTCTCCGTCTCTTCGTCTTCGTCTTCGCCTCTTCGTCCTCTACAAATGCTCTCAAACCCTAACGCAGTCGCCTCTCTCTCTTCACTCTCTATTTCTCTTTTTCAGATAATGCATCTGTTCTTGCCTCTTTTCTTTTTTTTTCTATTTCTCCGACGAGGGAAACAAAACGGATATTTTTTGGGTTTTGGGTTGTTTAAGTTTTTAAATTTTCATAAATTAATTTCTGTTTCAAACCATTTAATTTAATTAAAACAGTACCGGTGACATGTTAAAGGAAAAGGAGGGAAACCGGTTATACTAAGTGGCATAGACGGTTCTGTGAGTCAAAGTGGACGGAGACCTTGCTTTGCTCGGTCAACGTAGTACAGGGGAGGTGTAGAGGGGTTTTTGAAGGATAGGGGAGGTTTTTGGTTTTCGCGGATAGTACCGGGGTGCTTAAAGCTATTTCCCTTAATTTTATTCGTAAGCAGCTAATCCTATAATAAAAAACTATAAATCGATGTGTATGAAAAAACTTTACACAACACCAAACATAGTAGCTCTCGTTCGCTATAGAGAATTTAAACTGCGACAATACGTGTCTAATTGCTGTGTGTATTCTTACTGACTAGTTGATTTAGCTGTGGTTCTATCGATCTAGGTTTTGCTGAAAAGAAACTCGTAAATCTTTTAACTGATTAGTTATTAATCTTTAATGTTTCTACTACAATCAAGTATTTGGTTTCAAATAATGTTATTAAAAATATAATGAATTATTAAGTCTTAACCATTGTTAAAGTTAAGATAATTATTTGTATATGTAAATTTCAAAATTTCCTCTCTGTTTCTTTTGAATTGTCTTTTACAGTTTCACTAAATTGTTTAAAAAGAAAATTGATTATCTTTACTCATACATATATAACTTTTTTTTATTTGTCTTCTCAGAAAATAAGTACACGCGTAAAAATATAATCAACTTCCTCTCATTAACAATGTGTGATCTAGAATTAGGGATGACAGTAAGGTACGTCGAGGTCAGGTTTTACTCATCTCAACCTTTTACTCCGTGAACCCGGGTCGAGGGTTATCCGTTTCGGGGGCAATGTTCACTTCTTTTTTTGTCCAAAAATACTCAACAAGTCGAATAAATTACTACCCATTAGGTAGAAAAAATATTTTCTACTCTTACGCATGTGAGTGGAGAGGTCCATAAATGTGAAGTCTTTTTGGAATAATTATTGGTATTCCGTGCATCACCCTAGTAACATAAATGGTAGAGTTTACTATTAGTACTTCATATTTATATTTATAGTGACTCTCACCACTTAAATAAGTGAACGATAAAATCAAAGAATGACAGTTCGGTTGTAGATTATCCATTTGGCGAGTAATATTCACTTTTGTTTTTGTCTAAGATACTCATCAAATAAGATAAATTACTAGTCACTAGGTAGCAAAATTCCAAGAATGCCAACCAACATGAGTGGTGCGGTTACACACCAACGGGATCTATAAATGTGAACTCTTTTTGGGGTAATTATTGAGTAGTCGTAGAATGTCACATTATACACATAAGTGGTGGAGTTTACTACTAATACCCCCACATTTATGGTAAATCTCATCATTTATGTGAGCAAGGTAGAAAGTGTGACATGATATTCTGAGAGTATTCCGTAACTTTTGATTATTGTGGAGTAATTATTATGAGTAGTGCTAAACATACTAACAAATCTTACAAACTTTTCATACTTACTAATGTGTTAAAATATAGGTGATATACATTAATTCACTCGAGGGCCCCATCACTTAAAGCATATCATTCAGATTTTTACACACCAATTAGTATAAAAAGTTTGTAGAATTTGTTAATATGTGAAATATTTTTCATTTATTATTGGTTAGTTATAGAATATCACATCATATGTTATACCCCGATCAAACAAATAGTATGAGTGAGGTATTAAGTGTGACGTGACAATTCAATAATATTCAGTAACTTTTGGTCCTTGTGGGTAAGTTAGGCATTACGGGAAGAATCACTCCAATTATAACAAACTGATCATGGTTGTTAGTCGTAACCAAGAGGGAAGAGCATGAACAGGTGACTGACGGTCGGGTTTGGGTCAATCCACGAAAACCACATCGGAGCCAGTCTTGGGTAAACGTGACAAGTGCATGGTGGTGGGATCTAATAACTAATACTCCTGCCGCCCATAAAAAAGATTGATTTTTCGACATAGAAAATGTCGCATTTGTATTTTCAAGAGAAAATTATAATTACTAAATACTATCTTTGTATTTTTTTTTTGGCTTATTTAGGATGACAATTAATAGAAAATGATGTTTGTGGACTTATTTTCGGTGATTAATATTTTCTTAAAGAGTCTTTTTTTTATGACAAGGAGAGTATACATTAGCTATTAATTGACATTTAGCTCGCGGCTTAATGACTTAAAACCCGTTGTACTTTAATGTTTTGTTTAATTACCTCATGTACAAATTGTTTGTTTAATAACCCTTGTACACAATTTTTTTTGTTTAATTATCCTCTACAGTTACGGAATGTTGATCTATCACGTTTTTCGTTAAGAAAAAAATGTCACGTCAGTGTGCCACCAGATGCCACCTTGGATAAAAAATATATATTTATAAAAGAACCTAGAAATTAGAAAATCTATTCTTTCTTTTTTTATCATCAACATCATCATCACCTTCCATCTCCAATTTCCTCTTCTCTTTCCGCTCCTTCGTCGAGCACTACTCTCTCCTGCTCACCTCCTTCATCGACCGCGATCCTTCTATTCCTTCCTTCCTCTCCCGCCTCGACCTCTCCACTGCCCTCGTCGCCGTCCACCGCCATCGTCACCACTGAAAACTAGAAATCAAGATCTATGGATAGGAATCATGGAGTTATAGTTTTTTTTTTTTGTTAAATTTCAGGTTGCGATTGTGTCTGAGTTGGTTTAGTCAGGAAAAGCTTATGATAACTGATGATGTATTATCCATTCATGAGTCTTGGTGTCTTGGCTATGATTCGTGGGTTGATTGTGTCTGAGCTAGTTTGGTATTTTGGCTATGATTTGGATTGTGTCTGAGCTAGTTTGGTGTTTTGGCTATGATTCGTGGCTATGATTGGTGGTGGTGGTGGTGGTGTTACTCTGGTGGGGAGGAGGAAGAAGGCTTGATTTACATTTTTTTCTAGTTTTAGGCCTCTGATTTGAGTTGCTCTGTTTTATTGAGAATTTTGGATCTTGATTAACATTTTAATTTCCTGCACTTTTGGTGAGCATACAAGGAAGTTATTCGGAAGCAATCGAAAGAGCGATTGAAGGTGAACGAGATGCTGATGAGCTTGTTGTTCAATTTGGATTACTTTTTAGTTTGTTTTATACCAACTCTTGTACCAAATCTCAAATCAACCACGCCTCGTTAAAATTGGCTTTTTATCTTTATTATAGAGATCCATGCGACATGATCATAGATATGAAATTAGTTAAAGATTTCTAGATTATTGTACTTAAAAAATGAACTTATAATCAATTTTATGTTTCTTATGCAAATTTGCAAAGAATTGTGATGAGAGAGATTCCTAAATGTTGAAAATGAAAGAGAATCCCTTTAGTCGAAGTCGGAAATAATGGTACCGACTATACCAAATTCAACTTTTGGGAAGAAGACGGCGTGCAAGGGGAAGAAGATTGTGCGCACCTCTTTTATTTATGAAAAAATTAAAACAAATAAGATTAAGACTTGACGTGGCATCAGGTGGCACACTAACGTGACAATTTTTTTTAACGAAAAATGTGACAGCTCAACATTCCGCAACGACAGTGAGTAATTAAACAAAAAAGACTGAGTACAGGGGGTAATTAAACAAACAATTAGTACAGGAAGTAATTAAACAAGACATTAAAGTACATAGAGGTTTTAAGTCATTAAGCTCGCTGATTATTCATGGGGAGCTACTATTTCCACACCATTAGTGTTTATCTCCACACCACAAAACTTAATTTATTTCTATTTTTTTAAAATTAATATTTTTGTTGTAGTATTTTTGTCTTTAAAAGATGTGGGATAGAAGAACAAAAATTAGGATCTGGCTCTTTTAATTTTCCTTATAACATAACCAGTCATGTTAAAAGAATCTGAGTCATCCAATAAAATTGGACAGATGAGATTAAGAGGCCAAATAATAAATGAGATTTTGTTGACGTGGCTAACGGTGGACTTATAAACCACGGTTAACTTCTATTTTTGTTAATTAATTCATTTTTTTTCTTTTTGTAGAGAATAGAAGAAGCCAGAAAATGATTTGCAGAGAACAGAAGAAGAACCTTAATTTCGAACGAAGAATGATTTGCAGAGAATGAGGGAAGTCAGGAAACGATTTGCAGAGATTGCAGAGAACAGAAGAAGAACGATTTACAGAGTTTGCAGAAAAGAAAAGAAGAACGATTTGTAGAGAATGAGGATGAGTTGCAGAGAGCAGAAGCTAGAATGGAGGAGAGGTCCATGAGATTTGCAGAGAACGATTTCCAATAATTCTTAATTTAATTGGATGTACCCATCTTTTTTTTCTTTACTTAATGCCTGTTTGGAAAACAGGTTTGGGTTGCAGAAGTTGGTTTCAAAACCAAAAAGCTGGGTTGGGTTGTTTGGTGAACTCTTTTTCAAACCAAGCTTCCCAAGAAGCTTGAGTTCAAAACCAAGAAAAACCTTGGTTTTTAGAAGGAGCAAATTGCTCCAGCACAAAACCAATGGTTTTGAGTAGAGGACGGGAAGCTGCTCTTATATTTTTTTGGACAAAAATATTGAGGGTATTCCTCCATAATTACAAGTATACCAGGTATAAATAAACCAAAAAACAGCCATCCTCCTCATTCTCTTTCGTCAAACGAGCTCTCCAACCCGCACTCCCTCTTCTCCAAATCGATTTCTTCTTCATTTTCCACCCAAATCGTACCCAAATTCTCTCCAAATTTCACTGATTAATCCTTACATCTATACAAACAAAACCCATTAATCAATTTCACAAATCATCCGCCAAATCTTCCCAAAATGGAAAATCCCATCACGTAGTTTTGATTTTAGGTTTTGGGTTTGGTAGGGGTGGTCGGCCTGGTCTCGGTCTCGTTTGTTCCTCCTTTTCCAGATTGATGATCAGTACCTCCTTCCACTTGATCTTGCCTTACTCTAACTGACGTAATTGGAGAGCAGGACACGACAATTGGAGAGTTCTGTAGATGAACTGAAAGTGGCTGTTGGGAATAATCATGGAAGCGGTGATGGGAAGATGAGGTAACTCGAGAATATTCTCAGTGAGGTAATTGGATTGTTGTCTGTTCATACTTGGTGGTGTTTTGTTTGGCATTTCCGTAGAGCACATCCGGCATTGATTTCCCTTTGGTATAGAGTAATTTGCTAGAAATTATGGAAGCAGTTGAAGAATTTTTAATATGCCCATATATGGTTTTGTGACATTTAGGAAAGGAAACATACGCTGAATTTGTTCACTGATGTGTTGTCGAAGCACATACAAAAATAATAATAAAACCTGCAGTCAATGTGCACAACAAATTGTGTATAATGGTAACAGGATCGAACACAGGGATTAAGGGACCAATACTCAATTCAATTTGACAAACTAAATAATCCAAGCAACAAGTAACGAAGGGGGGTTTTGAATGGTTGTTTGATTAATCTAATTATTAACTACGAAAGTAATAACAACTAGTGGCAAA
Organism: Viola odorata; assembly: GCA_963691705.1. Classification (NCBI taxonomy): domain Eukaryota; kingdom Viridiplantae; phylum Streptophyta; class Magnoliopsida; order Malpighiales; family Violaceae; genus Viola; species Viola odorata. Next base: position 9,486,500 of record OY829544.1, read on the forward strand.
GAGCAATAGAAGTAATAAGAAATCAGAAGAGACAAGGGTTCTCAGTAAGAATACGAATCCGGTTGCAATTATGGTCAGCCGGTCATTGGCGTAAGCATCGTCTACCCCGAGCTGATAGACACTATAGGGACCAGGTACGCTTAGGTCCCCTGCTTACCTTCGTAGTAGAAGTTATCCCAAGGTACGCTTATGGGTTAACCTTGACAGTCCGCCGTCCTCCAAGGTACGCTTATGGAGGCAACACTCAGATGCCCATGAAGAAGAGGTAAGATGCGTCTAGGGCGAGACACTCGGTACGCTTGAGGCTCTACCCTAACGACTTGCCCAATCCAACTGGGGGATACCAGGTTTCCAGTCAGGACCAATATGGTTATCTGCTCTACCCTGCAGCTTCGCGTTAGGTATAACAACAGGGACGATTATAATTAATCTAGTTCAATTAATAGGTGATCAGGCTACTAATTACCCTAGGTAATTTGACAACTAATTATTGAATCAAGAGGATACCAACACAGGATTTATGAAGTACAATCTGACCTCACGGCTTCCCTTGCAACCTTCAATCGACTCTTACCAAGAACGGAGAGATTTAGACACACATATTAAAAGTAAAAACGAATAAATAAATAAATTGCATAATTAAATAAAAGAGATGAAGAAGAAATAAATCCTGATTATTACCGGCCGGAGCAACTGCTCCGGTTTATTGAAGGGAAAAACAGAGATTGCCGTAGGCAGTGGTGGTGAAAAGTTAGCGGGAGAGAAGAAGAGAAGAGAAGAACTACTAAAAACCTAATTACTAAAGTATTTATATGCTTATTACAAATTAAACTCCTAATCTAATTTGAATTCAACTCCCCAAAGGACTTCTACTGCGATTGGGACTTCTGGCGCCTTAATTGAGCAGATCCGATATTTTTCCTTTATTGCGCTAGTTTCCTTTTCTCGCTAGGACACTGCTGCTTTCCGCGAACGTCCAGCTGCTCGGCCTAGCTGCTCCAATGTATCCAAAAAGTGATAGAAAACGTTCCTTTTCGTATTTTCCTCTTAATTTGCCCAAATCTGCCAAAAGTGAATAAACACAGTAACATAAGTAGCATTATGATCTAAAAAGGCACATAAAAGAGGGAAGAATTATGGACATAAAACGCTCTATCATTCACTCATTTCATTTCAAAGTATCTGGTTTTATACTTGAAATAGGAGGATTTATTCAACAGTGTTTTGCATACTTTTATATTGTAGAGGTTATGATCATTTGATATGAGCTCTGGCATGAAGCATAGAGAAGAGAGTATTCTGGTGATCTTAGATGTAGGAATACTTTGGTGGTTGTTGGAAAAGCGGTCGTCATTGTGCATTGACTTTGTCAGATGGTTTTGGGTACTGCAATACAACAGTAATATTGATTCGTAAGCAGAAGCATAAACATTTAGTAACAATGACTAGAATCCATCATAAATTTGTCTTGATAATTAACTGTACCCAATATTCTTGTGTGGTTAATAGCTTTCTGTTTTCTACTTGTGCTACGTAGGATATTTGTCTACTATCATGTTTTGGAGTATGAAAAGAAAACTTGTTTGTTCCTTTTTTGATATTTGAAACTAAAAGCACATGAATAGCTGTTTTCATTTCTGAAAAAAAAAAAACCTCCAATGGTTCTGAAGGTTGAATGGGTATAGTGTGTTTCTTATCCAAAGTTGTTAACAGGAATAGTTACCTTCTATGTGTAAGAGCTTGATTCATGAAAATAACATGGCCTTACTCTAACAGATTAGCATATAAGTACAAAAGAGAGGAGAGGAAAGGTTTTCTGATGTTTTTTGCAATATGTTTGTTACGAATTTGGTTCGTTTCATTCTTTTGTACTATATTATTTTGTTTCCTGTTTCTTATATCTTGATGGGTTTGTTTTGGTTTTGTATTTTTTCTAAACAAATTTGTGTCTTTCTTTTTTCTTCAATTAAATTCTGAACTGAGACTGCCTCTGTTTGGTTATGCTGCCTGAATCCAAAAGCAGATAAAGTTGGTCTGCCTTTTTAAGCTGAATCAATCAAAAAGGTGATGCATTGTTTGCTAATTCATGTTTTTTATACTATAAATTTGTTTCTTTTTTTTGCACTTTTTTGGGGTTGTGTGTATATATTGGGATCTGTTTTCTTCTCAGATCTCTGATATTCCTTTATTTTGGTTTCTGTTCTGCTACATTAGTTTCTAGTGATGCTGCGTTTTGTCTCTTTTCTGGGCTGGTTGAGTGCCATTTTGTTTGTTAGCGAGTTGTGTTTGCTGGTGTGCCGCAGCTGTGCTGCGTTTGTTTCTTTTTCTGGGCTGGCTGAGTGCCAGTTTGGTTGCTAGCGAGTTGTGGTTGCTGGTGTGCAGCAGCTGTGCTGCGTTTGTTTCTTTCCTGGGCTGGTTGAGTGCCAGTTTGGGTGTTAGCGTGTTGTGTTTGTTGCTGGGCAGCAGCTGTGCTGCGTCTGTTCTCTTTTCTGGGTTGGTTGTTGCCAGCTTGGATGCTCGTCATGGTTGTATTTGGTATCTTGTTTATTGACCTTAATGTGGTTTAAGCAATTCTAATGAGGCTGCTTCTTTTTGACATGTGGAATTCAGTGTAAAAGAGAAGGTCTTCTACAAAAGATTAAAGATGAAGAAGGTGAAGGATGCAACATTTATGGATTCTTGGAAGTTAACAAGGTGGCTGGAAATTTTCATTTTGCACCAGTGAAGAGTTTTCAACAATCAAATGTCCATGTACATGATCTGCTGGCATTTCAAATGGACAGTTTTAATGTAAGATTTGGTCCTACTCATTCTGGACAACTTGTATAGATTGAACATCTATTTTACAACTTGTAGATTTGTTAATGAATTCATTCTTTCCTCATTTTCCTAAAAAAAAAACAGTACTAGCTTCATCATTCTTCTCTTCTTCCATTACCAGCTTTCTTCTTCAGCCATCCAAGCATATCAAAATCTCCACTCCTGCATTTTCCAACTAAAATGCATACAGGAAGAAAAGAAAAGAAAGAAAAATACATCAAAATATAATAATTTTCAGATTATTAAAAAAAATGTTTATATATAATAATGTTTTTTAAATACAAGTAAAAAAATTAATAAATGTGTCACAACTAATATTTAAATATGTTACTTTCATTGTATAAAGAAATAAATTAATTTAAATAATCTATATATATATACTAAAAAATATTAATTATAATGTCAAAAATAAATTGTGTCCTTTATAGTCATTTTATATAAGATTGGATATCAATTAGTTAGTGACAATACCAAAATAAAAAATAAGATCCTAATATTTTAAATATTTAGTAGAGTATTTTAATAATTGAACCATATGGTAAATATTGTAATGTTACTTACCAAATTTTATGTTTATTTGAATAATATGACAGAGTCAAAGTAGAAATTCATATGTTACATTAATTTCTTAAAAAATTAAATAAATATTATTGATGTATTCGCATAAAAAAAAGTAACTCAATAGGTAATAGATTAATGATCAATAGATAATTGTGATTTTATATCTGTAAAATTTTAAAATAGTGCTCAATATTTAACTTTATTTAATAAAATGTTAATTATTTGTTTAAAGAAATAGATTGATTTAAATAATCTATATACATATTAAAAAATATTAATTTTAATGCTTGAAATAAATTGTGTCCTTTATAGTTAAAATTGCAGCTTTTAAAAAATTATAGTTAAATTATTTGTTTAGAAAAAAAGATTGAATTAAATCGTGTAAATAAATAACATTAAAAATGACTGATGCCCTTTATAGTCATTTTACACTCAAACCATAGTTCTAAAAGCAGTGTTTACCAAACACCAAAAATAAATTCTCGTTTCCCACCGCACTTTTAAGAAATGTTTACCGAACAACGTCTTAGCTTTTCCAGAAGTACTTTTCCCACAGCACTTTTCCCACAACACTTTTCGGATTAGAACCGCAACGCCAAACAAGCCCTTAGTACTTTCACGTGAAGCTGAAAATCAATAGACTGAAACAAACAAGACAAATATTGGCGAATACCTTGGTGGGATTATAAGATCCGCGACCCATTTGAATGAGAAGATGGGTATAACCTCTTCTTAACAACTCATCTTTAGCTTCCTTAGTATCCACCGCTCTCACAAGAGCATCGAACAATGTTGTACCCACAGTTACAAAAACCATTCTTTTCTCTTGCCTCACACCATCCACTATCTCTCCCATCGGTCTGTGATTTCTTCAATCGTCACCGGCAACTACAATTTACAGCCGCTGACCAATGAAAAAATAAATACACACTAAAGGAGAAAAGCCTCTCTTTGGATCCTTATATTGTTGGGTGATTGTGTTCGAGTAAGGTACGAGTTTGTGGCTGATGTTGATAGCATTGGCAGCGGCGGAGCGCTGTCAGCTGGAGGGTGTGGCAAGGGTGAAGATGGCGTTTCCTGGCTTCTTCGGTTCTTTGGAAAAAGGAAAAAAAATAATTAATTAACAAATAAGGGTTAATGACAGTTTTGGTACCTGCAGTCTAATTGATTGATTTATTTCATCCCTCTATTTTTTAAAAATAGTATTTCATCCTTCCACTCTATTTTTATGTTGGATTTCAGCCCTCACCCTAACACCATCCAAATTTTCCGTCCATTTTGCGTGAAACGACGCCGTTTTACTACTTGGGAGCGTAAGCTCCGTCGTTTGGACCACGTGACACGTCGTTTTGAGTGTACATTAATTTTAAAATTTACAAAAATAATATAATTAATTTTAAAATTTACAAAAATAATATAATTAATTTTAAAAATTCAGAAAAATAATTTACTTAATTTGAAAATTCCAAAAAGATATTGTAATTAATTTGAAAATTACAGAAAAATAATTTAATTAACTTTAAAAATTCAGAAAAATAATGTAATTAATTTTAAAGATTAGGAAAAAAAATAAAAAATCCTCCTATATTTATAATTTTGTTATATATTTTGTGGTTTATTTGTTGGCTTTGGTGGTGGTTTAATGGTGATTGAGGATGGGGGTTGTTGATTTGGCGGCAGTGGGGGTGTGGCGAGGAGGATTTTTTAATTTTTTTTCCTAATCTTTAAAATTAATTACATTATTTTCTGGATTTTTAAATTTAATTGCATTATTTTTCTGTAATTTTAAAATTAATTACAATATCTTTTTGGAATTTTCAAATTAAGTAAATTATTTTTCTGAATTTTTAAAATTAATTATATTATTTTTGTAAATTTTAAAATTAATTTACGCTTAAAACGACGTGTCACGCGGTCCAAACGAATGAGTTTACGCTCCCAAGTAGTAAAACGACGTCGTTTCACGCAAAATGGACGGAAAATTTGGATGGCGTTAGGGTGAGGGCTGAAATCCAACATAAAAATAGAGCGGAAGGATGAAATACTATTTTTTTAAAATAAAGGGATGAAATAAATCAATCAATTAGACTGCAGATACCAAAACTGTCATTAACCCAACAAATAACGTCAATCAAATCTCATTAATTATTAAAATTTTTAATTTCATTCGTTTAATTTTATTAAATGATTTAAATTTTTTTAACATGACTAATCAAGATACAAGATACAGAGAAAATTAGAAAAATCTAAATCCTAAAAATTAATAAAGAAACTTTCTTTATTCATTCAATATTTATGAGAGAAAATAATAAATAAAAAAATTATGATTGGAAATAAATTATTGTGATAAGGGAGTAGATACTTTCCTATTCATGAATACAAAATACTCGTAAGAAAAAACAACTAGTAGTAATAAACTTTAAAACCAAACATGGAAATAAAACTTGTAGTCTTGGATATTCCCGCCTCGTTGAGGTCTTTTTTTTGAAGTTCTTTTTTTACCGGCCTAAAAAATAGGAGGTAAACAGTAAAGATACCCTAAGATTGATCCCACTACCTCACTGGTTACTACTCTCCTCCTCCTCTCTCGCATCCTGCACATCTCCTTCCGAATTCACAGGTGCGTTCCTCCTCCTCCGTGGCTTAGCGATTTCGTCTTTCCACCACTAAACAATGCCGATTTCCATTTTAACAAATCATAGCTCTCTTTTTTCATTGTCTTTCAAGATTAGTGGAACTTGCTCCTAAAAACCCAGTGATTTTGTTAGGTATTTATTGTTTCTGTTGTTATTTTTTGCATGCACAATTTCGATTTCTTGGAAATTTTCCAGATGGTTGGGCGGAGAAAGAATGGGGATAAGTCCGATGGGGATGATGCTAGAGTGCATGGTGATGTTGATGTGACGAAGAGCAATGGACAAAGGGTTCAAAATCTTGATCCTGAATTCGTTGCTCAGACTAAGAGGAGAGCTAGCCCTAGGTTTAATAACGTTCCGGGGGAGAAAAGGCCGTATTATGGTCCTCCTGTTGAGCGTAGGAGGCTGTCGAATAGTCCTGTTGGGGGAGAAGAAACTGCGAAGAGCAATGAACAAAGGGTTCAAAATCTTGATCCGGAATTCGTTGCTCAGACTAAGAGGAGAGCTAGCCCTAGGCTTAAGAACGTTCCGGGGGAGAAAAGGCCGTATTATGGTCCTCCTGTTGAGCGGAGGAGGCTGTTGAATAGTCCTGTTCGGGGAGAAGAAACTGCGAAGAGCAATGAACAAAGGGTTCAAAATCTTGATCCGGAATTCGTTGCTCAGACTAAGAGGAGAGCTAGCCCTAGGCTTAAGAACGTTCTGGGGGAGAAAAGGCCGTATTATGGTCCTCCTGTTGAGCGGAGGAGGCTGTCGAATAGTCCTGTTCAGGGAGAAGAAACTGCAAAGAAGAGGAAATCTGAAATGTCGGAAGGAAGTGGTAGTAATGAGGAAGTAAAGCAAGATTCTGCGGTTGATATGGGCAGCAAAGATGGAGAGGATTTGAAGGCCGATGGTGGTTTGGAGAGTACTTGCAGCTCACGAATTCAGCATGCTCCGACGGAAGTTGTGGAAGTAGGTGATGATAAGTACATGAAGTGGATTGATTATGAAAAATTTGTTGTTGAGAGTATGGATGAAAAGGCAGACTCAAAGGTGAAAGAGACCATGAGGGTTTATAACAAGTATTACCTTCAGTACGTTAAGGTCATTACTCTTTTCAAATGTTGGTTTGTGGAGTAATCTATTTGAGCAGTTAGGTATTTGTTTGAAACTCTCTTGGTTTAATATGTCCTTCATAAAATGCCATGGGAGATGTTTCGTTGTTTTTCTGTTTTCTGGTTTTCTAGTGGATGCCTTACTGTTAAGTTATTTGCTGTAGGCATTGCAACTTGTTCTCATCTTTGTTGTTTTTGCTAATTAAACTCTAAAGAAGTTGGATATTGCTTTTCCTGAAGGTCTTCCGCCTGTATGATTATATGTTTGTGTGCATACAGTCAAGCGTGGTGTTTAGGAAGATTCTTAGGACTGTTTTACATTTTTCATATAGCAGTGCAATGTCTGATTCTATTTGGAATATATACTTTAAGAACAAAATTAGTCATATGACTCGGCATGGATTTTGTGCATGAAGGGTTACCAATTTCCTTAGTTTTCTAGCGCTATCTGCATTTAAGTTAATAATTGTACTAAAACACTTCAATGGCTTACAGGAAGAAGAAAACAGATGTAAGAAGGAGAAGGAGAAGGTAATGGTCCACTTTATACTGATTTTGCTAGTAATGCAGAGATCTTGACCTTTAAACTTTTTGTTTGAGTTGATATTCAGTGTCTGGAATCTCCACCTCTTTAGTGAATATGCCTATAGCTTGACATTTAAACATAGAGTTTATGCAGATGCGCTGTTAAGATAACCCCACAGAACTTCTATGCTTAGAAGGAAGACTTTTGTTTTGTCCCATGAAAACTACTTAAGCCTATCAATTCACATGAAATAGAAAATCTATCAATTAATTTTGGGAATTGAGCTTTTAAATGTGAGAGTTTGAAAACTACGTTTTAATAGTTTTAACTTTAAAGTTTACATACAACCATGCTTGTAGGTTCAAGTCTAGGGGTAATATTGTATGGTAGGTATGGATGTAGCATTCAAAGTTGAGAGTACTGTCCACTGTTTTATTTTAGCTCATGTATAGTCAGATGTTATTGTTCGACTTTTTTGGGACAACAACAAAAACATTTAATTGTAACAGCAATTTAGCTCCCCTTTTCCTTCTGGCCTTTGTGTGAATTGGGAAGAGCTTTAGGTGGCAGTTCTGGGTCTTTTGAGTTGTTCCATTTGTTAATGTTCTGAAAACTTTGCAGAGAGGAAAACAAAGTGTTGTTGCTAAACATTCTTGCAAGCGGCCTGATTTGAAGGCAGTTAGTAAGGCAAGTTGCTTGCGATCTCAATGCCTTCTTGATCCTCCTATATACTTAAGTACCAAGACCATTGGTTTAGCCATTGGAAACGGTTTGAAAGTTTGCTATCATTTTAGATGCTGTGGTTGTCTGTACACCCAGAGATGGTGATACTTAGTTATAATGGTTCAAAATGATAGGTTTTCTGTGCACGCGTAAAATTTATGGTTATTACCAGCTCCACTGACTTACTAATTGCCATTTTGAGGCCATACGTCATTCTCGTACCCATCCCACCTTTATGAATGAATTTATTGTGTGGTAAAAGTTGCAGCATATTTGTTTCTTCATTCTTTCTTTTGCTGGTGATTCATGGCAGATGTCAGATAACAAGGAGATCTTATTTCCGGAAAAGCAATTTGGTCATGTCCCTGGTTGGTAACCCATACTCGAACTCTTTGTGTGTGGGGTGGGGAGGGATGGAAAGGTGCTGAGGGTGGATGGTAGTTATGCCATGCTGCTGTTTGGTTTATTCATTTCAGTATGCAGCAGCAGCTATAGTTACCAACTAGGCAACTACCTTCCCGAACTGCCTTAAAATTGTTTTTTTCCCTATGAATATAAGAAACGATCTCTGTTCTGCTTCTGTCTCTCAGGCATCTTTGTTGGGCACCAATTCTTCTCTCGCTGTGAAATGGTGGCTATTGGTTTTCATGGGCATTGGCTGAAAGGAATTGATTACATACACAGATTCAGCGGCAACTTGGTAATATTTAAAATTGTTAATTTGGTATTTAATAAACATTTAATCCTTAAAACTCAAGGCAGGTTAATGGTTTTACTGCTGTAAAACTACTTAACTAGAATTCCTTAGATAAACTGATACTTTGTAAAAACTGATTTTACTGTTAGTTATGATAATGAGGTTCTGTGAAGATTTATGATATACAGATTGTTGACATGATCTTTTAATTGTTGCATTGCTTGTGATTGATTAAGACAACAAGAGTCCCTTTAGCAAATAAAATTAGCAATTAATACAGTTTAGCAACCAATCCACATATCTTATGTTGTACATTTTGTTCTGAACCTTATCATCCCTGCTATCACAACAATAGAAGCGATTAGGAATTGTATTTAGATAAAGGATGAGCTAAATATTCATCAACTCATGAAACTTTGCAATGTTGGAAACATTTAGATCGAACACATTGTCATCAATGTAGCATGTTAATATTACCAAAAAAAAATGTAGGTGTTATTTTCAAAGTTGCAACTGAAAAACTGAATAGTAACATCTTTGATGCTGCTTATCCAAGAAATGGAAAAAAATATCAATTCTGTCTGATTACTTTTTTAAAGCTTATGACAGTTGGTTTCTGTTGTATAAAGCCAAATTTAGATACCAGTTCTTTTCTGGATCAGTATAGAAGTTGGGTGTTAAATCCCTGGCTGAAGTGGTTCTTTATTATAGATTAGTGCTTCTTGTTTTCTTATATGCTGGCCTTATTAATACTTTTGGTTTAATGCCTGTGGATTCAGAGTATGTTATCTTTGATAGGATTGCTGAGTATGTTCAGTGTAATTGTGCATCTTAGACTAACTCTTAAATTATTGACAGAAGAAACACAGAGGCAACTCCACCCCACTAGCTGTGGCAATTGTGTTGTCTGGCCAATATGAAGATGATGTCGATCTTTTAAATGAAGTTGTGTATACAGGCCAAGGTGGGAACGACTTGCTTGGTAATAAGCATCAAATCAAGGATCAGGAGTTGGTTCAAGGTAATTTGGCTCTTAAGGTATGGTTGGACTTATAGTTATACCTATGTTAGTTATTCTTCATTGCTTTTAATTTTTCTTACAGACACATGTTTTTTCCTCTTATTTTCTTAATATCCACTGGTACAAGAAGTTGCTAGAACTTGTTGGCCGAGATTTCTGTAGGTAGCTCGTGTGTTTTCATTTTATTGTTGGTTATTTATTTGTGCTAATTGTAGGAAGCCACTCTTTTGAATTGTAATTTAAATTCGATCTTTTATTTTT